>CM076583.1:1231665957-1231705976 GCA_034641835.2 Pinus albicaulis | reverse complement strand
GGGATTGTCACTCATCCAAAAATTGGACAACCTATGTGAAGGATGCATCTTGGGCAAACATCATAGAGAATCATTTTCAGTAGGAAAGTCAATAAGGGAAAAGGCACCTTTGGATACTTTCCATTCAGATTTATGTGTACCAATGCAAACACCATCAATTGGTGGAATTTATTATATTTTGAAATTCATAGATGATTATACAAGGAAGAAATGGGTCTATATCATAAAACAGAAAAGTGAAGTGTTTGAGCACTTCCGCCAATGCAAATCTCTTGTTGAGAATCAAAGTGGTCACTAAATCAAATTGTTGAGGAATAACAGAGGTGGTGAATACATCTCAAATGACTTCCTACATTTTTGCAGGGAGCATGGAATTCACGAGCAATTTACAACAAGGTATACACCTCAACAAAATGGTGTCCAGGAAAGGAAGAATGGGACCATTATGGAAATGGAAAGGAGTATGTTGAAGGAAAATCATTTTCCAAATGATTATTGGGTTGAAGTTGTATCTTGTGCAACATATATCAATAATGGGTGTTCAACCAAAAGTGTAATGAATATAGTTCCTAAAGAGGCATGGAGTGGAAGAAAGCATAATGTCACTCACATGACAGTGTTTGGATGTGTGTCATATGCACATGTCCTGGATGAGTTGAGGAAGAAGTTGGACAGCAAGGCAGATAAATGTATATTTTTTGGATATAGTGATGAATCCAAGGCATACAAGCTCTACAATCCATCAATCAAGAAAGTCATAATCAACATAGACATGTAGTTCATAGAAGAGGAATCATGGGATGGAAGTTCAGAGAAGACATTCAATGTGAAAACATGTACTCCACGTGAAGACAAAGAGGAATTGACAACAACAAGTAATTCATCAACAATGACTCCTACACCTACACAAGCTCAACAAAGCAGTCAGCATGTGACACCATTAACAAATAATATGACAATGTCACGCAGTCAAGAAACTGCTTGTCTAAGCACACCACAAAGATCCACAACGCCATCTACTTCAAGCACAAAACCAAGTGACATGTCAAACCCATCTTCCACAAGCATAAGAGGACACAAATTTAGAAATTTAAGTGAAATGTATGAGAAAAATGAAGTTGATAGTAGCATTGGTCTGAATTCCTTATTTTCATTATTTTGTCATGTAGATGACCCAATTCATTTTGAGAGGGCATTAAAAGAAAAAAATGGGTTACGGCAATGGATGAATAAATAGTAGCAATATAAAAGAATGATACATGGGGGTTAGTGGACCTTTCACAAGTAAAATAAGTCACTGGAGTGAAGTGGGTCTATAAGGCCAAGAGAAACATTGAAGGGAAGATTTAAAGGCATAAAGCAAGGCTACTTGTCAAAGGATACAAGCAACAACATCGAATAGATTATGCGGTGACCTTTGTTCCAGTCACGGGGACGAAGACAGTGCATACAATATTGTGAATTGTTGCGCAACATAAATGGAAAGTGTATCAAATGGATGCAAAATCAACGTTATTTAATGGAGTGTTGAAAGAGGAAGTATAAATTGTGTAACCACCTGGTTATGAGATAGAAGGCCAAGAAGACAAGGTGTATAGGTTGAGGAAATCTCCTTATGGGCTAAAGCAAGCACTGCGAGCCTGGTATAGCAAGATAGATGCTTACTTGATGGATAATGGGTTCGACAAATGTGATGGTAAACCTACTCTCTACATCAAAGAGAGTGATGGTAAGATTCTTATTGTTGTTTTATATGTAGATGATTTGATTTTTACAGGGAATGATGATTTCCTCATTATTGATTTCAAATAAGTCTTGAAAAGTGAGTTTGAAATGATTGACTTGGGGTTGTTAAGATATTTTTTGCGCATAGAAGTGAAGCAAACAGAAAATGGTATTTTTATCGCTCAAGCAAAGTATGTTGCAAAAATTTTAGAGAGGTTTAAATTTATGCAGAACAACAATCCAACACCAACTCCAAGAGTCATGGGGTTGAAGTTGAGCAAAAAATATTGCAGCAACAATGTCAATCCGACATTATACAAAAGTATGGTGGGAAGCTTAATGTATTTGGCTACAACTAGGCCTAATATAATGTATGCAGTGATTTTGGTGTCAAGGTTCATGGAGACACCCAAGGAGACAAATTGGCAAGCAGCGAAAATGATTTTAAAGTATTTCAATGGGACAAAGGAGTATGGTATTTTGTACACTTCGATAGATGATTTTAGGCTAGTTGGTTACACTAACCGTGATTGGGAAGGAAGTGTTGATGATAGAAAGAGCACGTCGAGATATGTTTTTCATTTAGGTTTGGGAGCCATTTCATGGGCCTCCGAGAAGAAAATGATAGTATCATTGTCAACAACAGAAGCTAAATATGTCGCTGCAACATCAATAGTGTGTCAAGCACTTTGGATGAGAAGGATGTTGAGAGATTTATGTCATGAAGAAGATGGAAAAATAACTATTTTTTGTGACAATAGTTCAGCAATTTCACTATCAAGGAATTATGTTTTTCACAACAGGAAAAAGCACATTGTGCTAAATATCATTTTATAAGATAATTAGTTAACAATGGTGAGATTGTGTTGCAGCACTACATGTCAGAAGAACGAGTTGCAGTAATCTTCACAAAGCCATTGGCACGTGGAAATTTTGTTTATCTCAAAGATTGTTTGGGAACGGTCAATGGCGGCAGTTGCGATTAAGGGGGAGTGTTGGAAAATTAATCTCAACCATCGTGTTAAATGGACTGACAATGAGCATACCTCAAGTAAACATTGGAGTTGTCTTTAATGCGACTTTTTGGTGTCGAAATCTGGCAGAAAATTTTGAGGTCAAATCTTTATTTGTGTTATTTAAAATGGTCTTTGCACTGTATATATGGATTCAGTACCGTGAAAAACCCCTAGGGAACTTAGATTGTGTAGGGGTTACCCATCAAGCTTGTGATTTCAATGAATTCCTACAGGATTTTAGAGAAATTAGACCGAAAAAATCCACCAGAAAAACTTCCAAAAAGTCTCACTAAAGAAAACTTAGTAAACATGTTGCATGTTGTTGATTTAGTTTGTAGGCAAGGACATCGTTTAAATAGAGTTTTGAACAGGATTAAAATTACCCATTCTGCAACAACAAAAAATAATTAAAAGTCAAATAGAAATTTATGAATGGTTGGTAGAAATGCATGGGCAATAATTTACTCCTCGACTCTTATTTACTTTCTGCAAGGTTCATAAAATCGTGTTCGCCCATCCTGTGTATTAATTTTGTCTTGTCATGAATTAATGTCTTAGATATGCATTGTTTGAGATAACAATTGCATAGAATTTTTATGTAGTGTGTGTATTAATTTGTTCTTGTCATGAATTAATGTCTTAGATATGTATTGTTTGATATAACAATTTCATAGAAGTTTTATGTAGTGTGGCGGATGTAATTCTGAAAAGACAAGAGAAGAAAATAGTGGAGCAAATTTTGGTGGCCCTTTAAAACAGTTTGTTATAGGTTTTATTGTGTGTTACTCCGCAACTCCTAGTGAATGTAAATCTCAGTAAGAACTCTTATTTTACTCGTAAGCATTCTCCATATTAATTATTTCTTGTGTTTTGAAATAATAATATATAGTTTTACTGTGTGTTACTCCTCAACCCCCGGTGAATGTAAATCTAAGTAAGAACTCTTACTCTTAAAGGAGCATCTCTCCATATGAATATGAATTATTTCTTGTGTTTTGAAATCATAATATAAAGTTTGGTTTGTTGTGATCTGGTTATTAAAATTTAACATTTGATTTTTAAGGCCACCACTTTGTTTTACTTTTTTTCACTGCTCCATATAGTTCAACAAGTCAACTGATTTAAATCTTGGCCACTATGTTTTTAAGGGAAGACTCATATGTTTTAATTGTTGGGACTGCATTGTCTAGATTAAGATCTCTCTGCAACTCTGTGTTTTCAGGAAGTATCTCCTTTGTTTTTAAATTTTTAACAAAGAAGTAGAAATTAAAGCATATCCATCTTTTTCCTCGCTGAGATGCTCTGCCAAGTTGATATGAAATAGTTGCATTGGAGAAGATGAAGGGATATAGTGTTAAATATATTACTCCATTTTCACATCACTTTGAAGAAGAGATTAAGAATGACAAATATCAACAATTGAGATGCAAAGTGAACTTATACACTCTTACACTCAAAGAAAATGTTATGAAATTGAGTTCTAACATTGTTACTCATCTCGATTCACAAGGTCATTTCATGGAAACACATTATCGCTTCAAAATGGACATGCTTGCATTTGTTGGACATTTGGATGTCTTTACTCCAAAAGAGCCAATTATCTATTTGTTAGACATTTGGATGTCTTTACTCCAAAGGAGACAATTATCTTGATGAAGTACATGGAACAAAACTATACAACAGATTACATCATAGTGAGGGAAGTTGGATATGGTAACCTAAACTTTGTTTACATTGTGATTTGCCTCTGGGATCCTTTATTTTCAAGCAAGCCATCCCATATATTCATTATATAATGAAGTCATGGTTCATTGTAAAGGAACATGCATATTTTGAGGTTATAACTTTGAGAGAGCATGGAAAATTTTTTAACACATTATGGAAGTTTATTGCTTTGATCGTGGCTGGATTTATTTGCTATGCGTTACTTGGAACCCTCACACATGATTTTGTGAAAAGGTCGAATAGTTGGTGTTGGGTACCCACTTTTGGATGAGTATACATTATATTATATGGCCAAAACTCTTTTCCATACATCTCTTTTATATCTTTCTACAACAGACCACAATGACGAGGTTGCTCGATTTTGTAGCAATGTGGATATGTGCATGCTCACCGAACATGTCATATTTTCATATCCATGTAGGTTATCACCAAACAACCATTGGACTTCTCCTAATCTTGATGAAGATGTGAAGAATGTACGAGAGGATAATCAATTCAATGTGGAAGTTGTTGACTTGAGATTGAAGTTTCTTGAGAGGACACAAGCACTTATTCATGGAGATGTACATACTGGATCGAACATGGTAACAAGTAAATCAACTCGATTTATAGATCGAGAATTACCCTTTTATGGCACAATGGGTTTTGAGGTAGTTGTTTTTATTGGAAATTCAATTTTTGCATTCTTGTCATAAGATGGCCATGTAAAACTACTAGCACCAATGCCACGACTGTAAACACTGGATTATTAAATACTCTAGTTTTACAATATAAGTTTTACTAGATTTTGATAAAATTTAGTGAAATTTTTTGGAAATTCTAGTTATAGTTATCAAGTTTCAAGATTTTAGGTACTAATATATTTTTTGATGATAAACATGATTTAAATACTCTTACTATCAAATTTTTGAAAAAAAAATATTCAAATTCAAATGATTTTTGACTGCACGAAATAGTAGACAGTGTCTTATTAAACTTTTAGAGAAGAAACATGGAACTTTTTGAAAATCTATTGAGATGTGATTTAATATGACATTTTGCCTCGTGTTTTTTTTTTAATCTAGGGGAATCGGTAACTGTTGTGGCTTTTTCCTGAGCGAGGCTGGCTACCACTATAAACCTAGGTTAGGTGAAATAACCTGCAAGCCACACTATAGCATTTAACTTATGCCTCAACAAGAGCGTAGATTTCAACTATGGGGTCGCCTACTCTTCTAACCAAGACACAACAAGCATATGTCTCCACAGAGATTTGATCCTGGATGGATCGGGTGAAAGTCAATGCAGATATAATATTTTCTTCTCTTATTTTGGCTTACAAAATAAAAGATAAGGAAAAACAACTTTATTCATTTTATCTCATTAAGAACAAACCCTATCAAAAGTTTTATAAGGTTTTTTTTTTCCTGAGTGATATTTCCCCTTAATTGTCTTCTCTTCCTTCTTTATGAATTTGAAGCTTCCTAAGTTCGGTATAGCCTACACTATACAAGATTAAAACTTTAATAACAACTATGGACAAAGATTGGTGGCGATGAATCGGGGGACAATCTATAGTCATGAGCGAGGAGGTGCAGCTTTTTTAAGACAGAAAAACAACATGCTTTTGTTTAGCTTTTTAAGACAAAAAAACCAACATACTTTTATATTAACAAGATCAGTTGTTGAGCAACAGGTCATCCTAGTAGAAAGTGTGGTGTGATTTTTCTCATGCCTAATACGAAGAATAATTTTGCTCATTATGTGGGTGGTTTTTCCATATTGTTAATGTGATCCGGTTCTTCGACATTTGTTAATGTGATAATAATGTGAAAAGTCATTAGCTTTGGATCTTATAGGACTTGCTAAGTATTCGTTTTAAATGGACTCTGAAGCATTGCTTTGCATGGTATTACTCATAACCAAGGAATGGTGCAAGATTTGGCCATTTTTTTGGATTGTGGAAGGCTGCTGGGTTTACATTTCACATATTGTTTATCTTTTTGTTGTTATACAGAACTTAGATATATGGTTTTTATTTACAGAATATGTCATAGGATTAGTTTACATATCTGTAAATTTTTGATGTAATTTTTGTTATCGTTTTGGACTTATGGCAATCAATGTTCAAGAAGGGAGACTAGGAAGAATGATGAATGTAATTTTTGTATGATTCTTATTTGAAAAATGGTTAATCCGCATAATACATAATATATATTAGATAATTTTTTTCTTCAAAAAAAGATAAATGACAATTTCTTAAAAAATATGTAACCCTATCTAGGATGCCTCATCCCTACCTTGGTAATTATGAAAAAGAAATGATTCACTCTTTCATATATTAACTATAAATTTTCAATATATTAAATTCATTTAGTTAAACTTATATTTTTCTTTTTCTTACTTTTAGAGTAAGCTAAGAATTGCTTGTGTAGACAGCATTATATTCTTATTCTATGTATCTTTTAATTCATTAAGTTTATTTTTCAAACACAAATATTGATGTAAAAGTTGGTTTAGGTGTTAACTGATGATTATGATATGTTGTTAAGACATTAAGACATTATTTTCCATTTTATTTTATTTTAACAATATATATATTATGAGCAGAAATTTATCTTGAATAAATTTATTATGGAAGTGAATTCCATAAAAGAATAACAATATTGATGGTAAAATTAATTCAAGACTAAGATTTAGTTGGATAGAATCAGTTCAAATAGTTACCAAACCTCTGAGGATAAAGGCTTAATCCCAGTGAGGTTTGGGGGTTCTATTCGATAACTGGGAAAAAGAGAATAGCAAAGAAGAATTCTTGAGCTCGTACAACCAGTGGAATACTCTGAATTCTGAATATTTTTTGGATTAGAGGACTGGACCAGATTGTCTCGAGGTCTCTTCCAAAAATTTTGTCCACTCGCACTGCTCAGTCTTGGAGCACGGGTGAGAGACGACGACGTGACTGCCTCTCTCGAGGTAGGGCGGAAAATCATCAGTCAGGGAACAAAACCAGATAGGTGTAGAAATTTGAATAGTTGTTAAATTATTCACCGAGATTATCCTGATCACACACTCTTTGAGCTTCATGCATAATACATAACCTCTTCTACTATTGATCATTAATTGCAGAAATATAAACAATCGCATGCACACATCAAAACCATAAACAATCACACATATAAACACAATATTTATGGGAAATCTTAAAGCTGAAAACCCCCAACTATCTATATATTATAATGATAGATATCATGTAATAATCATTGTGAAAACTCCTCACAAGCTCTCAGTACAATCTCCAATTGTTACACACTACACAAGCTCAGATCTAACAAAACACATGCTCCAATCTACTCCACCTGTTAGCCTGCCTCTACTGCGCAATCCAAGATGAATAATGGCCCAATCTGAGTTCGAATCCCTCTGGTATGCACTGCGCAATCCTCATTGGCATCTCCATCAATGTGTGGTGCAAACTCATACACCAGTATAGTCACAACTGATAGTCACACTGCTCTTTCACCTACCTCTTCACTGGTCTCCACTGAAACTGTCCATGCACTGAAGTTAACTGATGTATTCTTTAGTTGATTTATGAGCTAATAATTAGTGAATTAATTAATAATTAATTCACACCACTCTCACTAGTGTATCAATCAGTTAGACTAGATACAACTAGCTCAACTATGTTTAACTGAGTTAAACTGAATACAACTCCACTAACTTCCTCAATCAACTCCACCAAACTCTGTCACATGAGTTCTAACTGAAGTCTTCATGCAATAGCTCCACTTGACCCTCAGGAATAGCGTAATTCCTTCTGTCAGCTGCATGTGCCACATCTGTGCACTTAACTGAAGTGCTCCAAGAGGATAAGATAATTTTTAGAGTCCAAATATTATTAAGAGCTAATAATATTCGACATATCTATTTTTAGACTGGCAATCTAAAAATAGATTTCGCCCAATATGTCTAAAAATAGAAGTCCATCTATTTTTTCCGACTTGACCAATCATCCACAAATAGCATCCTGCAACTCATAGAACATGATCCATATGTCTAAAAATAGACATAGTCTAAAAATAGACTTTGCACCAAAAATAGCCTGCAGGCCCACTTAGTGAAGGCGACTTCTTTCCACTAAGCTCATCATCTTGTTGCAATCTCAACAATAAGCTCTTTCTATCAAGAATAATAATGATTATGTATCGAATGAATATTTAAATATGAAACTAGAGAAAAACATTACAGTACTTAAATTGTAGATAATATTTTCTATGAATGCTTTCGCCCACAAAAGAGTGTCTAAATTTTATTTCTGACAGACAGAAAACCGTTAACTCTAAACCCTCGGAAAAAGAGTTCTGAGTTGGTCGTTCCCTATATTTAATATATTTTTACGCAGACAAAATGGTTCGGTCATTTTCATATTGAGGCTAAGTAAGAACAAAAATAGGAAAACAGAACCTTTGAACTTAAAAGAAATGTGTTATGTATATAACTAGAGTAAACTGAGTTTATTCTAAGTTAAGTCAAACTTAGATGACAGAACTTTATGAAAGTGAAATTGTCATTCAAATTGACAGTAATTACTTGGTAGATAGATTTATTTATTCAAAAGAACAGAGTAAAAACATGGAATGGTAAATGCATGTAAAAACACTCTATATCTCATTTAAGGAAAACGAAGAGTGCAACAATACTTTTGCTATTTGTGACCAAATAGGAAAATATTGTGGTAAATAACCTAGGTACAATACTAATAGGAAAAACACCACATAATTTATGATTTACTGATGCTGAAGTATATGCACATAGGAAGAATATCATAGAATACTATCTTTGTATATCTACTTAAAGAAAAACGATTTGATACAGTGAACTACACAAATCATGAAATTACTTCATATGATAACCTTGAAAACCTTGAAAAAAAATACATTGTGCAGAGCATACAGTTCTAGATGCAATAGCTATGTCTTAAGCAACGACAAATTTGAGACATAGTTCTTAAACAAACAAAGAACCCAGAATTTCAAACCCTAAACGGTATAACAATTTCTAAACTTGAAAACTCAGAGTTAAACCAGTTTTAAACAAAGAATAAATTGTACAGTATACGACTCAAGATATTTTCCCAAATGATAAACTGAGGAATCCCATTTCGGGCATGGGTCTACAAAGGAGAAATAACATTTGAAAATATCTAATAGACCAGAGTAAACTCGGTAACAAAATCTCAAATCTTTGGTAAATGGAGTCACTCAAAAAACCAAGAGCTCCTCACTGTAGAATTAGTACCTAGCAGAGTTGATGAAGCTAAGTTAGCGAGGTTCACATCCGAGCATCTGTGAAGAATAAGGCTAGTTGTATTAACCTATAAGATCTTATTAGCATGCACCGAATGAGCAGATAAATATTGTTCCTAACCGTATTTTTGTGAGAAGAAGAAAACCAGTAAGGTAAACCTGTAACTCCTCACCTACTCACCTTAACAGTGATATACAAGAATCAAGCACGCTAATCCTGCCAAAATGGTGTGAAGACTCTTTATTTAGGATAGATTCATCTTGAAGAGTGAGCCAAACAAAACCAAAAATAATGAATGTTGAAAATTTTATTGTCGTTTATCTATGTGGAAGTCGTGCCTGAAGGAGGTTTTCCGTGAAAGTATGGAGAACCATGAAAGGCGAAGAAACCCTAGACCATAACAAGCCGAAGTTAAATTTCAAAGCAGAATAGTAGGAGAGAAATTCCATTAAAAAAATAGAGAACTACGAGCCGATAACTTCTGTAGTAAAAATTGTGCTAACAGAACTTCAAACCGTGAAAATTGATCCATTATACGTTAAAATAGTAGCCATAATATTTTTACCTGGAGAAGTTCTAGCCGAATACTGGTTTCCTCCTACAAAATCCGTGATGGAATAGTGAGCCGAAGAGAAATTTGGTCGCAGAGGCGGCTCCTCTTCTCGCTAGTGGAATGCCAAAAGATTTCTGAAAAACAGTTAGGGTGGTAAGGTCATTACCCTCGAAACCCTAATTTTCTACCTCCGTTGGATTATAATAAACTTAGATCTATGGTGGATAGATTTCCAGATGTCACCGGGAGTACTGAAAAACAGAGGAAAATTGATTGATGAATTGAATAAAGATAACATTCATATCATAGCGTACCATGCCAGACAGAAAAATCTAAATGCCAAAATAGACTTGAGATCACATTAAACAAAGAGTGCAGTGGGAAATTAATGTGACAATAAGCTATCAGTTGACACTTGGTATGGCAGAAATATTCATAAGTGTGATTTTTAACCCTAAACTATGGCTTATGCTCCATAAGTATATTGAAACTGTTATAATATATTTCGAAGTTAAAAATAGATATGTAGATATGAGATGCCCCCGTTAACATGACTTTGTCATTTATAAACATATGTGATGAATGTGTAATGTAATGGTAAGCAGTTGAGTATACATATGAGAACCAAAGTTAGGTGAGCAATATATATATATATATATATATATATATAGAGAGAGAGAGAGAGAGAGAGAGAGAGAGATAATAGTAAAAAGGTTAATTATGCAGAGATGTGTAAGAATTAGTAACTATTTTGAGTTTTATTTTTATGGGTTTAATCTTTTATGTTACAAGTGGTATCAGAAAAGCGTTTGTATGCTGGGACCCTATGGGTCAACCAACGTTTTCAAACTATGTATAAACTGATGCACAGAGAAAGAAGAGAATTATAACAGGAGGCAATATGAGGAGGGGGAAAATGCAACAGCCACCTTAGAACACCGGGGAACCACAAACCCAACCATAAATGAATCCGAAGATGTGGGTGTAGCTTAGTGTGGATCGGCACCTGCAAACTAGTAGGTTGTTGGAGGAGAAGTAGCACCAAACCAGCATCCTATTAAATACAGTACAAAAGTTACAAGAGGAAATGGAGAGGGTGCGAAGTGATAATGCGTGTTTGATGCAGGAATAGGAGAGGATATTAAAAATCCTCTCAGACAAACAGAATCAAGGGATGGAACAACCTAGTGCTGATAGGGATTTGATGCAAGAAGGAAATGAGCAACAACCAAGAGACCATGTCACTTACAGAATGGAGAGAATTCAATCTCAGCAGAGTAACTTAAATAAAAACTAATGAAGCTAAGTTAGATAATGTATCAGATCATAAATAAGTTAAGAGACAAAAATTGGAGCTACAAGGTGAATTTTGAAAAATAAAGCCTCCTACGTTTGATGGAGTAGAGGAGGAAGTGGCTGATGCATGGCTGATAAACATGAACAAGTATTTTCAAGTGTATGAATACAACAGTAATCTTAAAGCTAGATTGGCTATTTATTAGTTAAGGGAGAAAGCCACATTATGGTGGGAGGAGGTGAAAAACGTCTGCAGTATAGATGACCAGGATGTGACTTGGGATTCGTTCCAGTAGTATTTTAAAGATGAATACTTAACTAAACACTTCTATGATGAAAAATATAAGGAGTTTCATGATTAAAAGCTGGGACAAATGACGATGGATGAATACATCACCAAGTTTACCTCCTTACTTCGTAATGTTCCCTATTTAAGAAATGAAAAGGCTAAAGTACAACGGTTCCTGAGTAGTTTTCCGACTCATATGAAGGAACATATTGAGTTTGTGAATCCTAAGACTATGGACAAGGCAATCAAAAAAGCTAGAATGTGTTACCAGCAAGCTAAAGCAAAAGGAGAGTAGGGTAAAAACTAGCAGACAAAGAAAGAACATAAGGGCAGTTATGTTTTCAAGAAAAACAGAACCAGTAATTTCAAGAGTGCTTCCAGAAGCTCAGTTAGCAAAAAATTTGGAAGGAATCATCAAAGAATAATATGGTATGTAGAAGATAAACCCACGGAAGCTTCCAGCAAACCGGAACCAGCATAAAATCATAAGCCACCTTTACAGTGTTGGGAGTGTGGTGAGGCACACTATTATAGAAATTTTCCATAGCGAGGAAGAAGTGACGCAATTACTAACTTACAGGAGGCCTCAATAGTGGGAGATGTAGCCAGAAATATACCCAGAATTAATGCAACTTTGGAAGATCGGTAGGCAGACTACCAACCGATAATGATAGAATTAGAAGGTAAATTACTATCTCAACATGTTTCTATTTTGGTAGATCCAGGTGCAAGTTTAACCTATGTAAGTCCCAAAGTAGTAGAGATTTGTAAATTGCAGAGTCAGAAATTCAGAAATCCATGGCTAGTACAGTTAGCCATGGGAGCAAAGAGAAATGTTAGTGCCAAAATTCCAAACCGTGCACTAGAAATTAGTGAACAACAGCTAACTGTGGATCTGAATATATTTCCTCTGGGTTCTTATGATGTGCTACTTGGTATGGACTGGTTGGAGAAGCATTGGATGTTGGTATATTGTAAATAAAAATTTATATACTACAGAATGCAAGATGGAACCCAAAAATAAATTCAAGGCATAAAGAAACCTCTGCAGTTGCGTCCAATTACAACATCTCAAAAGGGTCAGTGTATGAGAAAAGGATGCCAATTATATTCCATTCAAGTGGGCTTTACTAATTCCAAAGAAAAGGCTCTGATGATAGAAAATATTCTGATAGTACAAGAGTTTATGGACGTATTTCCAGAGGAAATACTAGGTTTGCCACCCAGAAGGGACATTGATTTTACCATAGAGTTGATACCTAGAGCATCACCCATTTCAAGGACACCATATCGAATGAGTGTACCGGAATTAACTGAATTGAAGATGTAGTTACAATAATTATTAGATAAAGGGTACATCCAACCAAGTGTATCCCCTTGGGGAGCACCTGTGCTATTTGTGAAGAAGAAAGACGGAACCATGCGAATGTGCATGGATTACTGCCACCTTAACAAATTGACTGTTAAAAACATATATCCTCTACCGCGAATTGATGATCTGTTTGATCAAGTGAAGGAAGCAACAATATTTTCAAAGATAGATCTAAGGTTGGGATACCATTAGATCCGAATAAAGGACGAAGACATACATAAAACTGGTTTTCGTACAAGGTACGGACATTACGAGTTTGTAGTGCTACCTTTTGGACTGATGAACACACAAGCAACATTTATGAGGCTAATGCATGGTATATTTCACCTCTTTCTGGATAATTTTGTATTAATATTTATTTATGAAATTTTAGTTTATTCCAAGAATGTGGAAGAGCATAAAGAGCACTTATGGATAGTGTTGGAAATGCTAAGGAAGCATCAACTGTACGCTAAGTTAAGCAAGTGTGATTTCTTCAAGGAAGAAACACAATACCTTGGTCACGTAATTTCTGTTGAGGGTATTGCAGTTTACCCAGAGAAAATTAGAACGATTATGGAATGGAAACTACCCCAAAACGTGGAAGACATTTGATCTTTTATAGGGCTGGCCGGTTATTATCGGCGGTTTATTGAAGGTTTTTCAAAAATTTCTTTTCCAACTACTTCCTTACAAATAAAATGAAAAATATTTAAATGGAAAAAGGAATTTCAGGACAGTTTTGAAAGGCTGAAGCAGTTATTGATTACAGCTCCGGTATTAAGGGTAGATGATCCTAATAAAGAGTTTGACGTATGCACAGATGCGTGCAAAGAAGGAGTTGGGGCGATTCTGTCACAATAGGGTAAAGTAGTTGCCTATGAATCACGAAAATTAAAGGAGCATGAGCAGCGGTACTCAGCTTATGATTTGGAGCTGACAGCAGTAGTGCATGCACTTCGGGTATGGAGGCATTACTTGCTTGGAAAAATATTTGTACTCAAAATTGATCATAGCAGCTTAACCATCTATTTTAAGCAAGTTGATCTCTATTCTCACCAGGCAAGGTGGAATGCCTTCTTGAGCGAGTTTGACATTGATATGCAACATGTAAAAGGTAAGGAGAATAGAGTGGTTGATGCGTTAAGTAGAAAATTGCATGGTGTCTATGAGCTATACTATAATCAGGTTGAGTGAAGATTTTTGGAGCAAATAAAAGCAGAAGCTAAGAAATATCTTGAATATCAGTTTATGTGGCAACCAGCAAAGGAGTTCAAAAACCAAGGAAAATCTACTGATTACGAAATTGAATAGGATGGGTTGCTAACTTTCAAAAAGAGAAATTTTGTTCCAAACATAATGGAGTTGAAGGAACTGATTTTAAATGAACATCATCGAAGTAACTACTCTGGACATCCTGGATATCAGAATATGCTAACATCAATAAGGAAGAATTACTTCTAGCCAGTTATGAGGAGAGATATTATGGACTATCTAAATAAGTGTTTAGAATGCCAGCAAGTGAAAGTGGAGCATTGGCACCCAACTGAGCTAATGCAGCCTATACCGGTGCCTGAGTGGAAGTGGGAGGTGATATATTTAGACTTTATCACTAGACTACCAAGTTCAAAGAAGCATAATTACTTTATAATGGTGGTGGTGAATTGATTAAGCAAATCAGCACACTTTATACCAGTGCAATCCACTTATAAGATGGTGCAGATAGCAGACATATTTATGCGAGAGATCTTTAGACTGCATGGTATTCCAAATACTATCATATCTGACACGGATGTGAAGTTTACTTAAACATTCTGGAAAACATTATTTATAGGATTGGGAACTCAAATTAATTTTATCACTGCTTACCATCCGCAGACGGACGGACAATTGAAGCGAGTAAATCAAATCCTGTAAGATATGTTACGTATGTATGTAATGCAACAACCAACTAGGTGGGAAGAGTATTTACACCTAGTGGAGTTTTCATACAATAACGGATATTAGGAATCACTTAAGATGAGTCCGTTCGAAGCCTTATATGGGCGATAGTGCAGAACTCCTATTAATTGGAGTAGCCCAAAAACCAAGTTGATGCTTGGACCAGACATGCTAGCTGAAATGGAAACAGAAGTAAAGAAGATCCAACAAAATTTGAAGGCAACTCAGGATTGGAAAAAATTATATGCAGATAAGAAAATTACTTATCATGAGTTTGAAGTGGTGGACCACGTGTACGTAAGGATTAAGAAAAATAAAAGTACCTTAATATGGGCCTCATGTGCCAAGTTGGCTCCCAGATTTTGCGGCCCTTTCCAAATATTGGAACGGGTAGGACTTTTGGCTTACCGATTGGCCTTACCCAGTCATATCCGAGTGCACAACGTCTTTCCCATATTGTTATTGAAACGATACATTCACGATCCAAAGCACATAATCCATTGGCAGAGTATTCAGGTAGGATATGAATACCGGACTTGACTAAAATGTTAAAAATTTATGAGGAAACTGATTCAAGTTCATTGATTTCAGGTCGAACCGGACGACGAGTTTCTAGTTGAGCCTTAATGTATAATCGATCGGAGAGAAATCATGCTCCGGAAACGAGCCATCACCTAGGTTAAAGTGCAGTGGAAGCACTTTGGCCTGGATGAAGCTACCTGGGAAGATGAAGGCTTTGTTCGGGAAGCGTACCCTGGGTTATTTACTGGAGCAGAATGAGAACACCGAGGACGGTGTTCACTTCCAGGGGGGGAGTTGTAACAGTTGGTTTAGGTGTTAACTGATGATTATGATATGTTGTCAAGACATTAAGACATTATTTTCCATTTTATTTTATTTTAACAATATATATATTATGAGCATAAATTCATCTTGAATAAATTAATTATGGAAGTGAATTCCATAAAAGAATAATAATACTGATGGTAAAAGTAATTCAAGACTGAGAGTTAGTTGGATAGAATTAGTTCAAACAGTTACCCAACCTCTGAGGATAAAGGCTTAATCCCAGTGAGGTCTGGGGGTTATATTCGGTAACTGGGAAAAAGAGAATAGCATAGAAAAATTCCTGAGCTAGTACAACCAATGGAATACTCTGAATTCTGAAGATTGTTTGGATTACAGGACTGGACCGGATTGTCCCAAGGTCTCTTCCAAAAATTTTGTCCACTCGCACTGCTCAGTCTTGGAGCATGGGGGAGAGACGAGGACATGATTTCCTCTCTCGAGGTATGGCGTAAAATCATCAGTCGAGGAACATAACCAGATAAGTTATTTGTGTCAAGAATAATAATGATTATGTATGGAATGAATAGTTAAATACGAAACTAGAGAAAAACATTATAGTACTTAGATTTTAGATAACATTTGCTATGAATGCTTTCGTCCACAAAAGAGAGTGTCTAAATTTTATTTCTGACAAACAAGAAACTGATAACTCCAAACCCTTGGAAAAAATATTTTTGAGTTGTTCGTTTCCTATATTTAATATATTTTCACATGGACATAATGGTCCAGTCATTTTCATATTGAGGCTAAGTAAGAATGAAAATAGGAAAAAAGAACCTTTGAACTTAAAAGAAATGTGTTCTGTAGATAACTAGAGGAAACTGAGTTTATTCTAAGTTCAATCAAACTTAGATGACAGAATTGTATTAAAGTGAAATTGTCATTCAAATTGATAGTAATTACTTGGTAGACATATTTATTTATTCAAAAGAACAGAGTAAAAACGTGGAATGGAAAATGCATGTAAAAACATTGTATATCTCATTTTAGGAAGGAAAATGAAGAGTGCAACGATACTTTTGCTATTGGTGACCAAATAGGAAAATATTGTGGTAAATAACCTAGGTACAGTACTAATAGGAAAAACATCACAAAATTTATAATTTACTGATGCCGAAGTATATGCACATAGAAAGAATATCATAGAAGTACTATCGTTGTATATCTACTTAAAGAAAAACAATTTGATACAGTGAACTACCCAAATCATGAAATTACTTCATATAATAACCTTGAAAACCTTGAAAAAATTACATTGTGATGATGATGATGGTTAACATCCATTGAGACCAAATTTAGTCTATCTGACCTATAATTTTCTTAGTTATTAATTGTCTGGCTTCTCGTCTTTCTTGGGGAGATTGGTGTTGTAGCTTACTTTTTATTCTCTACGGTCTTCCAACTTCATTTATCTTCCCCCTCCTTCATCTCTTCTGATTCTTGGGACACTGGTGTCTTATCTTCGGGATCTGGGAGATCTGCTTTGCTGCCAGATAAAGATTTCTTTTGCAAGGTATTCGAATCCTCATAATTTTTTATGCTTGAGGGGTTGTCGAGTTCGTTTTTTTGTTGTAAAACAAATTATTTTTTACTACATATTCATCATGTCCAATATATCACCCCAATCAAGGTAGGGAACTAAACTAGTGACTTCACATCAAGGAGTGTCTTAACAAAGCACTTGATCACCATCTATTGTGCAGAGCATACAGCTATGGATGCAATAGCTATGTCTTAAGCAACGACAAAATTGTGACATAGTTCTTAAATGAATAGAGAACCCAAAATTTCAAACCCTAAACGGTATAACAATTTTTTAACTCGAAAACTCAGAGTTAAACCAGTTTTGAAACAAAGAATAAATTGTACAATACACAACTCAAGATATTGTCCCAAATGATAAACCGAGGAATCTCATTTCGAGCATGGGTCTACAAAGTAGAAATAACATTTGAAAACATCTAATAGACCAGAGTAACCTCGGTAACAAAATATCAAATCTTCGGTAAATGGAGTCGCTCGGAAAACCAAGAGCTCCTCACTATAGAATTAGTACATGGTAGAGCTGATGAAGCTAAGTTAGCGGGGTTCACATCCGAGCACCTGCGAAGAATAAGGTTGAGTTGTATTAACCTACAAGATCTTAACTGCATGCACTGAATGAGAAATTAAATACTGTTCCTAACCATATTTTTGTGAGAAGAAGAAAACCAGTAAGGTAAACCTGTAATTCCTCACCGACTCACCTTAACATTGGTAGACAAGAACCGATCATGCCAATCCTGCCATAATGGTGTGAAGACTCTTTGTTTAGAATAGATTCATCTTGAAGAGTGAGCCAAGCAAAACCAACAACCCTCAGAAAACAACGAAGGCCGAAAATGTTCTTACCGTTTATCTATGAGGAAGTCGTGCCTGAAGGAGGTTTTCCGTGAAAGTATGGAGAACCATGAAAGGCAGAGAAACCTAGACCAGAACAAGCCGAAGTTAAATGTCAAAGCAGAATATTAGGCAAAAAATTCCAGTAAAAAAATAGAGAACTACGAGCCGAGAACTTCTGCAGTAAAACTGGTGGTAACATAACTTCAAACCGTGAAAATTAATCCATTATACATTAAAACAGTAGCCATAATGCTTTTACCTAGAGAAGTTATAGTCGAATACTGGTTTCCTCCTGCAAAATCTGTGATGGAATAGGGAGCCGAAGAGCAATTTGGTCGCAGAGGCGGAGCCTCTTCTCGCTGGTGGAATGCCGAAAGATTTCTGAAAAACGGTTAGGGTGGTAAGGTCATTACCCCCGAAACCCTAATCTGCTACATCCGTTGGATTATAATAAACTTAGATCTATGGTGGATAGATTGTCAAATGTCACCGGGAGTACTAAACAACGGAGGTGAATTGATCAATGAATTGAATAAAGATAACATTCATATTATAGCGTACCATGCCGGACAGAAAAATCTAAATGCCAAAACAGACTTGAGATCACATTAAATGAAGAGTGTAGTGGGACATTATTGTGACAGTAAGCTGTCATTTGACACCTGGTATGGCAAAAATATTCAGAAGTGTGGTTTTTAAGCCTAAACTATGGCTTATGCTCCATAAGTATATTGAAACTGTTATAATATATTTCGAAGGTAAAAATAGATATGTAGATATGACATGCCCTGTTAACATGACTTTGTCATTTATAAACATATGTGATGAATGTGTAATATAATAGTAAGGGGTTGAGTATACATATGAGAACCAAAGTTAGGTGAGCAAAATATATATATATATATATATATATATATATATATATATATATATATTAGTGAAAAGGTTAATTATGCAAAGATATGTAAGAATTAGTAACTATTTTGAATTTTTTTTTTTTATGGGTTTAATCTTTTATGTTACAATTGAAATACTGTATTTAATAATTAACTCAACTAAGTATTCATCTAACCTACAGTTTTCCATGTTACATTGAATGGTTTGTGAATAATCTCATTGTATTATTACTCTATGTATAGTTTAATTCCTTAAGCTATGTTCATTTGTCAACCACTAATAAAATTGTCGTTCTCTTTTAGAGATTGGAAAGCATAGCTTTCTTCATTTTCTCAAAATGTGCCAGTAATCTATAACCCGAACCACGAGCATGAGCATCTTATAATTTGTCGTCCATGATAAAAAGTTTCGTCGAGTAGTCATCATAATGCGAAGTAATGGCATTAAAATCATAACAATTTCTTGATCCGTAAATTTTCAAGCAAAATTAATTATGCGTGCATTAATAACATAACAATTTATGGATCAGTAAACTTTCGAACTATATTAATTCTGCTCAATTCATGTGAATGGCTTTCAGTATCTCAACCACTTTTCCGATGTCCCCGGAATAAACCAGCTCAGACAAAGAAAATATCCCGATTTAATTAGAAAATATCTAATTCTCTAACCATAAAACTGTGCTCTAAAACATTTTGACCATACCTTATTTGTTTTATCCTGAACATTTAATTAATTCTAGATGAAAAATGCTAATAAATTCAGTTCTTTTAAAATTTCTCCATTTTTAAGAGTTGGTTAATTAATGTAAATCTATTATTTTTTATAAGCGTTTTCAATTTGAGCGGGTGAAAAAATCTCTCCTGTATTTAAAGATTTGGGCTATTTCTCTGGGCAAAGAATTAAAGGAATAAATTTTAACAGTAAAAGAACTATTTTCATTTTGAACCCTTACTCCAGTTTTCGTTATTATCGAAAAAGTAAATTTTGTAACAGGCCACAAAATTTGTAACTTTTGTGTTGACATACAAGGGTAAACAAACTACTCACAACCTGTTATATGGTTATATCATGTTGATTAGAAAAAAACAATTTTATAATGTTTATTTTATGTCACCAAGATTATAAAATGTTTGTGGTTGACTTGTCAGTTGTCACATATATGAAAGGATGTCTAAATCCATTTGGAAAGCTTCCACGCTAAGGTAATGGCCTGAATGATCAAGGCATGCATTATATACTGAATCTCAATTCCCCTCAATTCCAATGTTTCACGTTTGAGTATAGATCTATCTCTCAATTGAGCTTTGGTTGCGAAATTTTTTTTTTTTCAACAGGAAACATACGACTAGTTTATATATTGTATCAGGACAAGAACTATTAAGTCTACAAAATTTGTCATTACATTCATTTGTTCAGTAAAAAAGAGGCTTCCCTCTAGATGTATTATAGCAAAAAATAAAATCATACACTTTCAAAAAAAACTGTAATCATTTTCCTTTCCACCTGCTCATCATCTTTTTAGAATTTGTCTAAGTTTGTACAGAAACAAAATAAAAACAGAAACAGCCTCTCAATAAGAGACAGCCTATGTCGTCAGAGGTCCATCACACTCTTGAGGGATATATCAATCAGTTTTAGTACAAAAAACTGTGAGGCTTCTCCAGATGTTAAAAGAAGTTAACCTTCCCCATCGCTCCGAGACCATTTGTGTTTATTAATTCATAATGCATTTCTCCAAAGGTACCGTCCAACCCTCTTTTTGATAGTCAATCAGCTTCAGTGTTTTTCTCCCTGTAGACATGGCAAAAAGAAGTGAAGTGAAAAAAAAAATTAATGCATCTATTCTCTCAAGCCAATGAGATAGCATGAATTCAAAGTCATCTTTAAGCTTTGGTTGCGACTACACAGAAATACAACGCAGGTTACATAATGGTCATCCCACCAAACCTCCAATTCTACCACCATGGATCAGGTTAATTTTTTATTTCAGTCATGGCTACAAAGAAGTTACATTTTTAACTTCATTCATGGTTTTCGGATGTAAAAAATGGTTTTCGCCTCACTTTTAGTTCTTTCTTCCTTGCACAAGTAAGGACTGGTTTTTTCCTCTCTTTTAGTTATTGTCTTGCTAAATCAGTTACTTTAATCATTTCGCATTCTAAGTGGCGGCATCTGAATCAGAGCAAGCTGCTGAAAAATGAGACGAAATAAGATGGGAAAGCGGCTGAAAAATGAGATACAAAATAAGATGGGAAATACTACCTCTGCGACCACAGTGTCATATCCTTCTTCCAAAATGCTCAAAATAAAAAAGCAATAATAATTATACGTCCATTCATAACCTGAAATGCCAGAATTGGATTCTGAAGGTTTTTCTAAACTATAAGTGCAAGACTAGAACATAGGCCATCGATAGAGCAGACACCAATAGTTAATTTTGCTTGTGGTTATATGTGTACCAGCAGTTAAGCTTACATGTGGTTATACGTGTACAGAAGAGAACAAAGGCCAGCGCAAAACCAACACATAAGTTTTCATGTGGTTGTAAGTGTACATTTGCATATGATTGTACTTGTACATTTTCATGTGATTGTACGTGTTTGCATATGGTTGTACCTATATAGAGAACAAAAGCCCCAAAACATTGTTGGAAATTCTGAATAAAACAAACAGAGGGATATGCGTTCTCCCGTAACACAGAGAATGCAAAATATTGTGGAAATAACATGCAAACACATAAACAACCAGCGATTAAACACAGGAGAGGAAGTCTTTCAAATTCATTCAACTCTTCTCTAAAATTTGATTCATTTCTTCACAAAAAACATGTGAAATTACATAGGTTTATACAAAATTGGGAGGAGCCTGAGCATTCAAACCAATTCACTGCTGAAACGAACATTCAACAACCAATCATCCTTCCGCTCTGTTTTTTTTGTTTGCACACGAAACAACGTTCAATACACAAAATGGCGGACTTGAAATTTTATGCGATTCAGTTCAGGAAACACATCGCGTCCGGCACCTCCATCACAAATCGCTCATTGGTAATTTTAAATTTTAACATATGCGCTTACAAGAGAACTCAAAACATTGCAATTTCAATGTGACGTGGCACATATTGCATCGCAATACAAACAACTTACCTTGCAGGCACTTATCGGTTAACTCCTGAACTTTGTGATGTGCGCTTTGTGCTACCCTCCTGAGCTTGCCACGTGCCCCTTTTGTGATCGCATCACAAATAACAAAAAACAATTTGCGAGCGGCTTTAAACTTAAAACTTAAACTTTGTGAAGTGTCGGATGCGGGCGGTAACCTGTGGGAATTGCGAAATACAAAAAGGTAAGGTATAAAGTGAAATACAAAGGTTTGCGGTGGTTTGTAATATGCGATAAAGGTAAGGTGGGTGTCTCCAGACCGCATCGGCGGGGAAATAAAATTTGGTGAAAGCTTAATGTTAAGTCATAAAGGTTGTGATGTGTGGGCGACAATGCAGAAAATGTTGGTAAGTGTGAAATGCATAAAACAAAGGAAATGGTGGAATACAAAGGTTTGCTATGGTTGTGTGACGGGAAGAACTATCTAGCCAACAGTAAGGGATCTCCCCGGAATAAATTCCCAATTAGACTCTAAATTGTTTGTGATAGGGATC
This sequence comes from Pinus albicaulis, assembly GCA_034641835.2. Lineage (NCBI taxonomy): Eukaryota > Viridiplantae > Streptophyta > Pinopsida > Pinales > Pinaceae > Pinus > Pinus albicaulis. The sequence continues at coordinate 1,231,683,005 of CM076583.1, read as the reverse complement.
CCGTTCGGGGTGTGGGTCTGTCTACCGCTGAATATTCCTTTTCTCGGACACAAACGAGTCCTGCAGACCTATGAACACACAATTATTCGAACAATACAAGACAAATGGTTGATGATTCTTAATGACATAAAACATTATAAATAGCAAAGTGAGTTAAAGCATGTAGCCAAAGGAAAAGATGTTAGTAGCACATCATTAGGGTCATGCTTGTAAAAAATATGTTCAAACCACAAAAAGAAATAGTTCTTTATGGTCAAAACACCCTTCAATTCCTTAAGCGTTTTCAAAGATAAGATAATGTTAATAAAGAAGTTGTTAATAATTTCTCAATTAAATAACCCTATACCATTAATGCATTAAGTGATTTGAAATGTATAAATGATATAAGAAGAAAATGCAGATCAGTTGATCATAAAAGATATCTGATACATGAGACAAAAATATTCATAATTTTGATACACGAGTCCTCATCTGATCCAATAGTGGAATCAAAACATTTGTTTGTATTCATTCTCAGAAATATGCATTCAATGTCGTACAATTCTCTTTGCTCCTTTGGAGTCCCAAAAAAAGATCCTTTAAAATTCCCCGAAGGGAGTATTTATAGAACAAAATTGACCCTTGGGTGTCCCTGACTCTTCACATTCCCGACTGTTAACATACTCTGCGACCCGAGAGACATTTTCGACTTGCGACCCAGCTCCTAGTGCGACCTGCGACTCTCTATCTGTTGTGACCTGAGACTTCCTGCCTGTTGCGACCTGTGACTTGTGCCTTTTCCTTGGTCAAGGAAGCAACTATGTGATTGCAAGGTCTGGTACATCTACTTGTTTCTAATCTTTGAGATACTTTTGCCATGCTCGATAATCTGCAGCAACTGAAGTTACCTGGGGAGTATCTTCTTTCAATATATGGAAGCACTCAAGAGCATCTGGGATCAAGGTGTGCCTTTTCACTGTGATCTGATTGGATAGCGAAGCCATATTAGTGTAGATTCGGATGAGAGTGACGACAAACTGAATGAGATTTTCCTGTGAAGCTGGGAGATCCTGAGAGGCAGCTACTTGTTTCATGGGTTGCAGGAATGTTTGAATGTCCTGAGCAACCTCTTCTCTCGTTTTCTCAGTGTCCAACGTACCCAGAGAAGGAATGTGGTGAGTTTCAGCCATTGAATCGATTCCACTGATCAGATGCTCATATGCTGACATTACTTTCTCTAGATCCTTTACCAACTTGTATTTGGACTGTATCTTCATTCGAATCTTAACCTTGTCATTCTGGGTGCAGACCCAGTCCTTCCTAGGCATAGTGTCAGGAGCCTATGGGTATATGCTTGACCATTCCAGCATATTATCCAAAGTAGTGGAGGCCTCCTTTAGCTGTGTAGTCCTCCTTTTGGTTTCCGCTTGTGCTTTCAGTAATGGAGCGACTGTCTGTTTTATCATGAACATCTCTTCATACACTTGTTTCATAGTGGCTTCCAGAGTGCATAACTCTCTTTGAATGGTGAGTGGCAATTCTTTGGCTTGGGCAGTTGTGAAATGTAGCCTCTGAATTTCTTCCTCCAACCCCCTCTTATCCTGTTCAGCCTAAGCTTCTTTCTGCTCAGAAATTTACAGCCTGTTTTGTAAAGAGAGAATATTTCTGCTCATTCTGCTACTGTTTTCTTCTGTGGCCGTTGCAAAGGCGGTACCAGTTGATGCAACCATAATTGGATTGGTCCTGGTATCCAATACTATGTCCTTTTCCGTTGTGGATGCGAGAGGCGTGGCAGGGTTTCGTGCTAGACATCTTCTCTTCTCTTGTCGAATCTTGTGCGTGAACTGGTCATAGGTTAGCCTTGTCAGATCCAAGACTTCATCTTCTTGTTCCTCGGAGGTGCCAAGTTATGAGAGAGGAAAACACACACTTGTCATAGGGGTTGTCTGAGGTACATCAATGTGTGGCAGGTCTGTCTGTTCACCCGTCTCTGGGAGTGGAGTTTTGCTTCCCCTTGCTTCCTTGGAGGGATCTTCCTATGACTTCTGACTTTCTTCTTTCTTCCTTCTCTCTTCGGCCTCCGCTTTGTCCTATTCTTCTTTTAGCTGGTGCTCAGTGTCTACTTATCCTGTTCTTCCTTTAGTTGGCGCTCAGCCTCTACCTTGTCCTGCTCTTCCTTTAGCTTGCGCTCAGCCTCCTTCTGTTCTTCCTCTTCTTTCCTCTTTTGTTCCTCTTCCTCCTTCTTCCTACAGGCTTCTTCTGCCTGCTTCTTCTTCCTCTCTTCCCTTAGTTGTTTCTTTTGATTATCCTCCCCTTTCTGTTGTGCTAGGGTGTCTTGGGTATTTTGAGTTCCTCTGCTTTTGCCTTCTCCTCGGCATCTTGTTGTGCCTTAGCCTCTTTGTTTCTTCGTTCCTGTTGCTGTTTAGAGAGACTATTGCCCGTATCAGAACTTGGTTTCTTGGCTTTAGAAGATGAGGCTCTACATGGCATGTTGGTTCTTTCTTATGCAGTTCTATCATCCTGTTCCCCTTGATCAGTTGATTCTTTCGGTGCAGCCTCCCTATCCTTGTTGTACTAGTTCTTGATTCGATCTTCGGCAGGGCATTCCGTGTGCTGGTAAATCCATTTGAATTTGGCTCGTTTGCAATTCAAGGGAACGATTCTTTCAGGATCATATGACTTGTGTGATACGGGTGGTAAATGAAAATCCTTGGTTTCCTCAGCCTCTACTTCTACTTCTCTGAAATCTTTGACCGTGTAGGCTCCGATAGTAACTGGGAGAGTTGGCCATGGTTTTTTCTTGCCCTTGGTGAGAACCTTGGAAAACCCACCTGTCATCTGGTAGCACACTTCTTGCAAGAGTAATTTATCAGTGATGAACTGAGGCAGCGTGTGGGGCACCTTGAATGACTCGAAGACCCTGATGAAAGTACTATCTGTGAACAGAAACCAATTGGCCACTTGGGTTATTGTCTCCATGTCTCGCCTGGACATGCATGGGGCATATTTTCCAAACAGCTTTTCATAGAGCACGGGAATGAATTTGTGTGATATTGACTCTATATATTGCTTGTACTTGGAGGCCCAGAACACTTGTAACTCTTTATGGATCGGCCTGCCATGCTCTGCATCCCAGTTATGAGGCCATCCGTTAAATTTACATATTGCGCATATTGCATCCAATAAGTAGGAGGCCATATAAAATTCATATGCACACCCTTCATCAAGTGCTTGTGATGATGATATGTTTGACCTAAGGGCTGCTACTATTAGGTTGGCCTAGTTGAAGCGGGTGTCATATGTAGTAACAGTGTACATGAGAGAAACCCAAGTACCATTGAAAGTGGTGGCATCTTGTTGGCCATACATCCTGCATAGCATTGCGGCCACCAACTTGTAGACTCTCTTGAGGCCCACTATTTTATATTCCTAATCCTTCCTAAACTTGAACTTTTCCGGGTCCTCCCACCATCCCCTTAAAGTCTCGAGTATGGGAATTGCATGAGTGGTAGCCCATTCAACATTGAAAGTATGTTCTCGGGTGGGGAGTGCATAGTAGACTTCCGCATCCTGCCCCTTCAGATTTGCAAACGATTTCCCTAAATGATCTCGAATGACCCAGATTCTGGAGTCGACCTTTTGCAAGATCCATTCGATCATCTCTGTACATGGAAATATGGGTGGATGGGCCCCTGTGTAGTGGATTTTGGACCTCTTGACCTGAATATACACCTGCCGGTCTGGGAGTTCTTTTGGAAATTTGGGCTTTGTGAACTCCTGGTATACCTTATACCAACTCATGCTATCCTCTTTCTCGAACACGCAAGCAGTGTATCCATAGATTGGGGGAGGGGAAGGAGGCATCTCTTCTTCTAAAATTTCTATTTCGGGACTCTTGTTTCTTTTCCAAACTTTCAAGGGCCCCATATCGCTTGAAGCCGAAGAGATGGACACACACTCGAGCTCGGCTTCGATGTTCACTAGAATATTCATGAAACAGTCCCACGATAAGACGGATGACATAATTATAAATAATTAGGTTGTTGCTAACTCTACTTAACTATTATTCAAGGAAATAGATAGACTTGGGACTTGGCGACCTTGTGACCAGGTCGTTGGGTTGCTAGGTCGCGCAGGTTCACACTTTCAAAGAAACGTGGCCTGATGACTTGGCGACTTGCGACTTGGTCGCGAGGATACTGAGTCACTAGGTCACGTTGGTTCACACTTTCAAAGAAACACGACCTGGTGACTTGGAAACTTGCGACTAGGTCGCGAGGTCGCTGAGTTTCTAGGTTGCACGAGTGTCCAAAGGTCGGTAATGAGTGACTTAGCGACCTTACGACTTAGTGACTAAGTCGCTAGATCGCGAGGTCGAAGAGTCATGGGGTTGCGCTAGGGATCGGTCGACGAGTTTTGCAGCGATTAAGTCCTGTGGGGATATGCATTATGAAATCATGTAATACATCAAGGAAAAGAGTGCATCTGGGCCTTAAGGAATTTTCTCCAAGTAGGCTAGGAAGGGAGATTGAGGTATACTGGGGCGACGGAGATTTTGAGAGGATGAGCCAGAGAAATAAAGACCATAGGGAAGGTGCAGGCTTACACAGAGATCTTGAGAGGTTTAAATGAAGCTTAGATGAGGGCTAATAGGCCATGGGTAGAGGTAGGAAAGGCAACAATCAACCAGAAAGGAAACAACAGGAGGATTAGGAAACTTACCCGAGATAAACGCACTCCAGCTGGCTTGTCAGAGGCGTTACTTGATCCTTCGTGAGGTCGAATGCGACTTACGCGATCATTTTATTTATAAAGGGGTCGCACATGCAGTCAATTAATGAGGGTAGCAAGTCACAAATTAAAGTTGGTTGAGGGTCGTTCAACCTTGCGACCTTGTGACTTCACGACCTGGAGGTCGCAAGGTTGCACAGTCGCATAGTTGCAACTCTTAGGTTTTATATCAATATGCGACCTTGCGACCTCGCGACCTGGGGATGGTCGCAAGGTTGTAGGGTCACAACTTTTGGATTTAATGAGATTTGTGACTCTGCGACTAGCAGTTAAAAAAAACTAAATCAGGATCAGGGGCTCAGAAATTTTAAATGGGGGAAAATTTTGGAGGGTGTTGTATCGGCTACAACAGGTTGGTAAGTGCGGTAAGATATATGGTGGGTCCCACCAATGTCGCATCATCAGGGAAATAACATATGGTGAAGGCTTAAGGGGTAAACAAGAAAATTTGCGGACGCGAAGCTGCAGTCAAATGGTAATTCAACGCAGAAATAATTAAACGCAGAGAAAGGGCTTCAGGTACTCTATTTGGATTTTTTGCATGAACACCTCCAGATTTGAAAACTGAGGCTTGTCCTTCCCTGCACAGAAAATTCAATGAAGCGTGGTTTGCTGCCACTCCTTATTCATGGCGGTGGTTGGGAGCATTTCCAACACTCCCCCTTAATCACAATTGCCGCCATCGATCATTCCCAGACACTATCTGAGATAAACAAAACACTTTTGTCCAAATGGCTTTGTGAGGATATCAAAAAATTGTTCCTCTAACCTGCAATGCTGCAAAACAATTTCACCATTGTTAACTAATTCCCTTTTAAAATGGAATTTGGCATCAATATTCTTTGTTCTCTTGTGGAAAACTGAATTCTTTGACAAGGCAATTGCTGAGCTGTTATCATATAAAATTGTGGTTCCTTTGTCTTGTTCATGACATAAATCCCTCAATATCCTTTTTGATTGTATATACAATTATACTATGATATGGATACACATTCCCCCCAAGCGTTACCATATGGTGACTGTTGTCCAACTGCTGATATTTAGAGAAATATAATTAAGTGATTGATGGTTTTTTAACACCAAAGTGACTATCATGACCTTTTGTCTTAGGATGACTCTGTAGTGCTGAGATTTGATCTGCATGACAAAGATGCATAGATCTCTTCACAAGAAAACCCTTTTGCCTATTGATAGTATGTAGTAGTTGTATGAATATACTACTTATATTGTCCTCACTGTCATAAGATTCCAGCACGGTTAATTTTTTTTTGATAAGTGTATATACAAGTTATACATATTATGTAGTAATTTTTTTTAATAATAACAATCACCGAAATGGGAAATGATCTCAAAACACCCCTCTAAATATACAATGTCTCATGATATTCTTCTCATTTGGTGACACATTGAAATTCCAATACCAAAAGTCTTTCACATTGTCACTCACATTATACTATACCATATTTGGGCCCCCCTACCCACCTCCCCCCGATCATAGGGGTCCCCATCCGATCATCTATAAATTTTATAGATGATCATAAGGCCCCCCCGATCATAGGGGTCCCCATATGATCATCTATAAAGTTTATAGATGATCATAGGGGCCCCATAAGATCATCTATAAACTTTATAGATGATCATAACCATAGTATCTTGACAAGGTTTCCTACATATATTAGCCCAACATGCAAGTTCATCATTCTCATGATATTGAATCCTATTTTTTTAATGCCTCCATAAACTTTTGCTTAATGTTTTGTACATTCTTGTTTTCATTAACATCAACCAATTTTGATGTAGTTTCTTTTCCAACAACACCTATCACTAATACCCTACTAGCACTTATGCCATATTGAGATTGATATTTTGTAATTTTTCTAGGGTTTGATGTCATATTTCTTGATACCAACTCATTTACCTTCATCTCTTTCGAATTTCTAATGCCCAATAATTGAACTATATTTCTTAGATATTTATGCTTTTAAAATATATTTAAGAATTAAGCTTGTGCTATGATAGATATACCTTGAAAAATATTTTTGATCACCTAATTTACTTTATCTTTAACTGTTCATTCATGAATTAGTGGCCTCATTTCTTCAATTTTAGTTGATTCTATATTATCTCGAAAATTATCATCAAAGACAAATTCTTGCAACTTCTCATTAATGTCCATGTTTTTCTATGTGTGTTACGATCTTGTTGTAGGTAAGATGTTATTCCTACATAAAAAATATAAGTTTTTAATTTTTAATTTCAACTTGACATGTACATTGAAAAAATTTAAAATATTAAAGTGGTGGCTTCGTTTGTGTGGTCAATATTCTCATTGACAAGTTCTTCTACATCTCTCATTTCCTCATCATTTCTAGGTACATCCACATCTCTTTCAAGCTCTTTTTTTGTACCTATATATCTCCTTCATGCTCTCTATTTTGTACCTCCACATTCTTTAGGCTCTCTATTTTCCTTTAATGCTCTTCTTCTCATTGTCTTTCTTTTTGTTGTTTGGGTTAAGCTCTGAATGCAACATCCATCATTTTTCCTCTGTATGGATGTCAATGTTGCAGTGGCTGAGATTGATCCAGAATTATGCATGAACGTAATAAAATACATAAATACTCATAAAATCAGAGATGCAATAGAAGTAAAACTTCATTTCATTAATATCAAATAACTGAGATATGCTTATAGAAAAAATCGAAATAAACTAGCTAGTGCGTTGATAGGTTATCTCAGAGAAGAGATGTGGTGGCTACATGCATCTAAACTGTGTTACGATGAGGCTCAAGGGCCTTTTTATTATTTAAAAACATAGGAAAACCATAAAAAACCAAAACCATAACCCCAGGAGATGAAACACTAAGAGTTTGTGGGCCCCGTTGGGGTTAGTTGGGCAGCCAAATTCCGAGGGTCGTAACTTGGTCATATTATCTCTATTTGGCATATATGATATATCATTGTAAATATCTCTCTGAGTAATTCAGGCTATTCCATAGGTTATGGGCTTGCTGCAGACCTTAAAAAATGCTGTTTAGGGGGTCAAAACTGCTCCGAAAGTTCAGGACTTGAAAAACTGCTAAAAATAGTAAATGTTGCTATAAAAAAGGAAACTAATGAAACTAAATGGAGGTCTTGGTGGAATAGATGGGTGGCCACCAATATCCACCTAGATCATTCCTCCCCCCTTAGCAATCAATGGTCCTCATTGCGTGTAGAGCCTCCATGAGGTGAGGAAATTCCTGTTGAACCTTGTCCATGGTGAACCAATTTCCCTGGTGAAGGAGATGGACTGCTTTGACAACTCGATATAGCTAGATCCTCTGCTGGCAGGTGTTCTTGATCTATGTCTCCATGATTCGATCTGCTGTGGCTTGTTCCAAGCCATTTGGGTTTAACTATGTTGGTGTGAGTTGTTCTGTCATGTCGGATGTGTCCAGTAGAGGTGAAAAGTAGGGCTAAAGGTGGTCCACATTAAACACTAGGTGTAGACCAAGGAATGGTGGAATACTAATCTCGAGGGCATTGTCCCCTACAACCTTGGTGATGGTGTATTACCCATAGCGGAGTGGCCAAATCTTGTGGTGAGGTCCAACGAGGCGCTCCTTATGAAAATGTAGCCACACTTTGTCGCCCACCTGCAAGTTGTGTGGCGCCTGATGCTGACCATGTCATTGTTTTTACTTAGCATTGGCTCTGTCCAATATGTCGTGAACCTGTTCGAGGATGTGTTGAATGCACTCAATGAAGACGTGCGCCTTTTCCACTTCAAATTAGACATGAGAAAAATCTTCCTGAGTAGCCACAAATGGCATGGCTACATCAATGGGACAAAGTGGCCAAAATCCCAAGCCCACTTGAAAGGGGCTGTGGTCGGTTGAGCTGTGGAGAGCACGATTATAACTATGATGTACATAGGGGAGGCTATCATCCCATGTGCGTGGATGATTTGAGTTGTCCATGCATAGAATGTGTACGATCATCCTGTTGACGACCTTTGTCTATCCATTGATTTGGGGATGGAAATCTATGGACTTGGTGAGCTTGGTGTCCAACATCGACTAGATGCTGGACCAAAATGCACTGAGGAACCTACTGTACCGATCTGAGATGATAGTATATGGGGTCCCAAAGTGTATCCACACTCATTCAAAGAAGAGTTTAGCAGTGGTTTCTGCTGTGATGTTCTTCTTACATGCTTTCATAATGGCCATCTTCGAGAATTTGTCGATGACCATAAAAACATAGTCATTGCCATGCTTAGTAGAAGGAAAACTCGACATGCAATCCATGGAAATGGATTCCCAAGGTTGACTAGGGTTAGGCAGCAGAGTATAGAGGCCATGATTATTGATGGTCGGTTTGGCAATGGCATAGGTAGTGTAGGATATGATGTGCTTCTCGACGTCCTTTCAAAGGTTCGGCCAATAGAAATAATTCTGCAGTATTTCCACTATTTTCTTAACCCCGAAATGCCCAACAACTTGACTGTAGTGTGCTTGCCAAACCATCTTGGCACGCTCGCATGAAAGAACAAAAATGTGTCCCAGGTGACATTGCAGTGCATCTTGGAGGTGAAAATTGGGAACTTTCTTACCCTCCAAGGGCATCTTGTATGTGTGGCCGAATTGTGGATCACTTATGTAGAGAAGCGACCAATCGGAAGTCTCCTGCCCATAAGAGTTGAGCATGGTGGTTAGCGCCACAATCAGTGGTCGGCTGAGGAAGTCTACAACATTATTGGTGCTTCCCTTCATTTACTTTATGTTCAAATGAAACTTTTGTAGGGATGTGGACCACTTTTGATGGTGATCATTATGAAACTTCCCTTGTGTCTGTATGAACTGCAGGGGTTCGTGGTCTATTCGGATGACCATTTCCTTCCCCAAAATGTAATGCTTCCATCGTTGGAAAGCCTGTACAATGGAATACATCTCTTTGTCATAAGTTGGATAATTTCGGACTGTGTCAGAAAGTGTCTCACTATGATATACCACAGGATTCCCCTATTGAGTTAGAAATGCCCCAATAGCATAGTCAGAGGCATCTATCATGATCTCAAATAGTTGTTGCAAGTCTAGTAATGTGAGAATTGGTACAGAGCAGAGAAAATGTTTCAACTCTATGAATGCCTTTTGTTGAGATTCAGACCAAAATAATTTTTCTTTCTCTCCTCCCTTGGTGACTTGACTCAAGGGCCAAGTGATATGAGAGAATCCCAACACGAACTTGCAGTAGAAATTGGCAAGACCCAAAAAGCTGCAGAGCTCTATTAGAGTGGTTGGGGATGGCCAATCCTGAATGAATTGGATCTTGGTTAGATCCACATGCACCCCCTGCTCATCAATAATGTGTCCCATATATTGAACCTAGGTCATGCCAAAAGTGCACTTCTCCAAATTTTCACACAAATTATGTTGCTGAAGTGTTTGGAGGATCTGTGGGATGTGGTGGATGTGCGCTTCTTAATTTTGGCTGAATATCAGGACTTCATCCAAGTACACCACCACAAATGAGTTGGTGAATGGCCGCAAGATTTCATCCATCAGCCTGATGAAGGTTGTAGGAGCATTCATCAACCCAAAAGGCATGACCAACCATCCGAAAAGGCGCTCCTTGGATTTGAAGGCAGTCTTCCACACATAGGAGGGTTCGATCAGTATCTGGTGATACCCAGACTTCAAGTCGATCTTGCTAAAATATTTTTCCCCCTTGAGTTAGTCCACAAGGTCATGAATCAATGGGATTAGGTACCTATTCCAAATAGTGATCGTGTTCAATGCCCAATAGTCAATGCAGAGTCTCCAAGTCCCATCCTTCTTCTACACCAATGCGATTAGGCTCCCATAAGGCGAGGAATTCAACCAGATGTGACCTTTCTGCAACAGCTCCTGAATATGACTCTTGATTTCATTATTCTCCAAAACATAACTTTGATAGACTGGTCCATTGCGACACGAAGCACCTGGGGTTAGATCGATGGAGTGCTTGACCTGACAATAAAGAGGCACCCCTGCGGGTGAGGTGAAGATGCCCCCATACTCCTCCATGACCTTGTACATCTATTTTTGTCGTGTGGAGGAGCCCTATATGGAGTTTGTGGCCATAGTCTTCTTCTTGCCCCAAGGGAGAATCATCAGGAAAACAAATTTCCCGGTTTTGGAAATGAGCTTACTACATTTTTTTGAAATAACCAAAGAGATGGCAGTAGGCGGTGCTACCTCCGGTATCCTGTACAAATTATTTCCCCAAGTACCAATAACAACGCAAGGCCTGCACTCATACACAACATGTCCCTTCCACAAGTATGGTTGGCCTAATAATACATCACAAACATAAATAGGAGCAATGTCACATAATACCTCATCCGTGAAGGGCTTGATGCTGTAGGGAAGGCAACACTACTAGCTAACACGAAGATCTTGTCCTTGGTGAAACCACCGATGGTGTATGGATCTGGGTGTGCTGTGGTCGACAAGCCCAACTGCTTCATGCCCTTTGATGAAATGAGGTTCTTTTGGCTCCCGCTATCGACAATGAACTGTAGATGGGGAACCCTTTACCCACATTTAGGAATGGGAGAGGTGCTCCCCATCCTCTGGATCTTCTCGTTCCTCCTTCTGGATATTCGTGGTGGAAACGATGTCGTTGGGCTCTACAATGATAATATACTTCCCTTTATCATTCCCCTTGTTGGGTTCTGATTCATAGTCAAAGCATGCAGTCGATTCAGAAGCCTTCAGCTAGGCCACTAGTGACTCCTTGGACTGACTCTCACTCGTGTTGTGAGTGGAGCTCTTATGGAACTCACACCACTTTCCCGTGTCCTTCTTTGGCTTCAAAATGTTTTTCTTTGCTTGTGGCTTTGGCAGGTTGTCCTGGGCCACCCCACCTTGGCTTTTTCCTTTGTTCTGTGGTTTTGGGGCACCTTTCCCTTACTTCTGATTGCAAATCTAAAGTCTCGTTTAGTCTATTTGAATTTCTGCTCAATCCTTGTAGCATACCGGTATGCTGCACTAAGCAAGGAGATGTTGAGGAACTCCATTTCCTCCTGAATGTATATGTGCAGAAAATTGCGGTACTTTAACACCAAATGTTTCTCTGAATCTTTGATACCCAATTTTTTGCGCAGGGTATGGAATAGATTCGTGAGCTCTTGCACATCTTTATCCCTTTGCTGCCGCAATGTAGTCCATTGTATGCACTTGTCCTTATAGATCCCAATAGGATAATATTGTTCATTGATGGCATCTTAGAAATATTACCAAGTGGGTTCAGTTAAGAAAAGAAGGGTTTCCTCTCATCCTTTTTCTCATAATAGGTTTTCCACTAGTCCTTGACATGGGGGGCGGCTTTGAGGAGTGAAAAAGTAATATTTTCCTGGTTGGAAAATTCATGAACCAAGAAATATCCTTCTAATAGATTCACCCATATATCTACGATGTTTGCATATATTTGGCCCTCAAATATGGGAACGTCAAAATTTACTTGTACCTTAAAATGAGTGGTGCCTCGAGAGTGGCTGCTAGATGTAGATGCACCACTGGTGGACAACTGTTGAAGGATCTAGGGAAAGTTATCCATCAATGCGTTCTTTTGTTTCTCGAGGGCCTCCTTGAGCAATATTTTGATAGGATCTCCTGCTCCCTCGTCCTTCTTTTCTTCCCCCATGGGTGGCTGTCAAGATTTATGAGGCTGATCTTGCAAAGGTTCCACCAGATCGAGCCCTAACTCCTTATACCCCGACCTTGTTGGATACATGCAAAGAAGGATTGAGAAAAAACAGACCGCTCTGATACCACTGATCCGACATATGCAAGAACGAAATAAAATACATAAATACACATAACCACAGAGATTTGATATAATTAAAACTTCATTTAATTAATATCAAATAACTGAGATATGCTTACAGACAAAAAGGAAATAAACTAGCTAGGGCGATGGTAGCTTATCTATGAGAACAGATGTGGCGGCTACAAGCCTCTAAATTGTATTACAATGAGGCTCAAGGGCCTTTTTATTATTGAACAACATAGAAAAAACCTAAACAACCAAAACCCTAACCCTAGGAGATGAAACGCTAAGATTTTGCAGGTCCCGTTGGGGTTAGTTGGGCAACCAACTTCCCGGGGTCATAACTTGGTCATATTATATCTGTTTGGTGCATACGATATATCATCGGAAATATCTCTCTGAGTACTACATGATTTTCCATAGGCTTTGGGCTTATTGCAGACCTCAAAAAAATGTTGTTTAAGGGGTCAAAACTGCTCCAGAAGTTGAGGACTCGAAAAACTTCTAAAAATAGTAAATGCTGCTATAAAAAAGGAAACTGATGAAACTGACTCGAGTTCTAGGTGGAATAGGTGGGTGGGAACCAATATCCACCTAGATTAGATATATTTTAATTGATGTTCCGTGGATATTGTCTTTTTATCTTTTCTTCTTTTGTGCTTCTTCTTCCCCTCCTTAGAAGCTTTATTTTGCTCCTTCTACTTTGATCCACTTGATTTCCCTTTCTTTAGGCCTGTGTTTTACAGGTATTGTTCCTATACACAATACTTGTTCACTAATTTGGGCTTGAAAAATATCACTTGTTTCCACAGATGATGGTGTAGAACCCATAAAGATTTGAGGATATATATGGGTTCTTTGGGGAGATACCCAACATTATGGCCATTTTTCTGAACTCTACGGTGTACTCGTGCATGCTTTTCCCTGAATTTTTCCTGAAGTAGTGCCACTGGATCTACTGGTCATCTTCATACCAAATAGGGTTAAATTATGAATTTTTGAGGGTTTTTAAGTCCTCCTACTCAGTCATTGGAGGTTCTCCCTCCAAACTCAAGGTCTCTGTGTGGCTTTCCCACCAAGTCAGGGCGTAACCCTCAAATTTTAGTTGCGCAAATGCAATATTCTATTGTTCCTTAATTTGATGGACACTAAAATACACTTCCAATTGTTGCAACCAATGATTTAGCTTCAGATCTTCGATCTCACCGTGGCATGGATTGATATCGACCTTTGCTTCCATTTTGAATAGGGATTGTGAATGATTCACAACACTCAAACTAGGTTGATATTTTTTAGATCATTTCTTCCATTGGTTCTTTGTTTCTTCCTGATTTCATAATCTCCCCTATAATTCCTCCTTTGCATTAAAACCCCCATATTCTCTGAATATTCCAAGGTTATTACCTACTGCTATCATGAAGAGATTTACGTTATGATTTATATCCACAACTTGTTGTTCCAGCCACAAAAATCTCTCCTCTATAGGCTCATGAGGGTTATTCACAAACTCATCAGCCTTGATAACGGTTTTATGACTTTTGGCCCAGCCGATCTAGATCCCCTGCAAATATCCTGAATATACCCAAAGAAACATGATATGATACCAATATGATTTGCAAATTTCCGTGGAGATTCCACTAGATAATTCGTCGCAAGTAATTTGATAAAATCATACTTAAAAATCCAAAATCTAAACTGTTACAATTTTATTTTCTCTTTAGATTTATAGATCTGTAGATTATTGTTAATAATGTATGCACACGTATTAAAATTATGCAGAAAATAGAGAACAATGAAATAAAATCCCACACATATATGACCTCAGAAACCCTTTCGAGAGAAAAACCCAAGTGGAAGATGACCTCCCTCTACTTTCTTTTTTTGGATAGAAAATATCTATGAGTACAAAGAAGTATAACCTATGGCTTGTGGCTACTACAGTGCACAAACACTCTCTCTTTTCTCTATCTCCTTTTCCTCTAGACTATTTTTCTCAGCTATGGAACAAATGCACTAGAAATAATGGAACTCTTTTTACTTCTAATGGCTCGGTTATAACACAACCTAATAGCCTACTGGTGTTAGGTTTGACTACCTCAACTCTTAACTAGAGTTACAATATAAACTCTTATAGAGTAATTTTCATCATAATCACATGGACAACCCCTTTTCCATGAATTATGCGGGCTAACGTTGTTGTGAAAACATGAAGGTCAACTTCTAAGTGACATAACTTTTGCATATGGACTTTGATTGACACGATTATTGCGTTGTTGGAAAGGTCTCTATGTGTAGAATTGGATTTAAAATGTGTGATGCTAAAGAAACAAAGTTTTACCTCCCAAAAATGATATTTGATACCCCAAAACGCTCCTAGAAGGTTTTAGACCTCGTTTTGCCAATTGGGTCCCACCAGTAAAAATGGTCTTTTGAGCTGATTCCTCTACTTTTTCCACTATAAAAACATTGATATGGGTAAAAAATAAAATAATAATCCAATATGGATCAATAAGATAATATAAATTTTCGTTATAATTGGATGTTAATACATTAGTTTGACCTTAATACCACAATCACTGTTCCACTCCCAACTACTGTTTATAGCCCTCACATAGATGTCTACATATCCTAGTTACACATGCAATAAATTCTTGTTTATAACATAAAGGGATGGGATTTTAGAGTGAAGATGAGTTTGATTTACTCATATCATAATGTTTCTCATTAAGTTTGTCAATCCCAACAATCTTAACACTACCCCCACACAAGCTAGTTATGTGTTAAGGTTAAGTGTGGATATTGGACTTTGATTGAATAGAGACAGTTAGTTTGACATATGACATCCAACCATATCTAAGAGATGATTTCCATGACCACATCGTTTTCAACCTACTTAAAAAAAAAATTATTTTCTTAATATATTCCCCAAGCTCATTAACACAACATACAAATACAAAGTAATCAATTAGTACGTCATCCCCACTAAGATTTTCTAAGGTGGTTAAGACATAAAGGTTTGAATTTATTTGAGGTTCTAATAGAATTCATTTTGATGGTTATAGGTTTTAAAATTGAACTTATACCCAACTTAAAGAAAACTTGAAATTTTCTAAAGCACGTGAAATTAAAAAATATACTAATATTCAAGCATAAATTTATTTTGTACAATGTATACATTTCCTAGTTTCATCAAGAAAAATCAGCTAAATAAATCAAAATCCAATGAAACAAGGTTAGTAGCTTATAGAATCCATGTGGTTTACCATGATGCTTCATGTTTTACCAAAGTAGAGAAAAGTTGAGTTGATGCAAGTGTGAAGTTGGTATCATGTTCAATATACCTCTCAGAAATGTATATACGTTTGGTTGATAACATATTGTTGCGTTTTCCAAAACTTGGCTTAACATTCTTTAATTAAATCATAATGTTCTATGTGTGCCTCAAGTAAATGAATATCTTCTCGAAGTACCATAATTACAATATATTCATACCAAGGAATTGAACTAACTTCTTGATTATTATGTTGTACCATATCAATATTAGTTAGGAGGTGATGTATCAAATTTACATCATGTTCTTCAATATATTAATTTGAAAATAGGTTCCAAATAGAAATAAGTTTAATAAATGAATATACCATTTCACATATGACTTCATCGAAATTAGATGTTAGGTATTCTTTAAACATCATCACTTTTTCATAATGTAAACTTTGCTTACTATATTGATAATTCTTGCAAATGAAAGGACTTTTAACAAGTAAAACTTGGTTTTCAATAGTATGCACAAAAGGTATTGTTATATTAGCATTTAAAAACTTATTGTTACGTATTAAAGTTTGCAAATTTAAAATTGAGAGATTAATATAAACTTGCTTACTTTCCTAGTTTTCTTAAATAAACAACTTTTTGTTTTCATTGAGAAATTATTCTTTCATTTTTACTTGAATGATGATTAGTTAATTATGTCCATGAGAGTCTCCTTATTCCTATGGAATTGGAGGGAGTGCCATATACTATTGGAAATGTATCATAATAAGCTTTCCAACCATATATACATATGTCCCATTTGAGTTATATAATTAGAGTAAAAATTCCTTCAAAAATAGGGTATCCAAATAAGGCATTAAAATTCCAAAAACAACATTTCCAACAATCTTCATTTTCCAATATTTATCTTTGACATAAGTATTCTCCCCTATATTTAATATCAATAACAACAATACTTCTAACAACTATATATCCAAATATTATAGTAAACATTATTAAATATAAATCTTAAACCTTATTACCACATAATTGTATTCTGCACATGCTTGCAAATCAGACTACATTGGAATCCATGGAAATCCAACTTCCATAAGCGTTATAATTTTTTTTCAACCTTATTTTTTCGCATCTAACACTTTCAGAGGTAAAAAACCAAAAGGGGCGATGCTTTCCCCTGATTTCGTTTGGTACAAAATAATAAGAAGGCATGA
>CM076583.1:1230594762-1230948357 GCA_034641835.2 Pinus albicaulis | reverse complement strand
ATTGTGCCTCTTAACACAATCTCTGACATGGTGGTACCAAATGCCTATGTGCTTGGACGTGTCATGGAATACTGGATTAACCGAGAGTTTAATGCAACTCTGGTTATCACAATGTATCTCTGTTGGATCCATCTGAGAACCAAACAAACATACCAGAATCTTCCTCATCTAGATGGCCTCACATGCAACCTGACTTTCTTCCATATACTCTGCCTTGGTTGCACTGAGTGCCACAGATCTCTGCTTCCTGTTGTACCAATAAATTGTTCTCGATCCTATGCTGAAGCTCCCTCCTGATTTTGTATTTTTGTTTGATGGAATGCATTCCCAATCTGGTTGGGTTGAGTTGATATAGCAGAATATGAAAGGTCTAGGAAAGATAGACAGAAAGAGGAAATATCCGGTTCATTGGGCAATGGAGTCAAAATAAGATCGTGACAAACTCTTCAAGGGATATGGGATATCAAAGGGAAAATCTAACTTGGCCACAGGATCCTTTGTTTTGGAATGAGATGGACATTAATGATTTGGAAAAAGAAATTTAATTCTCAACAAAGGGAACTTGAGAAACATAACTTATCAATAAAGAGATATTTGATAGAAAGGGCTAACCATAAATTCTACAAACATTCTTTAAGCAAATAATGATTTCAAGACAAATTCTAAAATGAAATCTAAGATTCGGGGAACACCCTATTTCCTCAAAGATCTTATTTTAAAGGATTTAGAAAACATAAAAGATTCACTGATAATTGCATTCATAGAAGAGGGAACACCTAAATAACATATGTGTTTGCAACTATAAAGACCTTCAAAACAACTGTTTAAGCAGGGGCAAAGGGTAAGATCAAAACCAACCTCTTTGGTTAACTTAAGACAATGGTACTTCGAAGGGATATTTAAATAACGGCTTTCAAGTGATGGCAGACAAGCAGGGAGAACCATAACATGATGAAACCAACTATTTGAGCTATCAAGGAAATAAACGAGCATGAAGACTAAAGAGAAGGTTTAAAGCCTCTAAAATACTTTAGCAGAAGAAAACATAAAACAGTGAAGGGTGAACAGGTCTAAGGTGCTTCCAGGAGTCATTTCTTAGCCTAAAACTTTCAGCCTACTTTAGTAAGAAATTATGGAACATAATGAAAACAAGGGAAAAAACATTTAACAGTTCAGAGCACTTCACCAACAGCCAAGCTCATGGATCCAATGATAGAGCCTTCTCAGGAACAGACATGCAACGACATCATCAAGACATCCAAGACTCCAAATTATTTTCAATTTCAACAGACTTGTATATTTATTTCAGAGAGTTCCAATGTTGCAGGTCAAACAACTTAACCCACCTTCTCATCCCTGTCTGGAAGATAACATAGGAAGGAATGAGGAGATGAGAACTAACAAAATATCTAATGAGTCATTAATACGATTAGTGACTTCTGGTCTCTTGAAGGGAGTTCAGTGGAGAAGTGTGCGGTGGATCCTTTGTATTAATGTTTTACAATTAATATCAAAGCTCGGTGGGAGCTTTGTTGACTTTGAGGCTCTATGTTACATGCAGGCTTCTGCTGACTATTTTCTATACCTCCTTTGTGAGGAGTCACTTTGCCAGCAATGCTTGGAGGCAGATATTTCCTGAATTAATAACTTCGGCCTCTGTTTGAAAGGTTTGAGGCAACAGGTGGCTTGGTGGTAGCTGAGGAATCAATATGCCTCAGATGTGGCGGTGGAGGCTTTCTGTCTGATTAAACACTTTAGGTTTTCCTTTAAACTGTGTTTTAGATTGAGGATTAGGCTTTTGATAACTGTCTTAGCCTAATCCCCATAAAAATTGTCTTCAATCTTCATCTGTTGTGTTTTGTCTTCACACTTATACTCTTTAACTGTGTTTGAATTAAAACAGTGTCTTGTCGATGTGCAGACCCGCACTGGGCTTTACGGCATCAATACTTATAGAGTACTGACGAAACATGGAATAGAGCCCCGTGGATGGCTTCTCTGTAATGAAACGAGGGCATGAGAATCGTCATTCCCAACCCTTGGCATTTCTTCGTTATACAATGGAAAACCATTTAGAACACCTGCATCAAACACAAAACAATTAAATCCCTGTGAAAAATAGGGTTTAAAGCTTGCTTCAAATGGCGGGGAGCGCTTAGCAACGGATAAAAAATATCATGAGGGTGGATCAGCTTAACGAGAAAAAGCAGAGCGGGGAGAAAAATAAGGCGGGGTGGTTTTGGACCGTACGTCTGGACACTGGGGCAGATACACAGTCTAATGGGAGGATCTCAATCGTGGGTATGGGCTTACAAATTAATCGATGAAATTTCCAATGCGATTGAGCGCTGGCCGTTGATCTGCAAATCAGATCGACGGCGGAAGGTGAATCGGAGGGTTTTTGAAACGGGGCAAGACTTGTGATCGGAGGGAATAAGGACCGTTGGATCCTCGGGAGGATGGACGGCTCAGATTTAATCGGAGGACGTAGAGAAGAATAAATTGGCATTGGAAGGCGAGATGTGCGATCAGCGATGACCGTTGAATCAGCGGGAAATGTTGATAGGATGTAATGGAGGGATAGCAAGGTAATGCGATGATGGGTGGATTCGCAACAGTCAGGCCGAGTACGATAAATCAGCGGATGCATCATCGAGAGTAATCACAGGAAGACTTGCGATTGCGATCGGAGGGAACGATTGACGCGAACCGTTAATCGAAACAAATCCGCGTTGGGATTTGTCGAGGATGGCTGTCGAGGAGTGAAAGTTGCGATGCGATTGTTCTTAATCTGCGATTTTCTGGGCGGAATTGGATCAAGAGGTTAAATGCTTGATTTGGGATTAAGATGAGGATCCTTGATCAGAGGTGAAACATTGCGATTGCGATTGAAACATTGCAATGCGATTTAGCGATAATCGTTGATTCAAGAACGAGATCAACGATGGAGAACCATTCGGGGGAGAAAACCTTGCATATTTTTATGAAACCCAAACTTTTGGTATAATCAAAGGTTTTTATGGATCGGGCGGAAGAATATATATATAAAGCGGACAGGCGCTCGACTATGGGGCCTTCGGATATATGGAATGTAATATGCCCGGGAGTATAGAGACAAGGGCCAATCGCAATCGGGCCATTGAGCCTGGTCTTTCCGATCAACCCATTTGTGTTGTTTCCGATTGCGATTGCGCAATCGGCTCTTTTCAATCAACCCATTTATATTCAGCACGTGGTTTTAAGTTTTTAACTTAAAACTTTCGGAAAGTGGGTTTTTGGGTTTACAAAGGAAAATATTGATCGGAGAGGGATTTTCAATGGTTTATGGCCCGATTGCGGGCTCTATGGTTATATGAGGAAATAATATGATCGGGGGGTTTTATATGAAAGGCTAATCGCAATCGGAGCTTTGTAATGGTTCAAAGTCATGCACCCTTTGGATATTTGCGATGCGATTAGCGCCGAAAAGCTTTGGCGTTTGGTTTTAACACATGGGCATGTGGGGGGAAGTGGTTTAGGACTTAGCCCAAGGGGCTTAGGTCCATAGCAATAAAACTTTGATTTTTTATGAGAAATTTTCAAGGATTTTAATGGATTTGGGGTTCTGAAATAGTTAAAAAGTGTTTTTTTAACTATGAAAGGGGAAATTTTCATAAATGGAAAGAAGAGGACTTATGAAAACAAGGTAGTTTTGATGGAGAAAAAGGGGAGCAGATGAAAGGTTTTGAGAAGAGGAGAAATGGCGATCTTTCAGTAGTCTTTCAGTTGGAGTCAGCAGAAATTCCTGAGTATAAAAAATGGGACAGTAAATGAGGATTTTGGACAGAGGCATGAGGCCTTAAAGAGACTTCAAGAGCCAACAATTTTTTAGTGATAAAATTTGTTCCTTGGAGGCTCAAAAAAGATCTTAACCACCTTTTGGTATAACAAAATATTATAGGTGGCTAACAGTGGCTCCACTTGGGGATGGTGCCTTCTTGAAGGCATCAAGAATTCAGACTTGACTTCTGGGAGGCTGAATAGTTGCCTCATCCATTGGGCTGTCCTTCTGTGATTGAATGATCTTCTCTAAAAACATATTTGGCAGCCATGAAAGCAATGGACCTTTATCAACAAGCTTGCTATCTACCCAATCCTACAGATCTAGCATTTTTTCTTCATCAAAGTGCACTTGGATTGGCAAACTCTATTCACAACATTTTATTCTTTTGAAAGCAGGAAATCTAATCTACTTCTACTCCTTATTTCTCCCTGAACTCAGATTAAACAGTTGAGCTCAGATATTTCTCTACCTAGTCTACTGTTTGTTGGGATTAAACAGTCCAACAAACTTTCATTCTCTAAATTCTACAACAGAAATTTAAAAACAGTCAAGTCAAGATTGAGTTGTTTGACTTGCTATGATCTATAGCATAAGAACAAGCTGCACATAGATTATTATTTGCAGAAAATTAAATCAAAATGGAAGGCTTAAGATCTGAAAGTTTCTCATTATGGCCTTCTTTTTCTTTACAGCTCTGTTTTTAATTTTGTTTTGAGTTGTCTCTTTCTTGATATCTGATTCAGATTTTGGGCAAATAAGAACCATTTTTTCTCTTTTATGACTCAGAAAAATAAAACAGTTTTGAGTCATCTCTCTTTGGAAACTTTGGTTCAGATTTTGAACATGTTTGAACCTTTAATTTCTATCCTAATCTATCTACTGATAAGCCAAGATTAAATAGTTTGGCAAATCGAATTCACTTATCCTATCAGCAGAGAAATTTAAAGCTAATTTAGTCAAGATTAAATTGTTTGACTAATTAGAAGTGTGTTTTTTAGGAGTGGCATTTGGGCTTGCACACTTTCAGATTTATTTCTTTTTTGGTATGGGGCTATACCTTTCTTGCTTTGACAATCTGCCCTCTTTTCTTTTTTCCTATTGTTTTTTGTATTTTTGAAGTTTTATAACTTTTGAATGCAATGGTTAGACTATGATATTTACAATGGGGAAAAAATAAAAATGCTTTGAAACTTAAGACTCTTGGCAGAAGTAATGCTTGAGCATCCTGCCATTGACAGGACCTCCATATAGGTCTTCTCCATTCAATTCTTTCAAGAAAAATGTATTATGACCCCTCCCAGCATGAATGATATATGGCCCTTTCCACAAGTTTTCAAACTTGCCATGTTTCCCCTTCTCTTCCCTCCTTGAATCCCACTTAAGAACAACACTTCCAGCCTGGAAAGTGTTTGCCTTAGTCCTCTTATCAAATTGCTTCTTCATATTTTCTTGGACTAACTGTGTTCTCTCATAAACTTCTTCTCTAGTCTGCTACAAATGGATGGTTTGGTTGATCCTCCTCTGCATATCATTTTCCTCAACCTGTACTTCTTGAAGGAGTTTTATGACTGGAACTCCTAATGAGGTAGGAAAAATTGCATCCCTGCCATAAACTAACTGATAGGGGGACATATTTATTGATTTCTTTGTAGTTAGTCTATCAGCCCATAAGGCATGAACCAACTTACTGTGCCATGATTTTTGATTTTCTTCCAACAGCTTTTTAATGATATTGATGAGACTCTTGTTGGAGGATTCAACTAATCCATTTCCTTGGGGATAGTAAGCAGTGGAATGGCCCAAGGTTATATGGTATTTGTGACAGAAATCAACCATCTTCTTAGATTTGAAAGCAGCAGCATTGTCTGTTATGATTTTTCTGGGACAACCAAATCTGGATAGGATATGGGTTTCAAGAAACTTGATAATGACAAAGTCATTAGCATTCCTGGTAGGTATAGCTTCTATCCATTTGGTGAAGAAGTCAGTGGCTGTGAGGATCCACTTATGTTGAGTTGAGAAAGATGGATGAATTTCTCCAATGAAGTCCAGCCCCCATTGTTGAAAAGGTGCCTCAACTCTGATAGGATGTAGGGGTAAGGGAAGGAGCTTTCTCTTGCCATCAAATATTTGACACTTATGGCAAGACATGACCAGCTTCTGAGTGTCTGGGAAAAGGGTAGGCCAATAGTAACCTGATCTGAGAATTTTGTTTGCTGTGGCCTTCCAGTAGAGGTGTCCTCCACATTCACCATCATGTAGTTCGTGCATGATCTTCCCTGCATCATCTTCAAGTAAACACTTAAGCAAAATTCCAACAGCGTTTTTCCAATATAAAACCCCATCCATAATGCAAAAACTCAAAGCTTTATGTTTCAAAGATCTAGCTTTAGTTTTAGACAAAGAAGGAGGAGTATTCAAATATAAAAGCACATAAAAAATGTCGGCATACCAAGGAGAATTTAGGAAAGCTTCCTCAATAAAAGGGGCATCATATTCTTCTATTTCTTCCAACACATCCACCATATTTATGTCTAGTGCTTGGAAGTTGGACTCGGCCATAAGTTTTGCTAATCCTTGCCCCTTAACAAGTTTGGTGGGCCTAATTTCTAAGTCATATTCAAGAATAGTTGCAATCCATTTTCCCCTTTTACCATCAGGGTCTTGACTTAGAATATCCTTGACAACAACATGCGGAACAAAAGCAATTATGTGAGAGTGTAAAATATAAACCCTAAAGTCTTTTAATGCTTTTACTAATGCTAAGGCTTGCTTTTCCATAATGTTATAATTGAGAGGAGCGTCTCTTAGGGCCCTACTAAAAAATGATATTGGTTGTTCTTGTCCGAGATCATTCTTTTGAAGCAAAACTGTAGCTATTGTATGTTCAGATGCAAAAGAAAAAATGTAAAAGTCTTTGGTAAAATCAGGACTAATCAGTACTGGTGCTTGGGTAAGAGCTTGTTTGACCAGTTCGAATGATTGTTTGGCTGGTAAAGTCCATTTTACACCCACATTTTTTTTAAGCATGTTTGTGATGTTTTTCAATAGCTCAGCAAGGTTGGGAATAAACCTTCTCAAAAAATTAATCTTTCCAATGAAAGATTGCAATTCTTTGAGGCTTCTAGGATGGATGATTTGCAATATGCCATCTATCCTCGTAGGGTCTATTTTGATTCCCTCTTCTGAAATTATGTGACCAAGAAGTTTCCCTTCTTGGAGTCCAAAGAGGGTCTTCTTGGGATTTAGTGACAAGCCAAATTTCCTACATTTCTCAAAAACCTTCCTTAGGTGAATCAAATGTTCTTCATCAGTTTTTGAGAAAACAGTTATGTCATCAAGTTAGATAATTATAAAATAGCCAATATCTTTAGAGAAGGCTATGTCCATGGCCCTTTAGAAGCTGGCCCCTGCGTTCATTAATACGAAAGGCATTTTGACATACATAAAAGTTCCCCAAGGTGTGGTAAAAGCAGTTTTGATTTGATCACTTAGGAAAACTAACACCTGATTGTAACCCAAGAACCCATCTAATAGGGATATTCTTCTTGATCCAACTACCCTTTGAAGTATATGGTCCA
This sequence comes from Pinus albicaulis, assembly GCA_034641835.2. Lineage (NCBI taxonomy): Eukaryota > Viridiplantae > Streptophyta > Pinopsida > Pinales > Pinaceae > Pinus > Pinus albicaulis. The sequence goes on along the minus strand of CM076583.1, from coordinate 1,230,940,953 downwards.
TCTTAGGTAAAGGGTAGTTTTCTTTTAAAGAGGCTCTATTTAAATTTCTGATGTCAATACAGAGCCTGATTTCCCCAGTTTTCTTTCTAACAGAAACTAAGTTTGATACCCATTCCGAAAATCTAATGGGTACTATGATCCCAGCGTTGTACATTTTCTCAATTTTTTCCTTAACCGAAGGTAATAAAAGGGGATTTATTCTTCTTAGTTTTTGCTTAAAAGGCTTTTGATTTTCCTTCAAGGGGATTTTATGCTGGATGATGCTGGTATCATATGATTTCAAGTCTTTGTATTCCCAAGCAAACACGTGCTTAAATTCTTTAAAAAGCTTTATGTACTGTGATTTTATGTGGGCTGGGAGGGTGCTGGATAGCTTGATCATCTTGGGTTCTGTGAGACTGCCTATGTTGTGTTCTTCTACATTTGTCTCCACAGGCTCCATTCTGGGTTCTTTAGCTACATCGTTGAGATCAAACATGTGTTCTAAAGGTGTGAGACCTCTTGGGATTTTATCATTTTTGCATTGTAAGACTTCCAAGTCTTCTCCGTCTTCATTGTTCACTACCTCTGCTTCAAAAGGATTTTCGCAATGATTTATATCAGCAGGATATGTCATTTCATCCTTTGGAATTTGTTCAATATACAAACAGTTTTCTTCATGGCTAGCTTCTGGTGTTGGTATGCTGAAATCATTTTCTGATTTTAAGAAATCATCTATGTGTTTTCAGATTCAAACACTTGCCAGTGATCTTCGTTGTCAGGCATAGCAGGTCTGTGTTTCACCTTTATACCGAGTTGTTCATTTATCTCAGGTACTTGGCAATTGATGGTAGTGAAGGCAAGTTCATTTGCTAGATGATTTCGCGCTCTAGGGATAAAAATGAGTTCATATTTTTCGAAAGTTTTTAACAGGTCAAGGGCAGCATTTCGATATTCCCTAAGCTTTGGATTCTTGGCTGAGTATTCTCCTTTGATTTGTTTGATGATAAGCTCAGAATCCCCTAAAATGGATATCCTTTGGGCTTCTAATTCTTTAAGCAATTGTAAGCCTAGGAGAAGTGCTTCATACTCAGCAATGTTGTTAGTGCATGGGAAGTCTAATTTGTATGGAAAAATCTGATTTGTGTTTTGAATCCAGACACCTGCCCCTACACTAGTTTTATTACAGGATCCATCGAAATTTATGGTCCAAAGTATATTTGACTCATTCTCATTTTCTTGTCGCTGTTGATCGTCAACGTTTTGAAGTTTATTCGAGGTGAAATTTGGTGGGTCTATATTTTCTTTACATGGTTGAGTAATTTCATCTTCGTTATACAAGATAAATGAATCTAAACTTGATTGAATAGAATAGATCGGAGTGTTGTTTTGTTTGTCCATGTTACTCACCATATACTTCATGTGGGCTTCCCTGTATAGTCTTCTATTTTGGTTGAAAACAGGGATGGTGGCATAAGACATGTCCATTTGAAGGCTTCCCTGAAGTTTGGCTCCCCATGATCTTGATAAAAGCATGCCATACTTAGGGGGAATGTTAGCTACAACGATATCCATCACTAGATTCTTGGCAGGGATCTAAGCTAAGTTAACACATAAATCTTTGATTAAACCCAAACATTTGACTCTAATTGAGTCAAAGGAATACAAATCTTTGTATGGTTTAGTAATTTCTAAGCCTAAACTTTCCATTACTACTTTGGGCATTAGATTGTGTGAAGCTCCGGAATCTAACATGGCATTGTGTAGAATTTTATCGTGTATGTTCAAACTGACATAGAAGGGAGGGACTGGTCCTTCTTGATATTTTCCTTCAACCTCTGGGCCAAACAACAGCTTAGGTTTGTCGTCTGTCAAGTTTAAGGTGTCAGTATCACTTCCTAAGTTCAAAGCTTTTAAAACTTGGTTTTTGTACACATCTTGGGTTACTAGTTCAGCTAGGGGGATGGTAATCTTAATCTTGGAAATCTCCCCCTCAAGGTTGAAAGGAATAATTGACTTGTTGATATTTACATCTGTTTTTTCAATTAAATTCTTTTCAACAATTTTACTTTGTTGAACCTTGTTTGGGCTAGTAATTGGGATGGTTTTATTGGGACCACTAGCTGAAGTGCTAGGGGTACTCTGTTCAACATTTGGTTGGACAACTTTGTCTTTGTTTGAGTCTGTTTTCTTGGCCGAAATGTTGATTTTTTCTGCTGTCCTTTTGGACTGATTTTCCATGTTCTTCTTGACAGCAGTGCTAGTATTCTTATCTTTCGAATTTTCTACACTTCCCTTACTCCTAAGATCATACTGTTTGTGCACCTCCATGATTTCATTTTCAAAACCCAATCTATAGTCATCAGAATCTTCATAGGTGTTTGTATTTTGATCATTTGAGAAGAAACCTTGTTCTTCCTTGGTGAGGAAAACATCATCCCCATTGTCTGATCCAATCAAGTTTACATGTGATTCTTCCAATCTTTCCAACTCCCTGTCTTCCTCATATTGATCTACATAGTTCTGTTGAAAGGGAGGTCTGATTTGTTGGTCACTTTCTTTTTGCTTATCCTGATTGTTATCTTTTCTATAATTTTGATTTCTATTTCTGTTTTGATTGTTTTGAAGTGCAGTCTGGCTTTGATTTGCTTGTGTTTTCTTAATTATGCTCATCTCTTTCATCATTTCTTCCAACATTCTCTCCATTTTTGAGCTTGAAGTAGAGGGAGGGGATTCCTCTCTGAAAGATACTCTCTTCTCAGTTTTCATTCTTGCTCTCTTTTCTATTAAGTTTACTTCCACAGAAAGGGCACCTCTTTGCATATCTTTCAAAGTTGCAAAAACTCTTTCTCTGAGTGAATATGTCATGTCTGGGTCAAACCCTTCAGGAAATTTGTTTAAAGCTGAGCCCTGAGGAGGTTTTAGTTCAGGGGAAAGTGCGTTATACACACTGTTAAATCTGGTACAATAAGCTTGTACACTTTCCCCAGGGTTCCTATGGAGATTGTTATAATCAGCAAGGACTTGGAGAGGATTTTTTCTTACTTCCCACTTGTTTAAGAATGTTTGATGGAAGCCTTGGAGGTCATTTATACTACGGGGGGCTAAACCTTTAAACCATTTTCTTACTTCTCCCCCTAAGCTCTGAGCAAACAGTCTGAGTTTGATAGAATCATCATCGATTTCATTTCGATCAAAATATTCATTCATCTTATCCACATGTTGTGATGCAGTTGTAGCATTATTAACATCATATAATGGAATTTTGGACTGATAGTCCTGTGGAAGATTGACTAGTGGTATATTAAGGGCTAAGGGAGCATACCATGCTGCCATGATATGTGGTGGGGGTGGATTAACAAGTGGTGGATTAACAAGAGGGGGATTTGGCTGGAGTGGAGTGGTTTGAACAGTGGATGAATGGTGTACAGAAGTGGATGGAACAGCAGCAGATTACTGAGCTGATTTTGGATGAGAGACACCTAGGTTAAAAAGAAAATGTGGATCAGGAGGTGTTGATTCTCTATCAGGATATTCACTTGTTTCCGGGGATGAAAGTGAAGACTCGGAATCTATCTGAATTATATCATCAAATGACCTAGTTTTAAATGGGTTTACTAAGTCAACTTGTGATTGTTGTAGAGCTAAAAGATTTTCAGGAACTGAATTAGCTCTCAAGGGTGATCTGAAAATAGTTGAAAATTTAACCTTAGGAGACTTCCAAAGGATACTTTCTGGGTCATCAACTATCTCAGGTGGATCGGGGTCAGGATGGGCTCTAGTATAAATCTTCCTAGAAGCCACTATGCTGTAATTTGAGATCCTAAAACAGAAAGAGTTCAACCAAGTATGACAATATTTGAGAGGTTAACTGATCTGTTTACACAAATTTTGATCTTACAATCCTCTAACTGGATTAGGAAACTGTTATAATGGTAAGGGTTCTTTCCAGTGGAGTCTTTAAGGTCTGCTCAGGATTATGGAGTCGCCAGGTGGAATTTTTTAGTTCCTAAGGAGGTAAAAGGTTTTATGGTCCACCACCATGTTTATTATGAAGCCAAACTTGAAATATTTTGGGTTTTTCTGAGTTTATTTTGTTTTTATAGGTTAAGAGAGTGTTCTAAGTCTGATTTTGCACTTAGATAAGGTGTTCAAACAAACAGAGTTGCTCTTATGGCTTGGTAACTGGTTCCTTCAAGGTTTGATAAGGATTTAAAGGAATCCTAAGGGTTACTTAGTTTGTCACTGATTCAAAAGAGTCCTATCATGATTTCCATTATGTTAGGCAGTGCTTGAAGAAAGTTACTTATGTTATACTGGACCTAAAGTTGAAGGAAAGGTTTTGTAAACCTCTAATTCTCAGCATGTCCCACCGTGATCGCCATTATGTTGGTATCCCGTGTTTTGACAGTTTGGAAAATCAAAAGACAAGGCAACATCAGAACCAATCTTTAGAGTTCCAGGATCTAGTCCTCCTGTTCTCAGAGAGGGATCTCTCAAATATTTTTTTGCAAAGGTTTATCTTGTTTTCTTTGGTTATGGATTTTTAGACTAGTTATTACGTGCAAATGTTTGTTTGGTTGGGTTGAGTTGATACAGCAGAATATGAAAGGTCTAGGAAAGATAGACAGAAAGAGGAAATATCCGGTTCATTGGGAAATGGAGTCAAAATAAGATCATGACAAACTCTTCAAGGGATATGGGATATCAAAGGGCAAATCTAACTTGGCCACATGATCCTTTGTTTTGGAATGAGATGAACATTAATGATTTAGAAAAAGAAATTTAATTCTCAACAAAGGGAACTTGAGAAACATAACTTATCAATAAAGAGATATTTGATAGACAGGGCTAACCATAAATTCTACAAACATTCTTAAAGCAAATAATGATTTCAAGACAACTTCTAAAATGAAATCTAAGATTCGGGGAACACCCTATTTCCTCAAAGATCTTATTTTAAAGGATTTAGAAAACATAAAAGATTCACTGATAATTTCATTCATAGAAGAGGGAACACCTAAATAACAACTGTGTTTGCAACTATAAAGACCTTCAAAACAACTATTTAAGCAGGGGCAAAGGGTAAGATCAAAACCGACCTCTTTGGTTAACTTAAGACAATGGTACTTCGAAGGGAGATTTCAATAACGGCTTTCAAGTGATGGCAGACAAGCAGGGAGAACCATAACATGTTGAAACCAACTATTTGAGCTATCAAGGAAATAGACGAGCATGAAGACTAAAGAGAAGTTTTAAAGCCTCTAAAATACTTCAGCAGAAGAAAACATAAAACAGTGAAGGGTGAACAGGTCTAAGGTGCTTCCAGGAGTCATTTCTTAGCCTAAAACTTTCAGCCTACTGTAGTAAGAAATTATGGAACATAATGAAAACAAGGAAAAAAACATTTAACAGTTCAGAGCACTTCACCAACAGCCAAGCTCATGGATCCAATGATAGAGCCTTCTCAGGAACAGACATGCAACGACATCATCAAGACATCCAAGACTCCAAATTATTTTCAACTTCAACAGACTTGTATATTTATTTCAGAGAGTTTCAATATTACAACTTGTGATCAAACAACAACCCACCTTCTCATCTTATGCATAAGTACTTATAGGAAGATGAGGAGGTGAGAACTAACAAAAATATCTCGTGAACCATTAATACAGATTAAATGACTTCTCGGTCTCTTGAGGGGTTCGATGGAGAAGTGTACAGGTGGATCACTGTATTAATGTTTTAAAATTAATATCAAAGCTCGGTGGGAGCTTTATTTGACTTTGAAGCTCTATGTTCTGTCCAGAGCAACTCTGCAGCTATTTTCTATTACACTCCTTTGGCAGAATTAACTTCTTGGCAGCGCTGGAGGCAGATATTTCCTGAATCAATAACTTCGGCCTCTGTTTGAAAGGTTTGAGGCAACAGGTGGCTTGGTGGTAGCTGAGGAATCAATTTGCCTCAAATGTGGCGGTGGAGGCTTTCTGTCTGATTAAACACTTTAGGTTTTCCTTTAAACTGTGTTTTAGATTGAGGATTAGGCTTTTGATAACTGTCTTAGCCTTAATCCCCATAAAAACTGTCTTCAATCTTCATCTACTGTGCTCTGTCTTCAAAACTGATACTCTTTAACTGTGTTTGAATTAAAACAGTGTCTTGTTGATGTGCAGACCCGCACTGGGCTTTACGGCATCAATACTCATAGAGTACTGACGAAACATGGAATAGAGCCCCGTGGATGGCTTCTCTGTAATGAAACGAGGGCATGAGAATCGTCATTCCCAGCCCTTGGCATTTATTCGTTATACAATGGAAAACCATTTAGAACACCTGCATCAAACACAAAACAATTAAGAAATCCTGCGAAAAATAGGTTTAAACTGCTTCAGATGGCGGGGGAGGAGCGTAGCCGTCGGATAAAAATATCTAACGGTGGAGATCGGCGCAAAACAGAAAAAATGAGAGCGGGGAGAAAAAATAAGGCGGGGTGGTTTTGGACCGTCCGATCTGGACACGTGGACGGTCCTGATCTAATCGGAGGATCTCAATCGGGGGTGGCAGGCAAGTGCATGTGATGTAAATTTCCAATGCGATTGAGCGCTGGCCATTGATCTGCAGATCAGATCGACGGTGGAAGGTGAATCGGAGGGTTTTTGAAACGAGGCAAGACTTGTGATCGGAGGGAATAAGGACCGTTGGATCCTCGGGAGGATGAACGACTCAGATTTAATCGAAGGACTGTGGAACGGGCTTGCGATTAGCGTTCGGGCGACTAGTGTGATCAAGCGATGACCGTTGCATCAGCAGGAAATGAACGGATAGGATGTAATCGGAGGGATCGCAAGGGTGTGTGATGGCCATCGAATTGCGAAATAGATGGACGGCTGTGATGGAATCGGCGGATCGCAATCGGGAGTGAGACGGGAAGGCTTGCGATTGCGATCGGAGGGAACTTGTGATTGAGTGCAGACCGTCGATCTGAGAACAAGATCAACGGTTGGGATTTAATCGGGGATCGGCAATCGGGGGGTGAAACATTGCGATTGTGATTGAAACATTGCAATGCGATTTAGCGATAACCGTTGATTCAAGAACGAGATCAATGGTGGAGAACCATTCAGGGGAGAAAACCTTGCATATTTTTATGAAACCCAAACTTTTGGTATAATCAAAGGTTTTTATGGATCGGGCGGAAGAATATATATATAAAGCGGACAGGCGCCCGACTGTGGGGCCTTCGGATATATGGAATGTAATATGCCCGGGAGTATAGAGACAAGGGCCAATCGCAATCAGGCCATTGAGCCTGGTCTTTCCGATCAACCCATTTGTGTTGTTTCCGATTGTGATTGCGCAATCGGCTCTTTTCAATCAACCCATTTATATTCAGCACGTGGTTTTAAGTTTTTAACTTAAAACTTTCGGAAAGTGGGTTTTTGGGTTTACAAAGGGAAATATTGATCGGAGAGGGATTTTTCAATGGTTTATGGCCCGATTGCAGGCTCTATGGTTATATGAGGAAATAATATGATCGTGGGGTTTTATATGAAAGGCTAATCGCAATCAGAGCTTTGTAATGGTTCAAAGTCATGCACCCTTTGGATATTTGCGATGCGATTAGCGCCGAAAAGCTTTGGCGTTTGGTTTTAACACATGGGCATGTGGGGGGAAGTGGTTTAGGACTTAGCCCAAGGGGCTTAGGTCCATAGCAATAAAACTTTTATTTTTTATGAGAAATTTTCAAGGATTTTAATGGATTTGGGGGTTCCAAAATAGTTAAAAAGTGGAGTTTTCTTAACTATGAAAGTGGGAAATTTTCATAGAAAGTGGAAATAGAAGAGGACATATGAAAACAAGGTAGCTTTGATGGAGAAAAGCAGGGGAGCGTATGAAGGGTTTTGAGAAGTGAGAAATGGCGATCTTTTCGCGAGCTTTCACTGGAGTCAACAGAATTCCTCGAGGTATATAAAAAATGGGACAGAAAATGAGGATTTGGGACAGAGGCATGAGGCCTTAAAGAGACTTCAAGAGCCAACAATTTTTAGTGATAAAATTTGTTCCTTGGAGGCTCAAAAAGATCTTAGCCACCTTTTGGTATAACAAAATATTATAGGTGGCTAACACGGACAACAGTTGTTTAAGTTCTAGGGTTAACCTCGAAATTTAGGATTCTGATTAAAGCCACTTTATGAATTTGCTGCATTAAACTACACAGAATTAGCTGAACAGTTACTTGGCAAGTAATGGCAACCCTTAATTATTTTTCACTCTCGTTCCATTTACAGCCTAAAGAAGACTCCAGCAAGAATAATGCCCTTTCGTCATTCTTTCATTGTAAGGGAGGTTGTGGATTATGATTAAAAAATTAAACGAACATCCCAAATTCCCAAATTACTCCTCTGTTTTTATAGTAAGAAATCATCTTTGTTGAAATATTTATCCGTATTTATATTTATTTATATGTGGTTTATTATTTGTGTATTGGTGAGTTATATTCAATTCAACGTATTGATTTGAAATTATATAATATGAAATGAATATTTTTGTGAGAGAGCGAGGGGGGAGAGAGAGATAGAGGGGGGGAGAGAGAGAGAGAGAGAGAGAGAGAGAGATAGTGAGAGAGAGATAGAAGGCGGGGGAGAGATAAATTAGGGGTGAGAGAGAGAGAGAGATAGGGGGCAAGAGAGAGAGATGGAGAAGGGGGGGAGAGAGAGAGAGCAGGGGGAAGAGAGAGAGAGAGAAAGAGATAACGGGTGGGAGAGGGAGATAGAGAGAGGGGGGGGAGGGACAGAGAAAGGGGGGGGTAGGAGGGTACATTGAGAGGGGGACAGAGAGAGTGGGGGAGAGAGAGATGGGGGGAGAGAGAGAGGGGGTGAGAGAGAGAGAGAGAGAGAGAGAAGGGGGGGAGAGAGCTAGACAGTAACAAAGAGAGAGATAGATAGAGAGAGAGAGAGGGGGGGGGAGATAGATCTAGAGATAGAGTGAGAGAGAGAGAGAGAGAGAGGTGGAGAGAGAGCTAGAGAGAGGGGGGGGTAGAGAGGGAAGTGGGCGAGGGGGTGTGAGATTGGGGGGTGGGGCGTGCGGTGAGAGAGAGAGAGAGAGATAGAGAGAAAGAGAGACGAAGATAAATGGGGCAGGAGGGTACAAAGAGAGGGTTGGGGAGAGAGAGAGAGAGAGAGTGGGAGGGAGGGATGGGGGCAGGAGGGTATAGAGAGAGGGAGAGAGAGAGAGGGGGTGGGAGAGAGAGAGGGGGGAAGAGAGGGAGAGGAAGAGAGAAAGGAAGAGTGAGAGAGGGGGGGGGGGGCAGATGGATACAGAAAGACAATGAGGGGGAGGGAGAGAGAACAGGGAGAGATCTAGAGAGTGAGAGAGTGGGAGAGTGACAGAGAGAGAGGGAGTGAGATAGATAGAGAGAGGGTGGGAGAGAGAGAGAGAGGTCGGCGAGGGGTGGGGTGGGGGAGAGTGATAGGGGGGGAAGAGAGAGAGAGAGAGGGGGGGGGGGGGGGGGGGAGGGGGAAGAGAGAGAGAGAGAGAGAGAGAGAGAGAGATATGGAGAGGGGAGAGAAAGAGAGGGGGAAGAGAGAGAGAGAGAGAGAGAGAGGGCGGGGGGGGGGAGAGGGGAAGAGAGATATATATATATATATATATATGGAGAGAGAGAGAGAGAGAGAAGGGGGGGGGGGAGAGAGAGATGGGGGGAGAGAGACAGGGGGGGAGAAAGATGGGGGGAGAGAGACATGGGTGGGTGAGTCAGAGGAGGGGAAGAGAGAGAGGGAGAGAGAGGGGAGGGGGAATAGGGATAGAGAAAGATACAAAGGGGAAGAGACACAGAGGGAGAGAGAGTGAGAGAGATTATGTTTCAGTGTGTGACACAAAGATAGAGGGGAGAGAGAGAGAGAGAGACAAAGAGAGGGACAAAGTGAGGGGGAGACAAAGAGAGAGAGAGAGAGAAGGAGGGAGGAGAGAGAGGAACAGAGAGAAAATAGAGAGAGAGAGAGACGAAGGGGAGAGATACAGAGACAGAGATAGAGAGAGAGAGAGAGAGAGAGAGAGAGAGAGAGAGAGAGAAAGAGAGAGAGAGGGAGAGAGAGATAGGTAGGGGGAGATATAGGTTGGGGAGATAGAGAGAGTGGAAGAGAGAGAGAGAGGCAAAGACAGAGATAAAGAGAGAGGATGAGAGAGAGATAACGGGGGCGGGAAGGGAGGCAGAGAGAGAGAGATAACGGGAGGCCTTGTCATAGAATTTTCTGCAAATACATGGAAAAACACCCAAAAACTCATAAATAACTTAGTAAATAGATTTCTAATGGATTTTCTTGTTTCCTTTCTTAATGTTGACTAGAAGACTCTATGAGAGCTATTACAATTGCAGTCACTAGGTAATACAAAGTATAATAGAAGATATTCTCTAGAATTACTTAGCATGTCATACTACAAAAATACCCAAAAAATCACAAATCAGTAACTTAGTAAATAGAATTCTAATGGATTTTCTTGTTTCCTTCCTTAATGTTGACCAGAAGACTCTATGAGAGCTATTATAATTGCAGTCACTAGGTAAGACAAAGTATAATAGACTATATTCTCTAAATTTATTTAGCATGTCATACTACAAAATAATTGTTTATATAAAATAGTAACATGTTTGGAAGCCCAACTATAGTTGGATGACACTTTATCTCCATGCATGATCTAGATCGTGGAGGTATTCTTGCCATTTTCAATTTGGATTTTCTAGCCTCCATACATGATCTAGATCGTGGAGGTATTGTTGCCATTTCGAATTTGGATTTGCTGGGACTTGGAAGAGTTGATGACTCTTCCATGTTTTTTACATAAAATGTATTACATTAAACTAAAACTCTTGCACATGGTGGGAACATATTCTTTCAACATCTTTTTCTCTTCCACCATCATCTTCATTTATACTATTATGATGATTAGAGCATATATTTTACCTTTCATTCTTGGACATTCACAAAGAGCATTGTATCCTTGAATGTTTAGGATGACCAAGTATGTAAAGACCAAGTATGGTTGTTTATAGGATTCTCTCAACATCTTTGTCTCTTCCACCATCATCATCATTTATATTATTATGATGATGTAAGAATATATTTTACTTGTCATCCATGGACTTTGGATGAGGAGGTATGGTTGTAACAATTGATGTAATGTAAGTGTTAAGAGATTTAGAACTATATATATATATATATATATATATATATATATATATATATAATAATTAAATTTATTTTGTGTTTGATTTAGCCAATTATATTCCACAAATCACAAATACTTTAACAAACAAGAAATAATAAAATTTATTTTAATTGAAAATTAATAAATTTAATATAAATATAAAATCAAATTATTAAGTGCATATATCAAAATAAAAATTCATTCAAAATTATGTATTTAACGTAAAAGAATGTTTCATGTAGTATACAAACCATTTTTTGAGAGAAGATTAATATATAAAACATATTTTTAACATTTAATTTATTTTGATTTTAAATTTATAATAAAATTAAAAGAACCAAATAATCTTAATATAAAATTAAAATTGGTACTCACAATGACACCTATATATGAGATGGAAGAATTACTTCAAACACAAACATTTTTAGAGTGCAAAATACAGTGTGTTATTTTTCATTGTTTAAATTGTATTTTTGAATGCTAAATAGGGTACATATAGGACCAAATAAAAATTGTAACCACAAATACTTAATTTTTTTCTATGTATAGATATATATAAAGTTTATGTGGACATAAATTAGTTAACATAAATTTTCAAATAATTTATTGAAATCTGTTATTGAAATATTTTTGAGATTTAAATATTTCATTCACACATTTTTTTAACTTGTAATTGCCTTATATTCATTTTAATGGAGAGACGAACTTACACATGCTTTCATATTGAATAGATTGTAGAATAAGCCTCTCAACTCAATGAACATGTGAACTCAACAAAATAATATTACTTTAGAAAAATGATATCTCTACAATTTTTTTAATCGGTTAAAATTACCTGATGATATACCTTATCACGACTTGACTTAACTTTTTAATGCTATTTATTTTTGTTATTATAATATCCCATCTCATCTTTTCCAGAACCAAATTAGAAATTAAAATAAAAAGATGGATATACCTTTTCATTTATAAATTACACAAAAAAATGCACCATGAGGAAGCGGGTATCGAGTTTAATTGAGTTGGATAATCCGCTTGATACAGATGGAGGACGGAGCTTATTTGATAAAATAGATGTAACTAAACCAGCAAGAATATTTTTGAAAGTTTACTTAAAATAGTGCAATAAGTAGAGGTCGAGATGAAAAACAACTAATATGCTTTTTTGCTTAAACAACTAATATGCTTTTTTGCTTTTGTACATGTGCGTAAAGAACCATAATATCTATTTCCTTGATCCTACTGCACGCCTTCGGTGGGTATAGATTCTGGAACCTACATCTATCTAACCGTTGGCGTCGGATCCAATTTGTGTTTGTGCTGAGGTTGTGAATTGCAAGAACTTCTGTGTGTTTCTTCTGCCGCGCGGCCACGTTTTCATTAGGCGTTTTCTTTTACTCTGTTCAATGTTTGTTTTATTCTACTTTGTTTGTTTGTCTGGTTTTGTTCCGTTTGTTTGTTTACCAGTTTTCTTTTTCTCTCGTCTCTGATATGATTTTCTTTGGTGGTGTGTATTTTATATAGTGTACAGTTTAATTTTCATTGTTTTTTATCATATTTTCTGTCCGGAGTGAAACTTCTATTTACTTGAATTTCCTCGAACATCCAATTTATCTCATTATTAAATTTCGTAGACTAGTGTATCGGTACAACATATTAGCCTTGGAACTGTGAGCACAACAATCCACTACAGCACTCAGTAACGCCTTTATGTAGACTTTAGCTATTTGTCAAAGCAGTTCTAACGTGTCCATGCAGTGGTCACAATTGTCAATAATCGATTACCATTGTAATAAATATTAGATTTCCTCTATTGATATGGAAATCGGTAGGAATTAGTTTACATATTGCATTTTTGTTTAGTATTAGGGATTGGACCCTAGATTGTAAGCTTTTTCTCATGGGAGAATTTGCAATTTTGGAGCTGGAGAATCAATATAAAGGACCATTTTGCAAGATTCATGTGTTGTATTTTCCTGGTGATGTCTTTTCTTTACTATTTTTAATGTTTCCACTATTTCTTCTTTCAACATATCATTTTCTAATTGTAAAACAGAAATCCAAAGATTAATATTTGTTTCACATAGCACCTTAAGTATGGCTTTGTGTACAATTTAAGTGTTTTTCCTCTGATGTCTGGTTTAATAATACTTAATTTCTTTTAAACCACTACGGAAATCATTTTTCTTCATTCCATATTTCACTTTGTTATAAAAAACAATATATATGGTTAGCTTACCTTGTAATTGGTCTGGAAAATTGATGCATACACCCAGCCTGTTGAATCCATAGCCCAATGGAAATAGTTTAAAGGGAGCCCTTAATCCAACCAAAACTATCAATAAAAAACAACTCTCACAATCAATTTAACTAGCCTAATATCAAATAAATTAAAAACAAAGCTAAAAATTACAAAGAGATCCCTCTCTGAGTCTAGGAGGGCTAGATACTAGGATACAAAGTGGCTTGATGTTGTCATTCTATGATTATTCTTGCCAATCTTAAAATTATAGGCCGATAACATGTGCATTTTTCATGTGTCACCAAACAATATTTGACTCCATGCCCGAGGTGAAGGCACATATCTTCAGTTCTTAGTGTTTCGTGGAAAAAATCACTATCCCCAGGTGGAGCCAGATGTTGTGGCTCATTTTAATTTAATTTTGAAATATTTTTCAAAACACACACACACACACACACAAACATATATATATATATATATATATATATATATATATATTAGGAAAAGGACAAATGTAAATTTTCCATATACCGAAAAATAATTTTTTTTTATATGATTGGTCAATTAAAATATTATGTAGAACTATGAAGATGGGTTGGACCATTGAATTAACACACGTGCAAATCATCGAACGAGGTTCAAAATAATGGAGGTTGATTTGGATCAGCAGAAACCCGCAGGCACAAATAGCCTGTGGGTTAGCAACGATGTGTTGGAAATATTTTCATTGATGGCAAAGGAACAGAAAGGAACAACACCAGAATTATCATTGAGAATAAGGGAGCAGATCAGGATCAACTGGAGTATAAAAGTGAAATAACGTAAAGAAGGAAAAATTTAAGTGGAGAAGCATAAAAGAGAGGTAGAGGAGCAGCAAAGAGTAAAATAGAGGCGAGGAGAAGCATTAAGGGAAAAGGATCAAGGCAGAGGAGCAAGAAAGAGGCATAGATCAACACTAGAATTATCATTAAGGAAAAGGAGTAGAGAGGAGTAGTAAAAAGGCAAGGAGTAGCATTAGAATCTTTATCAAGGAGCAAAGGAGAAAAGGCAAGAAAGGCAGCAAAGGCAGCAAAGACAACAAGTTAGGGTCAAGTCGTGAACGTATTGAATCAAGTCGTGAATGTGCTAAGACAAGTAATGAATGTGTTTAGCAAAAGGAGAAAGTCGTGAACACGCAGGTCAAGTCAGGCTAGTTTTCGTTCAGAATAGTGAGTGAAGGTGCGTGTAGCATGTGCAGCTCTGTAGGCAGAGTCACGTAATTTCCAAAAGAAAAGCGTTCAGAACAGTGTTCGGTGAAGATATTGCAAATCGCAATCGCAACAGAAGGCTTGATCACATATCACAAATCGTAGCGGAAGGAGTATCACAAAACATCACAGACACAAAAATTGTGAAATTTGAAGTGCGGGAGATGACGTGGCAAGAAGACATGGTGATGATGTGGAAGTGACATGGCGATGATGTGGCAGTGACCTGGCGATGGCGTGGCAATGACATGGCAAGGTGATGTGATACGATGACATGGAGATGATGTGGACCTGGCCCACATATCACTCATCGCTATCAGCAATTTTTATATTTATATGTTAAGTTATCACAAGTTAATTATTTTAAGTTGTGATGCAATAAGAAGTGGGGTTTGTGATGTGATGTGATCGCATATTGGATATGATAAGGGGAACCTTGTTATTTCTATGAGCTAAATCTTGCGAAATGCAATAAGAGTACTAGATGCGATGAAGTTTCAAAGCAAAAGTCTAAAGGATTTCAAATCCGAAGTTGTAAGGTTTCCCTTTGAGAAATTAGATTGGGGTTTGGAAGAGATATGCATAACAAGAAACACATGAGAACGTCGAAGTGCGAAGTGAGATAATGAAGCAAACGTGATGCAGGTCAACAGTGAATCCTAAATAATTTCAATTCTGGGAGTATGGATTTTTCCTTTGTTAAATCACATCAGAGAGCAGAGGAGGATTATAACGTAAAACAAAAAGGAAATATTGAATGCAAGAATAGACTCCAGTAAGACCCAACACTCATGTAGAACAGTGGTTGATGCGGTAACGATGACTTATGAAGAAAAGGCTAAACGTGGTAGAAGGACTTGGGTAGAATAAAACCTGACACTACATGTAGAAGGTAAAGCAGTTATGCCTTGATAATGGAAGAAATTTTGAACGAAAGCATGAGTAGAGTAGAATCAGGTGTTGAGAAGAGTAGTGAAGGCTGAATGTTGTGGGCAAGAGCAGAAGAGGCAGAGTCAGGAAAAAGGAGCATATGGTGGCACCATTGGAAATGCAACAGCTGGGTCGAGTCGAGCCAAAAGGAAAATTATGTGGAACTGTGTTGAATGTAACATGAGGAACCGAAATGACTCTCACAACAGCAGAAAAGACAAATGCACAGCGAGCAAAGAGCTAAAAGGGCTAAGTGAAATATATTTTTTGTAACTGTAAATGTAAATTAATTAATTATTTTTATTGTATGTGATGCAAAGGAAAGTCTCTGTAGGCATAGGAAAAAATCAATGAGTGTTGTAATGATTATTTTTGATGTAATAACCTGAACTGAAGAATGAGGAATCGAATGGGTGGAAGGCATAGGGTCAGGCCTGTTCACTTCATATTCCCTGTAGAATGGAAACATTCAGGGAATTATATATATAAGAAATGTAATATGAGTGTGGACAAAAAATTTTAGAAGGCTGCAAAATGGAAGTGAGCAGAAGAATGTAAGAGAGCTGCAGAAGGTTGGAGAGTGGAAGAATCAAAGATAACTGATACAGATGTTGTGCACATCAGGAACTAATATGAAACATATATGAAGGATGAAGAGGCACCAGTGGAAAAGAATAATAACAAAGTTGATATCCAGGTAAATTAGCATTTTAGTTTCATGTTGAGTGAGGGGATTGTAGTCTCCTTTCAAGTTGTAGCTTGATAAATTTCCAGTTGGAGCTAGGTGAGGTAGGAGCCTCCTGTAGGTTGTAGCCTGCATAAAATATTTTGTAGTTGGAGCTTCCTTGCAAGTTGTCGCTTGAAGAAAGTGAAGTAGGAGCCTCTTGTAGGTTGTATCCTGCTCAAAATATTTGGGATTTGGAGCTTCCTTTCAAGTTGTAGCTTGAAGAATTTGAGGTAGGAGCCTCTTGTGGGTTGTAGCCTGTAGAAAACACATGGAAGTTGGTGCTTCCATTTCAAGTTGTAGCTTGATAGATTTCCAGTTGGAGTTAGTTGAGGTAGGAGCCTCCTATCGGTTGTAGCTTGCAAAAAATAGAGGGCGGTTAGAGCTTCCTTAAAAGTTGTAGTTTGAATAATTTGAGGTAGTAGCCTCTTGTAGGTTGGTGTTTACAGAAAATCAGTGGTGAGAGGAATTGGAGCTTGCCTTTACATCACAACAATAATAATATGTGGTTTTATCCCTTATGGGTTTCCACTTATATCTGATGTCTATGCACTTGATGATTATGTGTTTATGTGATGTATTATTCCACTTAATTACTTGATGTCCACACATTCAGTTTCCTGATTCATTATGTATTAAGTTTGTTATAAAATGAAGTAGTTAATGAGTTGAATGAAAAGAGTATTAATGACCAGGAATGTACTAAACTGATTCACCGATCCCCCCCCCCCACTCTTAGTTTAGCTAAGGGTTCATCACTATGGTTCCTCTGTAGTTGAACTAGTCAAAATCCCACTGACCAAGATTGACAATTCAAGACCAATGCAGGGGCACACATCCGATGAGTCTATCATACTCCATAGCACTCCCGCAGTGACGTAGGCATCCCAACACACAGAAAATTAATGTCGCCAACTAATGAGCTAGCTCGTATGTCACATTATGTGTCTGTTATATATCAAGTCATGCATTGAATTCATATTCATTTCCTAAAGCCCGTGCCATATATAAAATGTGTTAAAGTCTTTTATTTTCTTTTTGTTGGTTTTCAGTTCAGATTGCTCAGAAGTCCTCTTAGTTGTTTAATTTCTCACCTTTGCATTTGTACAGTTGCAACCTTAAGTAAACCCATGGCTAAAAAGTTGTCCCTATATGGCTCTTCCAACTAGAACCCACTTATGGATATTGAGCAAGACATCAAATATACCCTTTGCACAGTTGGGAGTTTACCTTTTACCAACAATTCCTACTTAATGAGAAGAATTCTCCCCTCTACTCAGTCATGGTCAAGTCTCGTGTTATGTCTACATGTGTCGTGAAAACACATCTTTTTTTGGAATTCATACATTGGCTAGTATCTGCATTATATCCTAGGAAGAGCTTTGTGATGAATACTTTAGGAGAAAGTGTTCTTCAAGTCACATCTTTGTTAATCCGTCAAGCCCTCTGTTTTCCTGAGTCGGTGTTATATCAATTTTACTGAAGAATCATTGGTGGCACTATGTGATAGTCTTGCAGGGTAGGATTTTACACAGGCGGTTTTCTTTCTAAAGTTGGAAGTTGGACATTTTTCTCCAAATGATAAAGAGTTTCCCTTAGAGATTTTTGATGCAGAAGTCAAGCCACTATTGCAGTTTTTGTCGAAGATACTTGGCAAGGAGGATGCTACTAAAATTGATAGTTCGGTGCTTGGGTTGTTTTATTTAATGATGAATCCCAATGTGGTGTTAAATATTCCTTCCTAATGGAAAGAGAACTTCTCAGATTATGAGCCGTTCCCTCACTGGGTCTTTCAGGTTTCCCTCAGTGATTATGTATTTATTATTATATCAAAATGTAGAAAAATGTATACATTTTGGGTTAAATATTGTTGATGCAAATAAGAAAAGACAATAAGTGGTGTTCTAGATAGATGTAATAAGAAATGAACCAAATGAGGGAGGGTTGTTTGATTTTATTCTTATTTCATGCCAATTGCCTATAATATTTTGAATGGAATTAATCCTCCATGTTTTCTGCCAAAGGCTCAAGAGTTTCTTCAGCTTAGTGTCAATTATAAATTTGGATATTGGTCTGTGTATGATGATTATTTAGAAATTAGGTTATATGGAGATGGGATGAGTGTTATAGATTACCCATCTTTGTTCCCATGAGAATGTTTACTTTGAAGTTTATTAGACAAAGCCTTAATGTAGATCATATAAATTTTGTCCCAATGAAGAAAGGCCATTTATTTAAGTTGCCTATGTATGTGGAACCATTCATAATGAATCTCAGGAAAGTAGCAAATGAGGCAAACCGGATGTTAGAAAGCATGCATTTGTTATTAGGTGAGAAATGGGCTTATGATCCACACAAGGTGATATCTAACAGGAGACCTGAAAATGGTTATTCTACTTTTGTTCATGATAGTAAGCCTGAAATTGAGAAGTTAGCTAACAAAGGTTTTGCAGACTCTGGTAGCACCAATATTAAAACTCTAGTCATCTCTGAAAGGATAAGTAAAAGAAGAAAAGAAAAAGTTGTTGATTTTGAGGATGAAGAACAGAGAGATGAGAAAAGAGCTAAGTTAAATGAAGAGATACGAAGCACACAAATTGATTTCCTTATTCAATTAGGGGATACTCAAAATACGCCAACTTCACCATCAAAACATGAAGCCGTTCATGATCATATTCCTTTGATAAAGCAAGCCTTTGCCCAAATTACAGAAAAGAACCAGAAGATCAGAGAAAGTATGGAGGCTCATGCTGAGTATCAGATTACTCTTGATCAAACCAGATTGTTGACTGCTATGGATTTAGAAAGAGATCAATTGAAAATTGCTTTCTCTCACCCATATAAAATGGCAGTAGGTTCATACAGCAGTATTAAAATTGTAAATCTAACTGTTGATGTTAAAAAGACCCCTTTACTTGATAAAGTTAATTTACAGATGCAAACTGGTCAATTGATTGTTAATGACTTAACTAAAACCAGTGCAGTTGCTTATAAGGATGAGAATATGTTGGGAAAGATGATTAAGTAGTTAAAATTAGAAAAGGCTAATTCTAGGGCTCTTTCAACTCAAAATGAAGAGTTGAAGAAAATAATTATAAAAATTGGAGTGGACCCCAATGATATATCAGTTGTACAAAAATTATTACAAAGTGCAGAATCATAAATTAATGTATTGAAGAAAAAGATAAAGTTACCTACTGGAGAGAATCTAATGGCAACAGAGGTGGCAGAGGTAGAAAATGAAAAGGAAAGTATTTTACAACAGCAGTTGCAGAAAGAGGAAAAAAATTATAAATTAAAGGAGTCAGTGATTAACCCGCAGGATCACATTGAATCACATACTTGCACCATAGTTTTCTCATCTGGAAATTATGATCCAACAACTAGATTGTCCCAATTGAACACAGAATTGAAGATTGCAAAGGTTGATCACAAGAAAACTTAGAGTGATCTTGGCACAACAATGAAGATAATACATGCCAAAGAAGGAGAAGTTAATAAATATAAATCTGATTACCAGACAACTTATGAAGAAATCAAGAGCCTTAAAGAAAAAGTAAAGGGAAATATGTCTTTAATTCAGGAAAAGGATATTGTGTGGAATGAAATTATTGAAGTGATGAGAACAGTTTGAGAATCACTCATTATAGTGTCATAGGAAAAAATCATAATGAGAGATTTACATGAGTTTATTCTTGCTCATAAGCAGAATTTTCTTAACAAAGATTTATGGGAAAAAAGGTTTATTGACTTTATCAATCCCAAGACAAATCAAGAGATAGAGGAACATGAAATCAAAAATAGAACATTGTGCATTTCAGAGATAAATAGGTTGATTGTGAAGAATGCTTGCGGGATATCATCAGAGAAGAAATTGACAGAGATCAAACAGGCTGCAGACAAATTCAACAAAAGGACATGAGCTCAGTTGACATGTTTGAAAAAAGGACTAGAGCTCAGTTGCCATCATGCTGGGATCTACAAGAAAATATGCTACCTTGGGATTCATATGAGCCTTTATTATTGGGAGAAAAAAGCAAGATTGATAATACTCATGAAATATTTGCAGTCTTAAAAGGAGCCACAATTGTCAATTTATTGTAGAAGCATTTTCAATTATTATGGATGTTTAAGACCATGTTTATGGAATGGTCCAGTTTTATGAGGATCACTACTTTCAGGATGGAGTATCACAAGTTGGTCAATTCTCCTAAAACAAACATTGAAATATGGAAAAAGGGCAGGGCATGGATGACTAATTCACCAAGTGACACATAAGCACCTCAAGGGAACACATCAGCATCTCAGGGGAGAACAACGACGACCAATCAGATCCAACAACTAGATTAATATTCCATTTTTTATTCATCTTTCTTGTTAAAATATCAATGTTGTAATAATGTCCTCAATTGAAATGTAATAAGTAGTTTAGACAGTTTAGGTAGTTTGAGTAGTTCTAAGAAGTTCGAGCAGTTACAAACTGCTTTTGTATGTATTAAAGAAAGATAGAAAGAATGAGGATGGTTCCGAGTTTTGGATCTCTGGAAGACTACAAATTTTGTACTCGCTTTTCTGAGAAATTAATGAAAGAATCATCAAGTTTCATGCAACTGTTGATGGTGACTTGTTTTTCCTATATCATTTTCTATTTCTTCTTCTTTGAATGAAGTGAAGTAAAGTAGCTCCTGGTCTTGTAATTTCATATGTGAGTAAGACTTAAATAACCTTAATATGTGATCCTTCACTCCAACTATTCTTTCGACATGAATTTATTCTGAGAGTTAAGGTGATAGATTCTTTGTTACAACACATCATTTTAAGTTTCCTCTTCATTTCTTCTTTTCATTCAGATATCAAAAATAAATGGCATTGTAGAATCTTTCATTAGATCAAATTATTGAGGGTTTTAAAGAATTAATTTCCAAAGGGAATAAACAAAGACCACCTGATATAATTAAATTTTTGACATATATTTATAAAATGTCTTAAGCACTGATTCCTTTCCACAACCAAGGAATTGTCTCTTAAGGTACAATAGGGTTCAACCCTTGAACCTCCCTAACCGATGTACCTTAACATAGTACCGTAGACCAATGGGCCAACGACTCGTCAATTGAAATGTCTGCCTGCTTTTTTATATATAACTTCAACTCATTTTCCTAGTAGACCGGTGGTGGAGAGTGGGGCACGGAAAATGGATCAACCAAGGTCGGTGGAACAATGAGCGAGGGTATCTTGGAGATGCCCAAAATATTCCCTTAGAGGGCCAGAGGTGCGAGTGTCCGAATTTGACAAATTTATAGTCATTTTTATATGATTTCCCGACACAAATGTTATGATGCAGTCAGTTTCTCTAGAGAAGGTCCCCATTTTCATGGCATCATCCGAATTGGAGGTATAAGGGTCATTTTTTAAAAGTTACTTGTAACTGATTTCTTTGATGCCAGTTAATGAAATAAGGTCACACCATCTTTGAGGAGGGCCGGAATACATATCTCACATTGGTTGAACTTCGTAATCATATTTTTTTATCTTTGATCTCATGTTTTCTTATGATTTCTGCTTCTTTTCATGTGGTTTTAAGTTACTTGGTTAATATGCTCTTCTATATGCAATTTTGAATGCATCCTTGAAGTTAAAAAATCTTGATCAAGTCTGGTATCAGAGGAGGTATTCTTGATTCGATTTGCATGAGTGAACGCTAACCATGAAAAAGATCCAAAAAGGTGAAGGAAAAATTAAATCCTTTGATCCCGAAGGAAGGCGTTTACCACGAAGAGGGAACGTGGAAGATGAGGATGCATGAGAAGAAGAAGAAGGGAGAAATTATCGCAAGATCTCTTTCAACATGGCATACCAATTTGACAAGTTGTTTGCAGAATATGAGAAGGAAATCATGGATGAGAAGGACCTTGAGGATCATGCATCGGTACACCATGAAGGTGGATGAGGAGAACCTCCTCCCTCTCCATCCACCAGTGACAATTCTTCTTCTTCCTCTTCTCATCATTCTAACATGCACCATAAAAATACATCTAAGAAGCCAATTTTCAAGCTCAATATAAATTTTGATTTTCCCACATATAATGCAGAATGTAATGCATAGAAACTAAATAATTAGATTAGATATAATGAGGTTTATTTTCAGATTCAATAGATCAAGGAGGATGAGGTAAATATCCAGTTAGCATGCCTTCGACTATGTGACACCACTCTCGTTTGGTGGGAGAGAAAGTTGCATAAAGGCAACAAAAACTTGGGTAATATCCTTTTTTCTTTGTCCCATTTTTTTTCTTCATTAAAAGATAAATTTTATCATTTGGGTTATCGATAAAATGATTTAATGGAATGGAAATATTTAAGACAAGGAAAGGGTCAAAATGTACAAAGCTTCACATAAGAATTTAGAAAATAGGCATTGAATTTGGGCATTTCGATTGATTCTCTCGCAAATGTAACAAAGTATATTGGTGCTTTACATAGTTACATAAGGCATTCTTGGTTATTATTTGAGCCTACTACTATTGATGTGTCCAGTGTAAAGTTCATTCACCTTGAAATAGTTTTTTATGAGAAAAAAACAGTTTTCTTTCACCATGAAAAAAAGTATCATCTCACGAAAGATGAGATGGAAGACATTGTTAGAGCTCATTGTGCCAAAATTAGTGCTAGTCTTGTAAGTGCAGGTCATATTAAGAGGTTCATGAACTCTAGCAAAGGGTTCATGCTCATGGTTATAAGAGAAAAATATGTAGAGACATGTCGTGCATTCGAAGGTTTTTATCCTACTCATAAAAAGGAATTGTGTGAAATTATTTTCAACTATGATGGGATTTTTCAATAACCAAGTGGGTTATCTCCGAAGCATAAGATGCAACATTATATTCACTTATATGACGATGCTCCTTTACCAACCATTGCTATGTACAGGTTTTCATTCATTGAGATGGAGGAGATAAATAAATAGGTACACGAGTTGTTAAACTAAGGGGTCATAAGGCCACACTATTCTCCATGAAGTTCACCTATTGTGTTGGTGCCAAAAAAGGATGGCACATGGAGGATGTATGTGGACTACAGAAGACTAAAAAAAAAATGGTGAAGAATTGGTACCCTCTCCCTCTCATTGATGAGTTGTTAGATAAATTAAAAAATGTTGTCAATTTCACAAAATTGGACTTGCGCAATGGCTAACATTATGTTAGGATTGCATAATAGGATGTATGGAAGATTTCAGTCAAGACAAAATAGTGTTTACTTGAATGGTTGGTGATGCCATTCAGACTATGGAATGCTTCGACCACATTCACGAGGGTACTGAATGATATTTTTAGGCCTTTTATTGATTATTTTATACTTGTGTAACTTGATTAAATTCTTGTTTACAGTAGGACATGGGATGATCATGTGTGTCATGTTAAAAAAGTGCTTAATATTTTCAAAAAGAAAAATTGTATGTAAAAATTTCGAAGTGTGAATTTTGTAGACCTCTTTGGTTTACTTGGGTCACATTGTTGGTGGTGGACAATTGAAAATAGATCCTTGTAAAATTGATGCAATTGTAAAGTGACCTAAACCCACCAATGTTACAGAGGTTCAAAGATTTTTTGGAGCAATAAAATATTGGAGAAGGTTCATTTCCAACTTCTCCATCATTGCATCCCCTTTACATGCATTGACGAGTGTGAAGAAAAAATTTTAGTGGGGAGGAAAGAACCATAAATCCTTTGATACACTGAAAGAGAAGATCAGTATCACATCATTTTTTCCATTACCAAACCTCCAGAACCCTTTCGATAATGATACAGATGCCAATGGATACACCATGGGAGCAATATTGATGCAACAAAGGAAATTTGTATGTTACCATTCAAATACATTCTACGAGGGAAACTTGTATCGGTACCTTCAATCATAAATGAAGCTTCAACAAACATGTCATTTCATATGGATAGGATTCCTCTAGCATTCTAACTTGGTAATAAGATACTAGAAGGGCACCAAAAATAAAGTGGCAGATATGCTTTCTCGCCCTCCTATTTCTGCATCTATATTTTTGAAAATTTCTTTATCTATTAAAATTTATGATGAAAAACATGTTGATGATAATTATATTTAGGTTATTTATGAAAAACTAACTCATGGATCAAAGGTGGATAATTATCACTTGTACAGAAAATTGTTATCCACCTTGGAAAACTATGTATTCCAACCAATGAAAGAATACAAGTAATAAGAGAGGTACATACCTCTCTTGTGTTAGGTCATTTTGGTCATGGAAAATTTTAGGGGCTAATATTCGCAATTGGGCTAATTTTACATGATTTTTCCAAAAAAAAGATTCGCCAATTTCCATTTTTTATAAAAATGATTCGCCCAAATTTTATAATATAAAAGTATTTTATATTAAAAATCGCCAACACTATATAGAGAGTATATATTAAATCACTATAAATTCGAATAATTTTACAAATACATCAATAAAAATTTTAAAGTTTGCATATTAGGGACTAGTGAGATTCGCCATTTTTTTAAACTTCAAGATAATTTTCCATCCTTAAAATCTTCCTTGATTTTGGTGTATAAAAGACATTATGTCATTTGGAGAGGTTTTTTTATCGCCCTCACATGAAACATATTGTGACTTGATATGTAAAGGGATGTGTTTTATGTTCAGTTTGCAAGCCCTGTAATATCAAATTAAAGCTATACACACCACTCCTTGTTCTGAGTCATCCATGGGAAAGTGTATCAATGGATTTTGTAGGCGATTTTCCTTTGTCTAGGAGAGGGAATTCCCATTTGTATTTCGTTGTGGATCGATTTAGAAAAATGTGTGTATTGATGCCTTGTAAAAAGAAGGTCACTCCAAAGCAGAACCCTCATATATTCTTCCAATTTGTATGGGTCCATTTTGGGCCACCCACATCTATTTTGCTTGATTGAGACTTTCATTTCCTTGGATAGTTTTGGACAAGCTTGTGGAGAATGATGGAACCCAAGTTGAAGAGAAGCAAAAAATTTCATCCATATACCGACGAAAAAATAGAAGTTGTTGACAACACAACGATACACTTACTCTGAGGCTACTTTTGAAATCATCCCAAGTTGTGGGATGAGAAAATTCCTTATGTACAACATGCATACAACCATGCAGTGCATTTAGTCACTCAGAGTTCACCATTCGATACATGCTTTGGCTATTTGTAAAAGGATCCCTTCAACATGGTCTTTGCATGAGATGAATATTCAAATGGGTGAGATGATAGGGACAAAGCACATAATTTCATTCAACAGATGCATATGATTCACGAAGTAGTGCAGGAGTAGGTGGATAACGTTCAAGCTCGATACAAATATCGACATGGCAAGAAATGAGTCGACCACCAATTCGAGGTTGGGGATAGTGTGTGGCTCCATATCAACAAAGAAAGAATCAAATGGGAAGGAAATAAGTTGATACCAATCCGATATGTCCCATTCACCATACTAGAGGAGATTGGAGACAATTTTTTCATCTCGATTATCCAACATACATGCAGATGTACTCAGAGGTGAATGTTGAAAATTCGAAGCTTTATGAGCCTTAATTGATCATGGACACCGAAGAGGTTGGAAAGGTTTTAATAGTGGACGATTTTTCACCTGAATACTTGGCGAAGATACCTGAGGATATCATTGTCCACAAAAAAACTAGGACTTCACGATAAGGATACATGGAGTACCTTCATATTGGTTTCAAAGGAATTCATCCAAGTAAGGCTCGATGGATGGAAAATGAGAAATTGAGGGAGCAATTCCCTCACTTTCCAATTGACTAATAAATATTTTGGAGGTCCAAAATCTCTTTATTGTGGAGGAATCATCTCAATGGATCCAGGAATAATATTGGCCTTGAAAATAGCTCAAAAATCAAAGTAACTAGATGTAAGCGAAACAATGAGAATATTGTAGTGCTTATTGCCCTGATTCAAACAATGTGAATGACACTCAAATCTGAGTTGTTATTCTCAAGTTATCGCTTGTCAAAGTTTTGTTCAAACTGGGTCAAGTGGCAGGGCTAACGAGACAGAAAATTGGTAAAATCTAGTGCATGGATTCGAGCGGTCAAAATAGGAGATTTTGTATTTTCCTGCAGGAAAATTTGAAATATATATATATATAATGGGGTGGCAGGTTGCCACCCTTGCCAGCCCCTAACGGTGATATTATATTATTTATATTATTTATTGGGGGCGACCCTGTGGACCTGCCAAACCCTGGTGGAACCATGACAACATCGCCATATATATATATATATATATATATATATATATATATATTCAAACCACATCATATGTTAACTACCACGTTTGGGTAACAATGTTGAAACTGCCACATATTATATACATATTATTCACCCAAAAAAGATGTTTTGTGGGGTTTGACAGCGGAACATCCCTAATCGATTCACCTTAACATAATACTGTAGACCAATCGGCCAATGGCCCGTCCATTGAAATGTTCGGCCACTTTTTTGTATATAACTTCAACACATTTTCCTAGCATAACGGTGGTGGAGAGTGGGGTGTGGAACCTAGAGTGGCCAGGGCCGATGGAACCATAAGTGAGGCTATCTTAGAGATGCCAAAAATATTCCCTTCGAGGGATAGAGGTGGCAGTGTTAGAATTTGATAAATTTATAGTCATTTTTATATGATTTCGTGACACGAATCCTACTGTGCAATTTGTTTAACTAGCTAAGGTCTCCATTTTCAGGCCTCATCTGGATTGGAGGTATAATGGTCATTTTTATAAAGTTTCTTGTAACTGATTTCTTTGATGTAAGTTACTGAAAGATGTCCTCCCCACTTTTGAGTAGGGTCCAGAGACGTTGCCCACATTGGGTGAACTTCGTAATCAAATCTTTGTGTCATTGATCTCATGTTTGCTTATGGTTTCTTCTTATTTTCATTGGGTTTAAGTTACTTGGCTAATATTCTCTTTTATATGTAATTCTGAATGCATCCTTTAATTCAAAAGATATGGATCATATTAGGATTTCATTTTACGAGGGGGTTGGGTTCAGTTCACACTCATTTCTCTCCACTTCTCACATTATGTCATTATTAATTTTATTGATACCTCGGTATAGTGTCTTCTATCATTTTTTTGGGTGATGACATGCTACTATCCCTCCGCCTTCACTCGTGTTCCACTACCTACACCACAGGGTGACCACCCTATTTCTCATGTCATCCTTTAGTCCCACCCATAGTCTTGTTAATTGTGTATGTCCACATAGTTGGTTTCATTATCAAGATTAATTACACTATCTAGTCAATCCTATTAATTCCAAGGATGCATCAACTGAGGGTGGAGTTGTACGAACTTCCACCTCTCACTGTTGATGGTCATTTGGCTTGGACTCAGTGGGCTATCACTTTTATTTTGTGTCCTGCGAAGTGAGGAATGAAATTCTCCACCTCGAAGCCAAGGAATTTTGCAATTGGATTTATTTCTTAGTTACCGATATCAGTGGCAGCACCTTCAGGTGGACTCCATAACAAAGAATTTTTTGTAAAATGCGCCTCCATTTTATCCACTTAGTGGAATTGCATTATCAATTAGAAAATTTTCTTGATATGGTCATATGTGACAAGAAAATTGATCACTATTAGTTATTTGTAGGTCAAGAAGAGATTAAAAGGATCCTTCGGGACATTAGGTACAACTTGGACAACATTGTTTCTAGACTAAATGGGTGGAATGTTATGTGGTGTCTGACTCAGACTTGGCTTAGACTTGTAGCCTCACACTCGATCTCTTATCAATGCACCACTTGAAGTTCTGCCACAAGGAAACTCCAGTGATATCACTTCAGTTATCATATTAGAGTAACAATCTTCTCTAGCAATGGGCTTTTCCTTTTTTTCTATGTTATGTCAACTTTGGTTGTATGAAATGTACGATGTCTTAGTATGGTTTGTGTGCACAAAGTTTTGTTTGAACACTTAATACACATCTATGTATGTCTTGACTAATGGGCTATGTAGTTTGAATGTTGCTCCTGGCTTTGTCTACTAGATTTTTTGAATAAACTGGGGATCATGGGAATCTGGATTCTTCAAGATAGTTGTTTATGGGATCTTAGAGAGATTTTTTGAAGAAAAATCTATAAATTTAATCTCATTTATTTCGTAATATAAATGTATTTGTAAAGCTTTAAAAAAAAAGAATATATAACATGTTATGTTTTCAAGAGAAAAAAATATTTAAGCTCCATAGTAAGCCAACAAAAAGGCAATATATTATATGTTTCACGATAAAGTTGTTTAACATCCTCAAAGACCAATAAACCTTATACTATACTAAAAAAAATCAAACTAAATATTTTTATTATTAAATTTCTAAGTTTAAAATAATCCAAGAAAAAAATTAACAATATTGGTTAAAGTGATGTATTTTTTTCCACACCAAAATTTATATTTCATAAAACTATTTGTTGTGTTGTAGTTTTTACATGGTGCTATTCAATAAATGGGCTAACTAAATGCTAGCAATGAATTTGACAAGGTCTCACCTTGAACTACTTATTTTCTTGAAAATTTTCTTTATTTGGGTAGGTTCCAAATCAATTAAATATTACTTATAACTTTCGGCTTAATCTTTAGCAACTTTGGCTTGAGAAATCACAACCTATGGGCATCTAAGTGGTCAAAATCACTGGGCTATCACTTGGGCCACACCAAACCCTTAACATGAATGAATTTTTTCCCATGGGTTTACAGTCTATTCTAAACCGGGTGAGCTTCGATTTTAATTTATTATTATTCTAAATTTATCTAAATTATGGAACACGAAAGTCTTACATCTAAGAAAATAAACTATTATTTTTATTATTTGTTATAAATTATTACCCATGGTTTGTGAAAACACATGGTATTGACCTATGATATTAATATGGAATATAACATATTTAAACCAGAATATTAAACAATCTATATCTATTAACTCGGGATCTACCAAGAGAAATATCAAAATCTTAAAAATAATTTTGGTTTCTCTCCGCACTTGGTAAATCTCGTGTTAAAATAAATCTAAATTGATTTTAATATTATTAACTAGATAGTAAAAGTAAATAAAACTTAAAATATAATTATTATTTTAGTAATTTTTTTAGAGAATCTAAAAAGATTTTGAATAAGTTTGCGGGGTCTTGGTTAAATGGTGATGAGCCAGATTATTATAGCACTCATATACAATATTTCATAATATAATAATAATAAACTTTCAAATACATTAAAATTTTTGAATTTCTTATTAGGGTTTTCGTGATTTTTTTAATAAACACCCATTATAATAAAATTAATATTATTAATTATGAACTGGACAGGGTCATTGACATTTAACGTTTCTTTTAAAAAAAAGCACACTTCATTGTTTTATTATTTTCGAGAGGGTGGGAAAAACCGAGTGGTGCATTATAAATAAGTCCCTCAATTTCTACAACGGACATATTGAACGCACTGTTTGGTGGGAAGGTTGTCGCGCTAGGATCTGCATCGTTCATTCGAAATATGGATTTGAGATTTACTGGCATCGTTCTTTTTTTGGTTGGCATCGTTCTTTTTTTGGTAGGTAGTGTAGGTTCTGGTCTGCTTTTTTTACATCGGTTCTTGTTAAGAAGAAAACTAGAGAAAAAGGCGCAGGATTTACCAGGCCCTAGTAAGTATTCTGCTCAAAAGTGTGCTGCCCTCTCGTACTCAAGTCCTCCAGAGACTGTACCGCTCTATCACTCTTCATATGAGCATAATTATGGCTATTTACCCCCGCCAACAACTCCTCACAACATCCCATCATCTAAAGAGCATCCGGCAATAAAGAGCTTATTATCAAACCCTCCTCGAGAGCATTTTTTCAGCCCTCCTCGTCCCTACTCATCTCACCATGAGTTACCCAAACCGTCAGATACCAAGGACGAATTTGTACGAATTGAAGAGCCGGTTTTAGGGTGGAATTTTTTCCACCCTCCTCGTCCCTACTCATCTCCACCCTCTTCGTTACCCAAACCCTCAGATCCCGCGAGGTTGGATTTGTACGAACTCGCAGCTGATTATGAAACAAAAAGAATTGAAGCGATGGGTTCACTTCCCTTCCAATATCAGTTTAATGGCTTTTACGGGCCGGATTCGTTCAGCACTATCGATACAGGGTATGATGCCTGGCCCTGCAGCGGCCATTTATCTTCAGTTACCGCCGCCAAAAAACTGCACGAAATCCGCGAAACTCATACTTCAAGTACAGGTAAACAGCCACCCCATAGTTTCAACAAAAAAATTTCTACCAGTTTCTGAATGTAATTTTATATTGTTTTGCAACACAGGATGTGATTCTGCTCATGTGATCGGCATGGTGGAACCAATGGGTAGACCACTGGTCAGCAATGGGGAGAAGCTTGGACAGCCAGGTCTGTTCACATCGTCTCCTCTTGAAGATTTGCATCAGAAGTCCCTGAACTACACGGAAACACAATGGAGGGATGATTGCGGCCCTCCTGCTCCTCATTCATCTGAGAATGACTTGCTGAAATCCTCAGGTCCCAAGGATCGGTCGAATTGGTACAAAGAGATATTCATGAATGTTGCAAGAGAAATGATTCACGAAGCAGAAATGAGGATCGGTACTCTTCCCGTTCAAGATCCGTCTAATGGCCTTTTCAGGCAGCATCAGTTCAGCCCAATGGAACCACTTCCTAATAACGAAGGGTATCTGAAAGATTTCTTGGGTGCCGGGATTTCCAACGCCAAATTCTCGGTAGTTCAAAATGGTTCACTACTGGATACTGCCATGAACAAATCGCATGGCAGTGGTGGAGCGGCTACTCCATTAACAGGTGAATAATCGTCCCACAGTTTCAACATGTTTTTTTGCCCTAATAATCTCTGATTTGTTCATTTCCTTCGTTTTACTATACAGGTGTGATTACGCTCATATGATTTGCCCCTGCTTATGTGTTAATTGTCATGGAAGGGAGAGGTTTCGATATCTAGCTCATTTTTACAGACACTCTCATTTCACTAAAATGATTTAAAAAATTACTGTTTAATTTTTTCATTTTAATAAAATAATAACTTCATTTCATAGTTTTTGACTCTTAAAATTAACAATAATAGCTAAAATTGATTTTGGCTTTCTTATCTTTACTCCAAGAAGTTTTTTAGTTCTTCACAACAACAAGGTTGAAAATAATGAAGTGTTGCAAGTTTTTTTATAAAAATCTATGTTACTTATAATATTTGTACTTATCATTGTTATAATATTTGAATAATTTGGTTTGACCTATTGATACTTTCAATCATTACTTCAATGTAAATAAAACATTGGAGTAAAGGAAATAAAAATTGTAGTTGGTCTTTTTGGCCTCCTTTGAGTTTCTCATTGTCATCCCTCTCCCACTCAGTTCGATACGAGGCTTCTCATTCTCATCCCACTCCACTCACTCCCAGAGTAGGCTTCTCATTCTCATCCCACTCTCAGTCTAGTTAAGGTTGCATACTCTTACTATGCTTTCTTAAGGATGCATACTCTTATTATTACTTAAATATTTTATATTATTTATTATAGTTTATTCCTAAGAAGAAAAAGTCATAAAATATATTATGACTTAATATAGGAAAGTGAACCCCAAGTCATTTGAGGTAGATTTACAAAATAAAATCCCTAGTGTAGTAATGTCTTTGTTAGACTTAACATTTTAGTGAAATTGATTAAAGTTTCAATTTCACCAATTTATTTTGATTTAAAAGTGGTTAATAATACCTCATTTAACTAAAATATTGTCATGATTTATAAGTGCAATTATTTGGTATTCCAACTAATTCAAAATATTTTGTTTTAAAATTTAGTTTTGAAATTGAAATATAACCTCTGTTTCTATATATAATTCTTGTAAGAGTGTGTTTTCATGGCAATTTCATATAGGTTATATAAAATTGTGTAACTGTTTATATATATATATATATATATATATATATATATATATATATATATATATATTATTTTGGTCTCTTAATTTGAGGTTAATGATTTTATTTTTTATTTTTATTTTTATTTTATTTTTTATTTTTTTTTTATTTTTATTTTTTTGGCTTATTAGTTTCATTATAGTATCTTATTTGGTTTTGATTGTTTTTAATGATATTATAAATTATTTTTATAATTGTCTTTTTATTCTTTAGTAGTTTAACGAACAATTATCTTATTTCTCCCATCATCCCCTAAAAAATTGACTTGTATTGAAGTGAATTAATAATTAAATCCCACATCTCTTTTATGGTAATTATTTTGGGATGATATAATAAATACATAGTCCATAGTGTTTGTACATCATTTTTAGTTTAAAATTTAAAATAGTACAAATGTTTATACCATTAAAAAATTTATCTTTTCAATTGCTTTATTCGTATTTCACATCAAAATATTTTACATCACATGCTCATTGAGATGTTTGTATATAGCTATTATCTACATTAGTATAGCACTTTTTTATTGATATGCTTTTATGTATAGGTCAATATTACTTAACTTGACTCACATTGAATATTTTTACTATTATTAATATTTTTAAGTGTCACATGTTAACTTTAAATTAAGAATTAAATGAATTTCACATCTCCTTGTTATTATTCATATTAGGAAGAATTTAATTTTTTTATTTTATTTTATTTTTTAATATTCAATTATTCTTGCCATTAAACATTGACTATATTATTATATATTACACAGAATATATTAATATGCACAGAAACCTAGATCCATATATAAGTCCATATATACCAAAAAAAAATATTTAATCCATCTTTATGCTCATTAAAAGTAGAGTTAAGATGGATCTAGATTGATTTGATTGTTAATATAATTTGGTTTTTTGTAAGCTCATTGTTTTCTATTAAAACATGGAAAAGATACATCCCACGAAGCCCTTATGCAAATCGAAAATGGCCTCACATACCTTCGATTTCACGGTTTGATTCTCGTTTGTTATCAAGCCAATTTAGCTTAATTCCATTACGTTTTGTGTAAAACTTACAGCGTTGCTATCAACTAATTGGAATTTGATTCCAACATTCCAATATAATGAACTTTGCTGACTCATTAATGTCTCTAATTCTCCGTTTGCAGTAGATTTCTTTTGATGACTAAATACCCTTGATATTTGAATCAAATTTAGATCAAAATTATATGTGTGTAAATAGTTTTTAATTTTTCACTGATGGATTGGTATCAATTCTTAATTTATGTGTTGAAATTTCAAAGTTAGACATTTGAACTTTAATCCTAAGGGGAGTGGACCCCAAAGGATGACTGAATTGTGAATGTAATTTAATATTCAATTTGAGGAAATGAATAAAGTACTGGTATGCATGTTGACCAAAAATGAGATTGGAGATCACTTGCTAAATCCATGAGGATGGATAAGGAAACTATTCCCCACAATCCTTCAAAAAAATCCTTGGAAGGAATTAATTCTAATTTAGATTTTGAGGAAGAATCTAAATTTCCCCAATGATGAGGATAGTAGTTGGGAAGAGGTAAAAAGCTGGAAAAGCTGAGGAAAAGCTTAAGACAGCTTTAAAGAATCCCTAAATTGGGAAGCATAGGCAACCAGGAAGAAAAGCATCCTGAGATTCTGGACGCAGAATTAGAAACATGCTTTGGGGGAACAATAGCTTAAATAAGCTGCTCTGGTACAGGTTAGAGGGGGATCTGTTCCAGGTAATGATCTCAGCTCGGGGGTGAGTTCTGGGAGATAGAAGAACTCTCAGGTTGGGAGGTTGGTCAACTGCTTGAGTGGTATGTTTTTAAATTATGGATGTTTTTATTTCAATTGGTATGAATTGGCTACATATAAAAATATTTATCTTACAGTCAAAACCTATATGCTACATTTAACAGAATTAGTTGCAAGGCATTCACCTTTAAAATTTTGTATGGTTGTAGTTTTAGAAAAAAAATCTGTGAAATAGAATCCAACAGAATTTCTGAGCCAGTGTTGATCAGATCTGAGGATACTTATTTCCACAGGAACCTGTTGGGTAGCTTAATCTGTCTATGTTTCACAAATTAGTTTCAGATCTATAGAGGAAATAAAGTTAGAAAATGCATGGACTGATATCAAGAATCTTTTTCTAATTTCCATACCTAGACATTAAAGAAAAAAAAAAACTTTAACAGGATAATTAATTTAGCATGCAAATGATTACATATTACAGCAGAATGAGTGAATATTTCAGTAAACTAGGTTATTCATAACTAGTACCTGTTGGGTTCATTCTATCTATCAAACTCAGGAATAACCAGGAAGATAGTGTCGGAAATCTCCTGAAATCGCCGAATAGAATAACAGATCATGAGGAATACTCCTATGCTGAAATTGTTACATTAACAACAAGAAAAAAAAGAGACAGGTATATCTTGGACATTCTTGACTGTGTGAAGACGCTGGTATTCAAGGGAAAACGGTTTCCAAATAAAATCTACATTTGCCGAGTTGAACTACTGATCCAACACCATTTAAAATCATGGATAGTATGTAGACCCCTTGTCAGTCAGCAGCCATTTTAATTGAGGATATGAAGATGGTATAAATTTCTTTGGATTCGACATCTCATGAAAACCCAATAGAAAAAAAAAAACAATGTCTTGCCACAATTGCTACGAGGACACTTTACCACTGTAGAAAGCATGCAGAATTACCAAAGTATGAATTAGTAGGGAAATTCGAAGAGGTACAGTCATTCATGGCAGTAGATAAGTTTTCGATTTACCTCATTCCCAAACGATTGGTAATATACCTCTGGTAATTAGAAAATAAATGTATTTGAGTAGGAGAGTAGGAAACTATTAATTCAAACAAAATAGAATCGCCTCGCATGAAATATTTTCACAGAAAGAGAGAAGGGTTCGAATAACTACCATTAAACCATGAATTGATACCACGGCAAGACCACAAATATATTACCACTCTTGATACTTAATGAGCAATCCAAGAAGAGTCTTTCCACAAGAAATCATAAAATTTTAGTTCGCCCCTAAAAACGACTGAGACCAGAAACAAAAAAATCATAGAGTAGCTAAGCTGAGCAAGTTTAATCGCATATTACATGAGGAGTCAGTGTCTTAAATGTCCATATACAACTTCTTAGCCACAGCCATTGTATATAAAATAAAAATAATACAAGAACAGACTAGGTATGACTACAGAAAAACAGAACAATCCGTGCGACTGATCGTTAAGGTATCTCGCAAAACCTGTGTAATCGTGAATGACAGAAATCAGTCGAACGAAATCACAAGAGGCGCAGACATTGAGGTAATCACATAGCTGTACAAGCAGACTTCCACACACCTGCAATAAACCGAAATGCGTGTTGTCATGAATTTCTTGGTCCACAATAACATATACTCCCAAAGAGATTATCGTAAAGTAGGAAACAAAAACGCAGTAAACAAGATTTATACCTGTGGGGTTATGCCGAGAGCCAACCTAGAGGCCCTGAAACAAACACGGCAAGAAGGAGAAGTAAATGGGATGTGCGCTAGATAAAAAAATCAATCGTTACCGAGTGAGTTGAGTTTAAACCTGATGGCGGCCAGGGTTCGATGTGAGTAGCCGAGGCCAGTCGCTCTCATCAGACAAATCCCTATTCGTCATTGTGCAACTTGCAACCACATGCGAATCATTGAGGTAACTCGAAATCAGTGTATACTTCATTGGTATACCTCGGAATAGGGTAGCTGAGACCCTTACAGAATTGGGTTTTAAAATCAAACCAAACAGATTGTGTATGGGAGATGACAAAAATAAAACCAGCTATCACCAACGATGATATCTATCTTACCGATTTCTCTGAAAAATGTTATGAATATTTTCCAGAGCGCCGTCTTGAGGGCGTCGGTCCCACGTGGCTGTGGGAGAAGGAGACCAACACGCATAAACCAAAACAGATCAGTATTGACCATTGAAAGTGTTTCGCGATAGAATTAATGCATAACCAGCATTATTCGTGAACTCAATACACTGAAAAAAAAACAGATCTTACCTGTGTTGATGGAGCGATCGAGCGCCCTGTCAAAAAAAAAACCCATGAAGTGGCAATACGGTGGGAAATCAGTCCCAAGAGAAACGCAGAACGCCAACCCGGCCAAATGAAACTCTGGTAATGAGAATAGGAGATAATAACAGAGTCGAAACCCTAACATCAGAAATCGTTAACCGTCCACGTGTAGGGACGAATGAGGAGAATGAACTGGAACTGGAATTAGCACCAGACGTGACTCCAGGATGGGTATGCCGAAGAAATCCCGAGAGGGATCGAGGCATTAAAAATTATAGGGGCGCATCGTACTACCCATAGCGTGATCTAACCAGAAATCGTGGTACTTGACCTCCACCACCAGTTCAATGGAGCAAGAGTTAAATGCGGATGGTCACACACAACCAAATTGCCAAATCGACCTACGAACTCTCCTTGACGTGTCGGTTGGGTAACATAAATAAACGAAAATATAGTGCAAGGATCGTTGGTACAAAACAAAATGAATCAACCGACGGGCATCGGAAAAGATGTGTTCCTGAAATAAAATTTTAGCGTGTAGAATTAACCAAAATATGAGTTATCATGAGTAGTACGATGGAAATCACAAAGGGTCAGTGGAACGAAGACAGGTAGGTTGGGGGACTTTAATTAGTTTCACAATTAATACGAGTAGTACGTGCTGGCCCCGAATCAAATACAAAGTCTCAATGAAATGTGGTATAACGTTCAAATAGTTGATGGGGCAAAAGAACATTTGGTAGGAATCAAGTTATACCTTCCCCTTTTATATAAGAATTATTGTATGGTGATGATACATGGTAGGGTTATGAAAAGAATTTTTCATATAGTAGCTTGTTAAGATCTTAAACGTGTGGGGTATGTTTATTTAATTTTCTGGTTAATATGACAAGTAACAATTTGGCAAAGGAATGAAAAAAAAATTCTTTTGTAGAGAGGGGTGTGACAAATGGTATCAGAACCCAAGTTGTAAAACTGGGCTGTTATGATTGTGCTCACTGAATTCTGAATGTTATTTTATAAATGAATATTGCAGAGATTGTTTTTTT
Source organism: Pinus albicaulis (assembly GCA_034641835.2). Lineage (NCBI taxonomy): Eukaryota > Viridiplantae > Streptophyta > Pinopsida > Pinales > Pinaceae > Pinus > Pinus albicaulis. The sequence continues at coordinate 1,230,903,478 of CM076583.1, read as the reverse complement.
TTCAATTTTACTGATCAATATTCTGAGTGTAAACAGTGGTGCTCAAATGGCTGAAGGTGGAGAAATTTATGTGGATCTGTGTGATGAGTTTGGTTCACCAGATCCCAATGCCCCGGTACTGGCTATGTTGCACAGGATGCAACGAGAATTGGCTGAACTAAGGAGCCAGAATGACATATTGTCATCAGCCAGTAAGGAGCAGGAAAAGCTTATCAGAGAACTAAGTTCCCGGAACAGCCAAGAAGGCGAAGGTTCCGGAAAGAGAAAGATGGATGAATCTGATGATGATGATGCTGCTAGACATCAATATAAACAGAAAAGAGAATTGCAGGGGGAATTCCGAAAGATCAAACCTCCCTCCTATGATGGGGAGAAGGAGGAAGATGATGAAGCTTGGTTGCTGAACATGATTAAGTATTTCCAAGTTTATGAGTATGAGAGCAATCTGAAAGCCAGATTAGCTGTTTACCAGCTACAAGGTAAAGCTACCTTGTGGTGGGAGGAGACAAAAATGGTGCATGCCATTGATGAAAAGACAGTTACTTGGGAGGATTTCCAGGTTAAGTTCAAAAATCGTTATTTGAATGAGCGTTATTATGATGATAAAGAAAAATAATTTCATGAACTTAGACTAGGACAGCTCACTATTGATGAGTTTGTTACTAAGTTTACAAACCTGCTGAGATATGTACCCTACATTAGGGAAGAAAAGGAAAAATTACAAAGGTTTCTGAATTGTTTGCCTACAGTATACAAAGAGAAAATTGAGTTTGACAACCCAAAGACAATGGACGAAGCTGTTAGAAAAGCGAGATTATGCTATCAGCAGTTTAAAGGAAAGGCTGAACAAGGAAAAAGCTGGTTAAACAAGGGGGAGTTTAAGGGAAAAAGACAAAAACCAGCATATTTAAAGAATTTTGGCAGAGATCATCTGCGGAAAAGGTTTAATAAACCCAAAGAGAGCCAAACTGCTCAATCCCAGGTGGCTTCAAAACAAATAGAGGGGGACAATAAAAAGGAAGGGACAGTCAGAATGAAGGAACCCTTGAAGTGTTGGGGCTGTGGGGAACCCCATCTTTTGAGAGACTGTCCCCATCGAAACATTCATATGATCAGAAGAGAGTGGGAAGCGACAACAGTAAATGACATCGCCAGAAATATACCAACTATCAGTGCAGCCTTGGAAAATCGGCAAGCAGAACATCAAGCAACCATGGTGGAAATGGAGGGTAAGATTTCTGACCTACCTGTTACTATTTTGATTGATCCAGGTGCTTCTTTAAGTTACATTAGTCCTGGAGTTGTAGAAAAATGTAAAATCAAACCTGAAAAATTTCAGCAGTCATGGTTGGTACAGCTGGCCACTGGGACTAAAAGAAAAGTAACACATAAATTGCCCAAAACAACAATTCATTTAAATGGTTTTCCAACAGAAGTAAATCTGAACATACTGCCGTTAGGATCCTATGACTTGCTAATAGGAATGGATTGGCTGGAAAAGAGGAAAGCCCTGATGAATTGCTGGGATAAAACCCTGCATTGTGTGGATGAAGAAGGGAAACCTTTTACTCTAAAAGGAAAACCAAAATCCATTTCAGTAAGACAAATATCAGCCTTACAATTAAAACGAATAGCTAGAAAAGGATACCAAGTTTATGCAGTACATGTGGAAGAAGTAGAACAGAAAACTGGAGAAAATCTGCTGAATGAGTTGCCGGTGGTAAGGGAGTTTAAGGAAGTTTTTCCAGATGAGATTCCTCATCTTCCCCCTAAAAGAGAAATTGATTTTACCATAGATCTGGTGCCGGGAGCAACACCTGTTTCCCGAGCCCCCTACCGAATGAGCCCTCCTGAACTTATGGAGCTGAAGATGCAATTGCAAGAATTACTAGATAAAGGTTACATTAGACCAAGTGTGTCTCCTTGGGGAGCACCGGTCTTATTTGTGAAAAAGAAAGATGGAACTTTTAGGATGTGCATTGACTATCGTCAACTAAACAAGTTGACTATTAAAAATAGATATCCGCTCCCTAGAATTGATGATCTTTTTGATCAGGTGAGAGGGGCCTCAGTCTTTTCGAAGATTGACTTAAGAACTGGGTATCACCAGCTCAGAATCAAGGAAGAAGACATCAGCAAAACAACTTTTCGAACCCGGTATGGACACTACGAATTTGTAGTCTTACCTTTTGGATTGACAAATGCCCCTGCCACATTTATGTGTCTGATGAACAGTGTGTTAAATAAGTATTTGGATAAATTTGTTCTTGTGTTCATAGATGATATCTTAGTCTACTCCAAAAATGAAGATGAACATCAAGAACACTTGAGAATAGTGTTGCAGACTTTAAAAGAAAACCAGTTATATGCCAAGTTCAGCAAATGTGAATTCTATAAAGATAAAATTCAATATTTGGGTCATATTATTTCTGAAAAAGGCCTTGCAGTTGATCCTGAAAAGATAAAAGCCATTAAAGAATGGCCAGTCCCAACTGATGTTTCAGCAGTAAGGTCGTTCATGGGGATGGCAGGCTATTATCGTAGATTTGTGGAGAGATTTTCTGCTATAGCACATCCCATCACGTCATTGCAGAGAAAGGGTGTTAAGTTCGTGTGGACTGAAAAATGTCAAGTCAGTTTCGAGCAATTAAAACAAAAACTTACTTCAGCCCCTATACTAAAGATTGCAGATCCTGATAAGGAATTTGTGGTGTGTACCGATGCTTGCAGAGAGGGGTTGGGAGGAGTCCTGTTGCAGGAAAACTCAGTTATTGCCTATGAATCTCGAAAACTGAAAATACATGAACAGAATTATAGTGCCTATGATTTGGAATTAGCAGTTGTTATCCATGCTTTGAAGATGTGGCGACATTATCTCCTTGGGAAAAAGTTTATCTTGATGACTGATCACATTAGTCTCAAATACTTCTTTTCCCAAACTGATCTGAATGCAAGGCAAGCTAGATGGTTGTCCTTTTTAAGTGAATTTGATATGGACATAAAACATATCAAGGGAAAAGAGAATAAAGTTGCTGATGCATTAAGCAGGAATGCTTGCCAGAATATAAATAGCCTTGGAAGTAGTGCACAGATCGAAGTAGAAGAATTGGTGAGAAAAGCAGCAAATCAAGATCCAAACTATGAAACACTCTTGGTGAAACTACAGAAAAAGGAGAAAACTGATTTCACTCAAAACCAAAAAGGGCTGCTATATTATAAAAACAGGTTGTATATTCCAAATGTAGAGTCCTTAAAAAGAGAAATTTTGGATGAATATCACAAACAACCATATGCAGGACATCCAGGATATCAGAAAGTGTTAACAGCCCTGAAAAAGAAATTGTTCTGGCCAGGAATGAAGAAAGATGTGGCAGAATATTTAAGTAAGTGCATGGAATGTCAACTAGTCAAAGTTGAACATCAACATCCAGCAGGTCTTTTGAACCCTTTGCCAATAGCAGAATGGAAATGGGACACCGTTTCCATGGAATTTATAACAGGGTTACCCAAAACCAAATATCAACATGATTCTGTAATGGTAGTAGTAGACACTCTCACAAAAGCTGCCCACTTTATACCAGTGAAATCTACCTTTGGGACAGCTCAAGTAGCGAATGTGTTTCTGAAGGAGGTAGTAAGGCTTCATGGGGTTCCAAAAGTAATTGTATCAGACTGAGACGTTAAGTTTATAGCAGCATTTTGGAAAGGATTGTTTGGAGGAATGGGTACTAAGTTGATTTTTAGTACTGCCTATCACCCTCAGACCAATGGGAAAACAGAGAGGACTAATCAAATTTTAGAGGATATGCTGAGAATGTATGTGATGGACAGACCATCAAAGTGGGAAGAGTATTTGCACTTGGCTGAATTTGCCTATAACAACAGCTAACAATCCTCTATAAAAATGAGTCCGTTTGAGGCACTGTATGGAAGGAAGTGTCGTACTCCTTTGAGCTGGAGTCAACCAGAGGATAAAATAATGTTGGGACCTGATGCCTTACAAGAAATGGAGAGAATTGTAAAACAGATACAAAGAAACATCAAGACAGCACAAGATCGCCAGAAAAGCTATGCTGATAAGAAAAGGGTGCATCGAGAATTCAAAGTGGGAGATCATGTGTATTTGCGTATCAAACCCAAAAAGAGCACACTTTATGCTGGAATTTGTGCAAAATTGGCTCCTAGATACTGTGGTCCTTTTGAAGTCTTAGAAAGGGTGGGACCAGTGGCTTACAAGCTGGCTTTACCACCCCATGTTAGAGTTCATGATGTGTTTCATTTTTCATTATTAAAAAGATATGTGCATGATGCTTCTCACATATTTGATTGGAATGTTGTACAGGTGGAACCAGAAGGGGAATTTCTGCCAGAACCGCTTCAAGTATTGGAGTGGGAAGAAATTGAATTGCGAAATAGAACAGTAGCCAGAGTAAAAGTGCAGTGGAAGCACTTTACTGCTGAAGAAGCTACTTGGGAAAGAGAAGCTGAAATAATGGAGAAACATCCATTTTTGTTTGAGAAATGAACTCTAGTAGTTAAATAACAACACTGAGGACGGTGTTTATTTTTAGAGGGGGAATATGTAACACCCCCAATTTATGTGTTGAAATTTCAAAGTTAGACATTTGAACTTTAATCCTAAGGGGAGTGGACCCCAAAGGATGAATGAATTGTGAATGTAATTTAATATTCAATTTGAGGAAATGAATAAAGTACTGGTATGCATGTTGACCAAAAATGAGATTGGAGATCACTTGTTAAATCCATGAGGATGGATAAGGCAACTATTTCCCCACAATCCTTCAAAAAAATCCTTGGAAGGAATTAATTCTAATTTAGATTTGAGGAAGAATCTAAATTTTTCCAATGATGAGGATAGTAGTTGGGAAGAGGTGAAAAGCTGGAAAAGCTGAGGGAAAGCATAAGACAGCTTTAAAGAATCCCAAAAATGGGAAGCCTAGGCAAACAGGAAGAAAAGCATCCTGCTATTCTGGACGCAGAATTAGAAACATGCTTTGGGGAAGAATAGCTTAAATAAGCTGCTCTGGGACAGGTTAGAGGTGGATCTGTTCCAGGTAATGATCTCAGCTCGGGGGTGAGTTCTGGGAGACAGAAGAACTCTCAGGTTGGGAGGTTGGTCAACTGCTTGAGTGGTATGTTTTAAATTAGGGATGATTTTATTTCAATTGGTATGAATTGGCTACATATAAAATATTTATCTTACAGTCCAAATATATATGCTACATTTAACAGAATTAGTGCAAGGCATCCACCTTTAACATTCTATATGGTTGTAGTTTAGAAAAAAAAGGGGTCTGTGAAATAGAATCCAACAGAATTTCTGAGCCAGTGTTGGTCAGATCTGAGAATACTTATGTCCACAGGAACCTGTTGGGTTGTTAAATCTGTCTATGTTTCACAAGTTAGTTTCAGATCTATATAGAGGAAATAAAGTTAGAGATTGCATTGACTGATATCAAGAATTTTCCAATTTCCATACCTAGATATCAAAGAGAAAAAAAAAACAGAACTGTAACAAAATAATTATTTTAGCATGCAAATGATTATATATTACAACAGTATGAGTAAATATTTCAGTAAACTAGGTTATTCATAAATAGTGCCTGTTGGGTTTATTCTATCTATCCAACCCAGAAATAACCAGGAAAATAGTGTCGAAAATCTCCTGAAATCTCCCAATAGAATAACAGATCATGAGGAATACTCCTATGTTGAAATTGCTACATTAATAACAAGAAAAAAAAAAGAGACAGTTATATCCTGGACTTTCTTGACTATGTCAGATGCTGGTAGTCAAGAGAAAATGGTTGCCAATTAAAATCTACATCTACCGAGCTCAACTACGGTTCCAGCACCATTTAAAATCATGGATAGTATGTAAACCTCTTGTCAGTCAGCAGCCATTTTAATATAGGATATGAAGATGGTATAAATTGCTTTGGATTCGACATCTCAAGAAAACCCAGTAGAAAAAAAAAAAAACAAGATCTTGCTACAATTGCTACGAGAACACTTTACCACTGTAGAAAGCACGCAGAATTTCCAAAGTATGAACTACTAGGGAAATGCGAAAAGGTACAGTCATTCGTGGCAGCAGATAAGTTTTGGATTTACTTCATTCCCAAACGATTGGTAATATACCTCTGGTAATTAGAAAATAAATGTATTTGGAGTAGGCAACTATTAACTCAAAACAAAATAGAATTGCCTCGCATGAAATATTTGCACAGAAAGAGAGAAGGGTTCGAATAACTACCATTAAACCACGAATTTATACAACAGTAAGACCACAACTATATTACCACTCTTGATACTTGATAAGCAAGCCAAGAAGAGTATTTCCACAAGAAATCATAATATTTTAGTTCGCCCCTAAAATCGACTGAGACTAGAAACAAAACAAGCATAGAGTAACTAAGCTGATCAAGTTTAATCGCATAGTTACACGAGGAGCCAGTGTCTTAAATTTCCATATACAAATTCTTGGCCACGGCCATTGTATATCAAATAAAAATAATACAAGAACAAACTAGGCATGTCTACAGCATAACAGAACAATCCGTGCGACTGATCGTTGAGATATCTCGCAAAACCTGTGTAATCGTGAATGACAGAAATCAGTCGAACGAAATCGCAAGAGGCGCATACATTGAGGTAATCACCTAGCTGTGCAAGCAGACTTGTACACACCTGCAATAAACCGAAATGCGTGTTGTCATGAAGTTCTGGATCCACAATAACATATACCCACAAAGAGACTATCGCAAAGTAGGAAACAAAAATGTAGTAAACAAGATTTATACCTGTGGGTTTATGCCGAGAAGCCAACCTAGAGGCCCTAAAACAAACACGGCAAGAAGGAGAAGTAAATGGGATGTGCGCGAGATAATAAAATCAATCGTTACCGAGTGAGTTGATTTTAAACCTGATGGCGGCCAGGGTTCGATGTGAGTAGCCCAGGCCAGTCGCTCTCATCAAACAAATCCATATCCATAATTGTGCAACCTGCAACCACATGCGAATCGTTGAGGTAACTCGAAATCAGTGTATGCTTCATTGGTATACACCGGATTAGGGTAGCTGAGACACCTATAGAATTGAGTTTTAAAATCAAACTAAACAGATTTCGTATGGGAGATGACGGAAATAAAACTAGCGATCACCAACGATGATATCTATCTTACTGATTTCTCCGAAAAACGTTGTGAATAATTTCCAGAGCGCCTTCTTGAGGGCGTCGGTCCCATGTGGCTGTGGGAGAAGGAGACCAACACGCATAAACCAAAACAGATCAGTATCGACCATTGAAAGTGTTTCGCGATAGAATTAATGCATAACCAGCATTATTCGTGAACTCAATACACTGGAAAAAAAAAACACATCTTACCTGTGTTGATGGAGCGATCGACCGCCCTGTCAAAAACAAAAACCCCTGAAGTGGCAATACGGTGCGAAATCAGTCCCAAGAGAAACGCAGAACGCCAACCCGGCCAAATGAAACTCTGGTAATGAGAACATGAGATAATAACAGAGTCGAAACCCTAACACCAGAAGTTGTAACCGTCCACGTGTAGGGACGAATGAGGAGAATGAACTGGAATTGGGATTAGCACCAGACGTGACTCCAGGATGGGTATGCCGAAGAAATCCCGAGAGGGATTGAGGCATTAAAAATTATAGGGACGCATCGTACTACCCATAGCGTGATCTGACCAGAAATCATGGTACTTGACCTCCACCACACGTTCAATGGAGCAAGAGTTAAATGCGGATAGGTCACACACAACCAAATTGCCAAATTGACCTGCGAACTCTCCTTGATGTGTCGGTTGGGTAACATAAATAAACGAAAAAATAGTGCAAGGATCGTTGGTACCAAAACGAAATGAATCAACCGACGGGGATCAGAAAAGATGTGTTCCTGAAATAAAATTTTACCGTGTAGAATTAACCAAAATATGAGTTATCATGAGTAGTACGATGGAAATCACAAAGGGTCAGTGGAACGAAGATAGGTAGGTTGGGGGACTTTAATTAGTTTCACAATTAATACGAGTAGTATGAGCTTGCCCTGAATCAAATCCAAAGTCTCAATGAAATGTGGTATAACGTTCGTATAGTTAATGGCCAAAGAACAGTTGCAGGAAACGTTATACCTAATACCTTCCCCTTTATATAAGAATTATTTGTATGGTGATGATACATGGTAGGGTTACAGTAACAATTTTACATATAGCAAATTTTGTTAAAATCTTAAACGTGTGGTGTATGTTTATTTAATTTTCTGGTTAATATGACAAGTAACAATTTGACAAAGGAAGTAAAAACAAAAAAAAAAAAAATTGTGTAGAGGGGTGTGACAGATCTTTCAGGTATTATCATCTGTGTAATTTCAGAATTTATCCTCCATAAAATTTAAACGTAGAATATATTGTACAAATTTACATTCTAAATTTGAATTTTATTTTGATAACTTTTTCTTCCATATAATATGCTCCTTTATTGTACAGGAAATTCGTCCTTTCATCATATTATTCGGATTCATAATTTTCTATCAGATGTATCTGGTTTCCAACCACATCTGAGGTAATGTATTTTTATATTATATTCGCAGATCAATAACTCAGTTTCTTATTTGAAAGTATGAAATTATATTTTCATTCTTAGGTACTCCCTCATTCCTTACTACACAAGTATAGTTATCATATTAGTTATTACTCAAGTAGCACGACCTTGGTTATGGATTTTATTCTATTTGATTTGAATGTAACTCAAATCTCTGTGGGTTTTCTATACACTTAATTCACATCTTGAAATTTACACCACAACCACTTCATCTTTCTTTCTCAAAAGTATTGACAATAAATTTGTTTGCATGTATTTACAGGTTGGTCATTACCATGCACAAAATTCAACCATCTGAATTAAATATATTTGTGAATATATATATACAATTTCTAGTTAATATTAATAAAAATTGACTTTCAGTCAATATGACATTGATAGTGATAGCTGACATTTTACATGGGTATTAATACATTTTTATATTCACCTTTATTAGATGAATTTCAATCCCTGGAACATTTCTATACATGGTTTACAATTTATTTATAATACTCACACTGCATATAGGTTTATGAATAATTCATAGTTTATTTTTGTCCATATTGTATTTTGTATTTATAAATGTTTCTCTATACATAGTACGCCTCCATGTATAACGGTGTCATGGTTATTTTTCAACACACGTTGTAAGTAGATGTATGTAATTTTCCTAATTTATGAATTTTTACAGTTTGAACATAAAGTATGTTAATTGTATAGAATATTATCTTCTTGATTTAATAGAATAAATCAATCCAACTGTATACATCTCTACTTCCTCTTTTTTTAGAGAAATAACTAGGCATTTCTATTGGTAATTCCTATGTTTTTCTTAACATCTTTAAAATATTGTGAAATCCAAAGGATGTATTTTGTATTTGTAATACAGTAGTTAACATACACCTAACAACAGATTTAAACCCTTTAAATTAGGTTTAGAGATTTTGTGTGTTGATTATTTAATTAAACTAGTCTATGTAACTATACAGATCATTTAACTATACCTGCTATAGTTTTTTTTCTGTTAAATACATTAGAAACTTTGTTTTTGCAAAGAATAAAATAATTTATCACACATATTTATAATTCAGGATACATAATTTTCAACTTAGTTTCCAAACTAAATCACATTAATTCTTTCGTAATCATCACCATAATAACAGAATCACAAGACATAAATTAATACTATGCATAACAATTCTCGTAAAGACTAATTTCCACCTAACCTCGAGCTTTCATCCACAGCTCCCCCCGCGAAGAGACTAATTCCTCCAAAGTGTAGACAACCTCTTGTCTACCCAAGAATGGATTATTTAAGGTTGCTTTCCCTCGGCATATTTCCATAACTGCGTCAAGTTAAATTAGGATGTTGTTTTCCTTTAACCTATGATTTACTTTTATTTTTTCCACAAAAGCTCTTTAAAACTATTTTTTTCCTTTTTTAATTTTTATTTCACCTCTTATCAGTAACTTTCCACTTTAGTGAGGTATCTTTTACATTTTTATCTCCAATCTAATATATTTATTTTATTCTATTTTCTCCAAGGATTTTTAGATATTTTCAGAAAGTCTTTGGATTTAACTCCATCCTCATGGACATGAAATCCTCGTCTCCAATTCACTCCAATCTATGCAAAATAATTAAATATACATATTTGTTAAATAAAAAAAATTAATATGTCCACATATAGTTTTCCTTTAGTTCCACTTAACCCTTAGGATTTTCAACTGTGTAAATAAAAGTAATAAAATAAGGATATTACATATTCCCCCTCTAAAACAAAACACCGTCCTCGGTGCTGCAAAATATCAGTTCACTTCTTAAATAGTGATGGATATTTCTCTTTCATTTCCTCTCCACTCTCTTACGTATCTTCCTCATGTGTAAAGCGCCTCCACTGTACTTTCACCCTAGCTACGGTTCTATAATGGAGCTCGATTTCTTCCCGTGCTAGTATACAAAGGGGCTCTGAAATAAATTCCCCTTCAATTTCCATATGTATCATAGTCCAATAAATTACATGAGTAGGGTCATGTACATACTTTTTCAATAAGAAAACATCAAAAGCATTGTGAACCTTAATATGACTAGGTGGAGCCAATCTGTAAGCTACTAGCCCACTCTTTCTAAAACTTCAAATGGTCCACAGTAGCATGGTGCTAACTTAACATAGCTACCAGCATATAATATACTCTTGGGAGGCTTAATCCTCAAATGAACATGATCTAAAACTTTGAATTCTTTATGAATTCTCTTTTTGTCAGCATAGATCTTTTGTCGATCTTGAGCTATTTTAATATTTTGTTGAATTTTCTTCACAGTTTTTTCCATCTCTTACAATGCATGAGTTCCAAGAATCAAATTATCTTCTAGTTGACACCAACTGAGCGGGGTGTGGCATTTTTGGTCATACAATTATTCAAAAGGACTCATCTTAATAGAAGCTTGATAATTATTATTATATGCAAATTCTACCCGATGCAGAAAATCTTTCCATCTTGTAGGTTTCACCATCACATAGATGTGCAACAAGTCTACTAAACTATGATTGGTTTTTTTAGTTTGTCCATCTATTTGAGGATGGTAAGTGGTACTAAAGTTAAAATTGGTACCCATTTCTCCAAACAGAGTTTCCAAAAGGCTAAAGTAAATTTTGCATCTCTGTGAGATATAATCATTTTTGGAATTCCATGCAATTTCACAATTTCTTTCATGAATACATTGGCTACTTGAGTTGTGCCAAAAATAGATAGTACTGGTAAAAAGTGTGTTGCCTTAGTTAATGTGTCTACAACCACTGTTATAAAGTCATGTTGATACTTGTTTCTAGGCAATCCATTAATGAAATCTATGAAAACCAGTTCCCACGTCCATTCTAAACACCTTGTTAGATAATCAGTCACATTGTTTTTCTTACCTTGCCAAAACATGTTCTTCCTTAATGATGAAATGAGTTTCTGATAATGAGGATGGCCTGCATAAGGTATTTTATTATACTCATATAAAATTTCTTATTTTAAAGATGTCACATTTGAAATATACATTCTTTTTTTTATAATAAATCAGTCCTTTCTAGTTTTTAGTATATCCCATAACTTCAGTTTTCTGCAATTTATCTTTCAATTTCACATATTGTTGGTCTTGCATCAGCACTTCATGAATCTATTCTTCTATCTAAAATTTCACACTACTTCTTGCATTGGTCAAAATTTGATGAGCATTCCTACTCAAAAGCATCAACAATATTATTTTATTTTCCTTTAATGTGTTTGATTTCCATATCGAACTCACTAACGAAAGATAACCATCTAGCTTATCTAACATTTAACTCTTGTTGAGTAAAGAAGTATTTTAGGCTTATGTGATCTATCATTAATATGAAATTCTTTCCCAAGAGACAATGCCTCTACATCTTCAATGCATGTATAACATCAACTAGTTCTAATTCATACATAGCATAATTATGTTCATGCTTCTTCAATTTTCCTCACTCATATGCTATCATTGAATTATCTTGCAGCAATAATCCTCCTAACCCTTCCACACATGCATCTGTACACACTACAAATTCCTTGTTTGGAGCAAAAATTTTCAATATGGGTGCAATAGTTAATTTCAATTTTAATTGTTCAAAACTACTTTGAAATTTTCTTGTCCATTCAAACTTTACTCCTTTTTTCTGCAATGAAGTAAGAGGATAGGCTAAGGCTGAAAATACTTCAAAAAACCTACGATAGTATCCAACAATACCCATAAATTATCATATGGTTGGTACATCCGTGGGTGTAAGCCAATTCATTATTCCTTGCATTTTCTCTGGGTCTACTACTAATCCATCATTTGAAATCACATGACCCAAATACTGAATTGCATCCTTGTAAAAATGACATTTTTTTTCTTTTTTCATATAACTAATATTATCCAAGTGTTTGTAGCACTATTCCGAGATGTTCTCTATGTTCCTCTTCATTATTGGAGTACACTAAAATGTCATCAATGAACAATAGTATAAACTTGTCTAGATATTTTTGCAGAACACTATTCATTAAAATCATGAACCTAGCAGGTGCATTTGTAAATCCAAAAGGTAGAACTACAAATTCATATTGTCCATATCTAGTTTGGAATGTTGTTTTACTGATGTCCTCATCTTCAATTCTAAGTTGGTGATATCCTGTTGTCAAATATATATTTGAGAGGACAATAGCTCCTCTCACATGGTCAAATAAGTCATCTATCCTTGGGAGAAGATATCTATTTTCAATAGTTAACTTATTCAAATGTTTATAATCTATACACATTCTGAATGTGCCATATTTATTTTTAACAATCAATAATGGGGCTTCCCAAGGAGACACACATGGTCTGATGTATCCGTTGTCTAATAATTATTGCAATTGTAATATCAATTCTAGTAGTTTAGAAGTACTCATTCTATAGGGTGCTCTAGAAATAGGTGTAGCTCATGGTAGTATTTTAATTGAAAAACCAATTTCTTTTTTAGGGGGTAGATAGGGGATTTCCTTTGGAAATACATCCTTAAACTCTCTGGCCACTGGTAAGTTTTCTAGAGCCTCCTTTTCAGTTAGTTGTCGGAATTCTTCCACTTGTACAACATACACTTGACATCCCTTTCTTGCTGTCCTTTTTATATGGAATGAAAAAATTTGTCGGGTAGATATTGGTTTTGGTTTTCCTTTCACTATCACAAATTTTCATTCATCATCTATACAATGTACTTTTTTATCTAAGGAATTTAATATGTACTCTAACCAGTCCATTCCTACAAACATATCATATGATCCTAGAGGAAAAATATTTAAATGAATTTCAGCTTCATATGAATTTAAATTTACCATAGTTTTTGGAAGTTTATGGGTTACTTTTCTTTTTGTTCCTGTAGGTAATTGCACTAGCCATGCTTGCTGAAATTTTTTTGATTTTAATTTACACTTTTCCCAAAATATGTGGACTAACATAACTTAAATTTTCTCCTAGATATATTAAAATAGAAACATGTTCAACAACCATATCGTCGATTTCTATCATGGTTGATTGGTGTTTAGTCTGACGATCTTCAAGTTCAGCACTGATCCTATGAATGTTTCGAGCAATGTCGTTGGCTGTAGTTGCCTCTCGAACTACTTGAATATTCTGAATTGTTTTGTGTGGGCAGTCACGTAACAAGTGAGGTTCTCCACATCCCCAACACTTTAGAGGTTATTTCATTTTTACCATACCCTCCCTTTTTGTATTTGTATCTAGTTTTTTAGACCGAGTATGTGATTGTGCTGGTTGGATTTCTCCACTTTTATTAAATTTCTTCCATTGGTAGTTCTTCCCAAAAAAATTTAGATATGCTCATTTTACTATTTTTACATTTGAGTTACCCTTCCCCTTAACTTTACTTTCCCAATTTTTCAATTGTTAATTTATTCTTTTAAACTATTAATAACATAGTCTTGCTTTACGAACAACTTCATTCATTATTTTTGGATTGTCAAATTTGATTATCTCTATATAGATAGTAGGTAGGAAGTTTAAAAAGCGATGCAATTTGATCTTTTCATCTCTGATATAAGGTACATAGCGAAGTAAGTTAGTGAATTTGGTAACAACTCATCAATTGTTAGCTGTCCCAATCTCAGCTCATGAATTTATTTAGCTTTATCATCATAATATCTCTCATTCAAGTACCTATACTTAAATTTGGCATGAAATTCTTCCCATGTAACAACTTTTTCATCCAGCATATGTACCATTTTTATTTCTTCCCACCAAAGGGTAGCTTTACCATGCAATTGGTAAATTTCCAATCTAGTTTTCAAGATACTTTTCTATTCATACACGTGGAAGTATTTAACCATTTTTAGAAGCCGAGCTTCTACATCCTCTTTTTCACCACCAAAAGTGGGAGGTTTCATTTTCATAATTCTCCTTGCAATTCATTTTTCTTCCTAGAATCATGTCCAGATGCTTCCCCACCCTCAGACCCTTCTGAGTTGGTTTCAACTTCTTTCCTCTCTCTTCCATGGTCTTCAGTTTCATGACTAGACCATGAGGTTAACTCTTTGATCAACCTCTCCTTCTCTTCACTGGCTTGCAATAATCATTCATTGCTAGTCCTTAACTGAACCATTTCTCATTGCAAATCTATTTTCATGTCCATCAATTGAGCATTATGATCTAGTAGGTTTCCCGCACCCCCCAGATCCACATACAACTCTCCTTCTTCATTCATAATAGCATATGTATTTTTTCTGCACTTCAATCACTGGACACAACAATTAATTGGCACATCAAATTCTATAAAAAAAAGACCTTTTATTTTCTTATTTTCCACAGCAGTAAATTTTTCGGCTTTTTTTGTGTGGGGACACATAGGCCTAGTGTTTTCAACGTGGGCTCTGATACCATTTGTAAAAAATCTACTTAACTAATTTTTTTTCTTTCTATTTATAACATTATACTGCTTTTGTTGTCATTTAATTAGTTTATTTTTGTCATTGTATAACCTTTTACAGAATTTCCTTAAAGGATATAATTTCCGTGTTTAGTATCTTCATTAGGCCAAAATTATATTCATACATATGAATACCTTGATATAATTTCATTCCTTTAATTTATTAAGAACTTCTCCTCATCTACATGGCATACTCAAATTTACTTTAATGTATATCAAGGTATACCTTTTTTATAGTTTCCGTTAATATTATCTTATCAAAATCATGAAATTTTCCTCTATTTCTTTCCCCAACTCTACACTTATAACTATATTATTGGATCTTATTAAATTTAACTAATATTAAAGTTACCTCTTATGACATATATGTGTATCCCTGTATCATAACTCTAATTATAAGTGTTGTTACAATTTGCTATATATATATATATATATATATATATATATATATATCCCATTTTGTTTTATATCTAATTATATGAAATATTTCAAACTAGTACATATAGTCAATGGTTTCATGGAGGGATTCGTTCCTCCATTATGTTTTCCTTAACCATTTTTATACACATTGGAATCATAATTGTATGATTCAGATTTTCATAGTTATATGGTTTATTATCATTTACCTTATTCCCACCCACATTATTGTACAAATGACTTTATAGCATTTATGGTGTAGCTCTTTGGATGGTTGTACGTATTTATTCAATGTCAAAAGTTTTTCAGATGTAACGTATCTACCGCAACCTTATTCTTATTAAGTGAATCTTATCTCTACTTAATACTTCCTCACAAAGTACAACTGTAAATCTTTAATGTTACTTCTTTCTATGCTATCACTTATTAATATGGTGTACTCCGGCATGTATTGGTCACATAGACCTCTTAATTACGACAAAATTTTTTAGTTGTATCTCTTTTCATTCGATGGTTAAGATCAAATCGTATTTATTCCAATGAGTGATCTTGGCTAGGGTTAATTTCCTTCGATTTCGCTCATTTTTCTTTTCATTTACATAGAATTCAACCATCTGAATTAAATGAGATTTGTCGATGTATGTAAAAAAAATTATAATTAATATAAATAACAATTGACTTTCATTCAATATTATTTTGAGAGTGATAACTGACATTTTCCATGGATATTAATACATTTTTTTAGTCACCTTTTTAGATGACTTGAAATTCGTCGAACATTTCTAACATGGTTTACAATTTCTTTATAATATTCAGGCTGCATACATATTTATGAATAATTAATAGTTTATTTTTGTCCATATTGTATTATGTATGTATAAATGTTTCTCTATACATAGTACCTCTCTATGTATAATGGTGTGATGGTTTTTTTTCAACACAGGTTGTAAGTAGATGTATGTAATTTTCCTAATTTATGAATTTGTACATTTTGAACATAAGGTATGTTAATTGTACATAATATTACCTTCTTGATTTAATAGACTAAATCAATCCAACTGTATACATATCTACTTCCTCTTTGTTTACAGAAATAACTAGGTATTTACACTGGCAATTACTATGTCTTTCTAATATCTTTAAAATATTGTGAAATCCTAAGGACGTATTTTGTATCTGTAATATAGTAGTTAACATAGACCTAACAGTATATTTAAACCCTTCCAATTTGGTTTAGATATTTTGTGTGTTGGTTATTTAATTAAACTAGTCTATGTAACTATATAGAGAATTTAACTACACCTGCTATAATTTATTTATTTATTTATTTTTTAATTTTTTTTTCTGTTAAATACATTAGACACTTTTTTCCTAAGAATAAAATAATTTATAACATCGATTTATAATTTAGGATACACAATTTTCAACTTGATTTCCTAACTAAATCATGTTAATTCTTTCTCAATCATCATCATAATAACATAATCATAAGACATAAATTAATACGGTGCATACCAATTCTGGTAAAGACTAATTTTCACCCAACCTTGAGATTTCATCCACAGATCCCCCCAAGCAGAGACCGATCCCTCCAAAGTGTAGACAACCTCTTGTCTACCAAGGAATGGATTATTTAAGCTTGATTTCCCTCAACATGTTTCCATAACTGCGTCTAGTTAAATCAGGATTTTGTTTTCCTTTAGCCTAGGCTTTACTTTTGTTTTTTCCACAAAAGATATTTAAAACCAACTTTTTCCTCTTTCTACTTTTATTTAACCTCTTCTCAGTAAATTTCCACTTTACTGGGGTATCTTTTATATTTTTATCTCCAATCTAATATATTTATTTTATTTTATTTTCTCCAAGGTTTTTTGGACATTTTCGGAAAGTCTTTGGCTTTAACTCCATCCTCATGAACTTGAAATCGTGGTCTCCAATTCACACTAATATTTGCAAAATAATTAAATCTCCACATTTATTAAATTGAAAAAATTAATATGTCCACATAGTTTTCCTTTAGGTCCACTTAACCCTTAGGATTTGCAATTGTCTAAATAAAAGCAGTAAAGTAGGCATATTACAGGAATACACACTGGTTCTTGGAGCAAACACCCTCATCAATGAGCATGAGATGCAAGATGCAAAAAATACTAGCTCTTCAACACCAAGAAATTTGGGTTTACAAGTCTCCTCTGCTTGCAATAGGCTGATTGGAAAAAAGAGTTGTTACGTCTAATGACTGAAGAAACAACAAATGAGTGGGGTTGTGTACCAGGCTTCAGGGATGTGAATGGCTCAAGTGAGTACTCTTCAACTTGAACCACAAGAAAAATGAGCAAGATATAAGAATCACCTATGAGAACAACAATGATGAAAACACACTCATGCGGTCTAATGTAGAACCGTTCCTCCTCCTCCCATTAGAATCGAGGGAAATTTTTTTTTTTCTCTTCCAGAATTCAGGCTTTTAAGCATAGGTTTATTATGAAATTCTAATTCTCTTTACCATGATACTTTTCATCTGTATAAACCCTCTATCACTTCTTCTTACCTTATGTTATTCTAGCTCCAAGTGTGGAGAAATTTTATATGATTTTATTTTCTATAAAGGTCTCGTATAACCTCGAGAATTAACCTTTGGCTTGATTGTCACATATATCACTTAATATTTAATCTATAATTAACCATACAGTCCATTAGCATGTATTATATACTATGGTTTGAATGGGCTTTTTCCTAAGAGCATTCTCGACCCTTCCACTATACATAGCCATGACTTTTCCACCATGTATATTTGTATAGACCTTGGGTGTCGATTTTTGATATAGATCAATGTACATATTATTATGAACTGACTCTTCTATGCATTTGACATTAATATTCACGTCTGGATTGATATGACAACATATCATTGTACATAATATTTCTAATCGAATTTTAGATATGGAACTGGATTTCGTGATCAGTCTACACGTAAGGCGTGTAATCCCATTCGATTCGGGTTTCTATGTCCATAGCCGCGGTGTAAACCTTATCCACATCAGATGCCATGGTAAGTAGGGTGGCGTTGTATGGTTTATATTTTTCTCCATACCCCTTCGTTCGTTTACGTGGTAGATCCACGTCGATGTGGCTTACTCGGCTTACTTGGTTTACATCACTCCCGTCTGTATACGAACAGGACACATTGAATTTAATTCGGATCTGAACCCCATTAATGTTATACGACAGTTTTAAATTTCACGTGCCAACCCTTCGATCCGTGTCTTGGGCTTTTACAATTTCGCCAAGTGGACGATGGTGATCCTTTCATATTAGGGTTTTGGTGTCTGTCGAAGAATTATATAAGCCTTTGGTGTTGAGTTAAGACGGTTTTCCATCTTAATCAGTCGGTTGTGCATCTCTGCGTCTGCAAGGTTCTATTTCTTCAGAGGGTTTGATGTTCTCAGTTTACGGAGAAGATTTATGGCGTGCCTATTCCACCACAATACCAGGTAATTACTTATGCATTCATTTTCCCCTATCGTATGATTTAAAGATCAAGAACATTACTCTTAACTGGCCATATGTTGGTTCTGAGGATATCCTCGGCTATTAATAAGATGAATGTGTTTTGTTTTGAGGATTTCGGGTTACACCCTCGTGCAAAATTTTGTTGTTTTCCAATTCCAGTTTATTTTCGA
Organism: Pinus albicaulis; assembly: GCA_034641835.2. Taxonomy (NCBI): domain Eukaryota; kingdom Viridiplantae; phylum Streptophyta; class Pinopsida; order Pinales; family Pinaceae; genus Pinus; species Pinus albicaulis. Next base: position 1,230,884,289 of record CM076583.1, on the reverse strand, counting down.
CCATACTCCTATGTCGATTCCATGAAATGAGAACTAATTTATGTTATGAATGCTGTGTAGCGTGCTTCGCGTCTCTTCAGGCGAACGACTGCCATTCAGTTGGTCGTTATGAGGTTGGTTTTTCATCATGTCTATGCATACAATTTTATTTCCTCCTTTTACTATCCTAGGGAGTTTCATATTAATCCCTAATCTGTTTATAATTTCGATTTCAGAAGCTCATCGAACCCGAGATTTGCGTTTCATAGGTAACGTCTTAATTCTATGAGCATTTTCTCCATTCAATTGTTTTCCAACGATGGCGCCAATGGCTAATTCCCATCTTGGTTTGAATTTTTTTTTCCACAGGTAATCGAATATCTCTTTGTATGCTTATGAAAGCAGTCATGAGACCTTTCAAAGTTATGGATATTAACCTAGGCCTCCTTGACGTTTCAGGTCGGTACGCCTATGGGATTACTTCCCCTCTCCTGTTGAGTTGTTTCGTTGGGCGTCGAATCATTGTTCTGTTATGATTTTACGCAGTGTTGTTTAAGGAGCGAGGCTTTGTCAGAGTTGTATTGTTAATCTGTGTCGTCCCTATGTGGCGTTCTTTTAAATTTATTTTTATTGAGATAAGGGTTTCGATCCTCAGACCCTAGCCGGATAGCTCAGAATGTATTATGATATTTTTGGACATACATATATACTCCCTATTTTCTTATGTTGAATTCAATATACAACGCTACAGTGTAACTTTATATGGACTGTCTGAGTCGTGTATACGATTACATACCATGGAATTTCTCTTTGTTTAGTTTGCTTGTCAGAACAGTAAGGGTATGTTATTTGGTTCTCGGTAACACTAATGTTGTTCCAGATTCCTCAGTTACATTCATCAGAATTTCTGGGAAGTCATATTAAATTTTATCTCTTCTTCTGATGTATTTCGTTAATTATTTTCTGTAGCTAGATATCTCTACACTGGTACCAGTATCATCTTTACAGTTCCCTCTGTTCATGGTTACACTGAACCTATTTTACCATTGTCTGTCTAGGCATATAAATGGCATGCATGGAATTGTGAGTCCATTGTCATTCATACACATATAGTTAATATGTATGAAGTACCAGGACTAATATTCTCCTCATTTTCCAAAGTTATATACATATATTTCTAATTGAATTTTTCTTCTCATTTTCCTATATCTATTTACAGCTCTTGCCTACCTAGATATCTAGTGGTAGGTATTTCTGTAGAGCTGGTCATGTGTTTGGAATTCATTCCCTTTTCCTCTTGGTCAGGGGAAATAGTGGTTACATTAAATGTTAATGTGTATACTGTTGAAAATAATTCAACTCTTTTCTCTTTTACTTCTCAGCTATTTAATCATAAATTCTGCACTCTATGTATTTACTTTCTGTGCTATAATATTAGAGTAGTTTCATAAGGCCACTGTCTCAGTTCAATCTTTTTATAAATATTTAACTCCTTTCCTCTGCTATAATAAGTGTGGCTTACCTGCAGCCTTGTTGTTTTTGACCATTTAATTTTCTGGATTATATTTGAATGGTATGCTGACCCTGAGGTCAGTTTATAGAGTCTCTCCTTCTATTCTTTCATACACAGTATAAGTTTCAATTCATTTCCTACTATTTTTCAGTATAATATAGGGAGTTCAATTTCTCTCTCTCATGTATATCTATTTTAGAATCATACTAAGAAACAGAAGCAGATTAAAGCTAATTCACAAATTTTTCCTGGGAAGAAATAAGTATCCTCAGATCTAAACCAACCTTGGTTTAGACTTTCTGTTGGATTCTACTTTACAGGATTTTTCTCTTCAACCATACAGAATTATCAGGTGACTGCCTTATGATTAATTCTGTTAAATGTAGAACTAATAAATTTAATACCTTATAAATCAATTTTGTTTTTATATGTAGCCAATTCATACCACAGTAAGCAGAAATACAATTTAACTCAGATACATACCACTCATGCAGACGACCAACCTCCCAACCTTAGAGTCCTTCTATCTCCCAGAACATACCCCGAGCTAAGATCACCTCCTAGAACAGATCAACCTCTAATCTGTACAAGAGAAGCTTATTTAAGCTATTGTTCCCCAAAGCATGTTTCTAATTCTGCGTCCAGAATCTCAGGATGTTTTTCTTCCTATTTGCCTAGGCTTCCCAATTTAGGGATTCTTTAAAGCTGTTTTATACTTTTCCTCATCTTTTCCAGCTTTTTACCTCTTCCCAACTACTTTCCTCATCATTGGGGGAATTCATATTTTTCCTCAAAAATCTAAATTTAAAACTTACTTTCTTTCAAGGATTTTTGAAAGATTGTGGGGAAATATTTTCCTCATCCATCCTCATGGATTTAGAAAGTGATCTCATCATCTCATTTTGGTCAATCTACACCACATTATTTTATCCATTTCCTCATTTAAATGTTTAATTACATTCACAAAATAATTATACTTTGGGGTCCACTCCCCTTAGGATTAAATTTCAAGTATCTAACTTTGAAATTCAATCACATGAATTGGGGGTGTTACAGTATGAGAGGCCAAGATGTGAGCGGCGAAGGCTCACTTGGCTGGATTGGCCAAGTTTTTGGCCAAGGCTAATGAAATTTCATTTGAATGGGTTCTCCCTGGAGTTTGGGTTTTTCCTGGTTAATTATTTTGTGTTTATGTTAATAATTTGTTGCTGGATTTTTATGTTTATTCCTCTCGGTAAATTTTTTAGTATTTTTACCGTAAATTATAACATAAATGTGATTTCTGGGATGAAGGTTATTCATGCAAATAGATTTTCAATTACGAGAAACATTTCAAGAGAAGAATAATTGTCCTTTCGGTGGAAGATCCATCATCGTCGTGGGTGACCTTGGCCAGCTACCTCTTATGAGAGAAATGCCTTTGTCTGTAGATAATACAACAGGGAAATTATTTTGGAATAAATTCAACACTGTTGTCACTACTAACAAAATATTTCGCAAGCAAGGTAATAATGAGAGACAATCTTGTTTTGGTAGTGTCCCCAATAACATAAGAAATGCAGAACATGTTCTTGAATATTGGGAGTTTCTTATGTCACGAGATGATATGAGGTTGCATCCTAGAGAAAGGGAATTATTTAATGCAACAGTTCACATGTTTCCAACAAACAATTTGGTGTCCTTCCATAACAGACATATGTTGAAATTATTAAATTCTCCAATTTCACAATGTATTGCTGAGAATTCAAGGCATTCAGAAATCAGTGGTGATGATGATGACCAATTGGACCATGAAGTTTTGTTGTGTCATGGTCAACATGTTATGTTGACATGTAATCAGTGGGTTGAAGTTGGTTTGGTGAATGGTGCACTTGGTTGTCACACCTCCAAATTTCACACAGAAAAAAAAAAAATAAAAAAAATAAAAAATAAAAAAAATAAAAATAAAAATAAAAATAAAAATAAAAATAAAAATTCTTCACGAATTCAGGCTTTTAAGCATAGGTTTATTATGAAATTCTAATTCTTTTCACCGTGATAATTTTCATCATCACATCATGTCGCAATTAAACCCTCTACCACTACTTCTTACCCTATGTTGTTTTAGCTCCAAGTGTAAAGATATTTTATATGATTTTGTTCTTTATACAGGTCTCGTATAACCTCGAGAATTCACTTGTGACTTAATGGTCACATATCTCATTTAATTATTAAATCTATAATCAACCATATGGTCCATTAGCATGTATTATATAATATGGTTTGAATGAGCCTTTGCCCAAGAGCATTTTCGACCCTTCCACTATCCATAGCTACGATTTTCCGCCATGTATATTTGTATAGACTTTGGGGTATCGATTTTTCATATAGTTCGATGTACATATTATTATGAATTGACTCTTTTATGCGTTTGGCATTAATATATATACGCCTGGGTTGATATGACCACACATCATTGTACATAAGATTTTTAATCAAGTTTAAGATATGGAACTGGGCATCGGGATCAGTCTACACGCAAGGCGTATAATCACAATTGATTTGGGTTTCTGTGTTCATCGTCGCGGTGTAAATCTTATCCACGTCAGGCATCATGATAAGTAGATTAGTATTGTATGGTTTATGTCATTATCCATACCCCTTCGTCATTTACATGGTAAATCCACGTCGCTGGGGCTTGCTCGGCTTACGTGGTGTACAACACTCACGCCGGTATATGCACAGGACACATTGAATTTAATTCGGATCTACACCCCATTAATGTTATACGACAGTCTTAACTCTCCACTGCTACCCTTCGATCTGTGTCTTGGGCTTCTACGATTTTTCCAAGTGGACGATAGCAATCAATTCCGGTTAGGGTTCAGGTGTCTGTCGAAGAATTATATAAGCCTTTGGTGTTGAGTTGAGTCGGTTTTCCACGTTAATCAATTTGTTGTGCACCTCTGCGTCTGCAAAATTCTACTTCTGCAGAGGGTTTGCGATTCTCTGTTACAGAGAAGAGTCATGGCGTACCTGTTTCACCAACATGATACCAGGTAATTACTTACGCATTCCTTTTTACCTATCATATGTTTGAATGATCCAAAAGGTTGCTCATAACTGGCCATACGCCAGTTCTGAGTATATCTTCAGTTGTTCGTAAGGTGAATGCGTTTTGTTTTGAGTATTTCGAGTTATACCCTCAGTGCAAAGTTTTGTTGTTTTCCATTTTTCAGGTTATCGTCGACCATACTCTGGTGATTTCATAAAGTGAGAACTAATTTGTGTTATGCATCCTGTGTAGCGTGCTTCGCATCCCTTCAGGCGAGCGTCTACTATTCAATTGATCTTTATGAGGTGGGTTTTTTTTTTCATCCCGTCTCTGCATATAATTGTTATTTCCTCCTTTTCCTATTCGAGGGAGTTTCGTATTAATCCCTGCTTTGTTTATAATTTTGATTCCAGGAGCCCGTCAAATCTGAGATTTTCATTTCACAGGTAGTGTCTTAATACCATGAGCATTTTCTTCATTCAATTGTTTTCCCATGATGGCGCCAATGGCTAATTCCCATTTTGGTTTGAATTTGTTTTCTACAGGTAACCGAAGATCTCTTGCATGCTTATGAAAGAAGTCCGTAAACCTTTCAATCGTTATGGATGCTAACATAGGTCTCCTTGCCATCCAGTTCGGTATACTTATGGGATTACTTCCCTTATCCTGTTGCGTTGTTTCATTGGGCGTCGAAACATTTTTCTCCTGTGATGTTGCGCAGTGTTACTTGAGGAACGAGACTCTGTCAGAGTCGTGTTTTTTTTTATCGGTGTCGCTCCTGGATGGCACTCGTTTAAATTTGTTCTATTGAGATAGGGGTTTTGAGTTTCATACACTAGCCTGGTAGGCTCATCATGTATTACGATAATTTTGGACATATATACTCCCTATTGTCTTAGGTCGAATTCAATATACGACACTACAATATAAATTTACATGGACTGTCTGAATCGTGTATATGATTTCATACCATGGAATTTTGCTTTGTTTAGTTTGCTCGTTAGAACAGTATTTGGTTCTTGGTAATACTAATGTTGTTCCAGATTCCTTGGCTACATTCATCAGAATTTCCAGGAAGTTATATTAAATTTTTATCTCTTCTTCTGATGTATTTCGTTCATTATTTTCTGTGGTTAGGAATCTCCACTCTGGTACTTGTATCATAATTACAGTTTCCTCTGTTCATGGTTACAATGAACTTTTTTTACCATTATCTGTCTAGACATATAAATGGCATGCGGGGAATTATGAGTCCATTCTCATTTATAAACATATGGTTAATATGTATGCAGTTCTAGAATTTATACTCCCCTATTTTCCAAAGTTGTATATATATTTCTATTCGCCAGTTTCTTCTCATTTTTCTACATCTATTTACAGCTCTTGTCTACCTATATGTCTGGTGGTAGGTGTTTCTGTAGAGCTGGTCATGGGGTTGGAACTCATTCCCTTTTTCCTCTTGGTCAAGGGAAATAGTTGTTACATAAATGTTACTGTGTATACTGTTGAAAATAATTCAACTCTTTGCTCCTGTACTTCTTAACTGTTTAATCATAAATTTTGCACTCTATGTATTCATTTTCAGTGCTATAATATTAGATTAGTTCATGAGGCCACTGTCTCTGTTAACTCTTTTTTTTTTTATAATTATTTACTCCTTTCCTCCACTATACTAAGTGTGGCTTACATACAACCTTGTTGTTTTAGACCATTTAATTTTCTGGAAATATAATGGAATGGTTTTCTCACCCTGAGGTCAGTTATAGAGTCTCTCATTCCATTCTTTCATACACAGTATAAATTTTAATTCATTTCCTGCTATTATTCCAGTATACTACAGTGAATTCAATTTCTCTCTCTTGTAGATATATTAAAATCATACTAGGAAACAGAAGCAGATTAAAACAATTTCACAACCTTTTTCCTGAAAGAACAAGGTATCCTCAGATTTAAACCAACCTTGGTTTAGACTTTCTGTGGGATTCTACTTTACAGGATCTTCCTCTACAAATATACAGAATTATCAGGTTACTGCCTGATGATTAAATTCTGTTAAATGTAGACTAATAAAATTTAATACCTTAGAGACAAATTTTGTTTTTTATATGTAGCCAATTCATACCATAATAAGAAGGAAGACAATTTAACTCAGAGACATACCACTCATGTAGTCGACCAACCTTCCAACCTTAGAGTTCTTCTGTCTCCCATAACTCACCCCCGAGCTAAGATCACCTCCTGGAACAGATCAACCTCTAATCTGTACAAGAGCAGCTTATTTAAGCTATTGTTCACCAAAGCATGTTTCTAATTCTGCGTCCAGAATCTCAGGATGCTTTTCTTCCTGTTTGCCTAGGCTTCCCAATTTAGGGATTCTTTAAAGCTGCTTTATGCTTTTCCTCAGCTTTTCCAGCTTTTTACCTCTTCCCAACTACTTTCCTCATCATTGGGGAAATTCAGATTTTTCCTCAAAAATCTAAATTTCAAACTTACTTTCTTTGAAGGATTTTTGAAAGATTGTGGGGAAATATTTTCCTCATCCATCCTCACAGATTTAACAAGTGATCTCATCATCTCATTTTGGTCAATCTGCACCACAATATTTTATTCATTTCCTCATTTAAATGTTTAATTACATTCAAAAAATAATTATCCTTTGGGGTCCACTCCCCTTAGGATTAAAGTTCAAGTATCTAACTTTAAAATTCAATCACATGAATTGGGGGTGTTACATATTCCCCCTCTGAAAATAAACACCGTCCTCGGTGTTGTTATTCAACTACTAGAGTTTATTTTGCAAATAAAAATGGATATTTTTCCATCATTTCGGTCTCTCGTTCCCAGGTAGCTTCTTCAGCAGTAAAGTGCTTCCACTGCACCTTTACTCTGGCTACTGTTCTGCTTCTCAATTCAATTTCTTCCCGCTCCAATATTTGAAGCGGTTCTGGCAGAAACTCCCCTTCTGGTTCCACCTGTACAACATTCCAATCAACTATGTGAGAAGCATCATGCACATATCTTTTTAACAATGAAACATGAAATACATCATGAACTCTAACCTGGGGTGGTAAGGCCAGCTTGTAAGCCACTGGTCCCACCCTTTCTAATACTTCAAAAGGACCACAGTATCTAGGGGCCAATTTTGCACAACTCCCAGCATAAAGGGTGCTCTTTTTGGGTTTAATACGCAAATATACATGCTCCCCAAATTTCAATTCTCTATGCACTCTTTTCTTATCCGCATAATTCTTCTAGCGATCTTGTGCTGTCTTGATGTTCTTTTGTATCTGTTTGACAATTCTTTCCATTTCTTGTAAAGCATCTGGTCCCAACATTAGTTTGTCTTTTGGCTGACTCCAACCTAAAGGAGTACGACACTTCCTTCCATACAGTGCCTCAAACGGACTCATTTTGATGGAGGATTGGTAGCTGTTATTATAGGCAAATTCAGCTAAATGTAAGAAATCTTCCCACTTTGAGGGTCTATCCATCACATACATTCTCAGCATGTCCTCCAAAATTTGATTAGTTCTTTCCGTTTGACCATCAGTCTGAGGGTGGTAGGCGGTGCTAAAATTCAATTTAGTGCCCATTCCTCCAAATAATCCCTTCCAAAAGGTTGTTGTAAACTTAGCATCCCTATCAGACACAATCACCTTAGGAACCCCATGGAGCCTTACTATCTCCTTCAGGAACACATTCGCTACTTGAGTTGTTCCAAAGGTGGATTTCACTGGTATAAAGTGAGCAGCTTTGGTTAAAGTGTCTACTACTACCATTACAGAATCATGCTGGTATTTGGTTTTGGGTAACCCTGTAATGAAGTCCATGGAAACTGTTTCCCACTTCCATTCTGCAATGGGCAAAGGGTTCAGAAGGCCGGCAGGATGCTGATGTTCAACCTTAACTAATTGACATTCCATGCATCTACTTAAATATTCTGCTACCTCTCTCTTCATTCCTGGCCAGAACAACTTCTTTTTCAGGGCTGTTAACATTTTCTGATACCCTGGATGTCCTGCATAAGGTTGTTTGTGGTACTCATCCAGAATTTCTCTTTTCAAAGACTCTACATTGGGAATATACAATCTGTTCTTATAACAAATCAACCCTTTTTGGTTTTGGGTAGAATCAGTTTTCTCCTTTTTCTGTAATTGCACCAAAAGTGTTTCATAATTTGGGTCTTGGTTTGCTGCCTTATTCACCAATTCTTCTACATCTATCTGAGCACTACTTCCAATATTATTGATATTCTAACAAGCATTTATGCTCAATGCATCAGCAACTTTATTTTCCTTCCCTCTAATATGTTCTATGTCCATGTCAAACTCACTTAAAAAGGACAGCCATCTGGCTTGTCTGGCATTCAATTCAGTTTGAGAAAAGAAATATTTGAGACTAATATGATCAGTCATCAATGTAAATTTTTTTCCAAGAAGATAGTGCCGCCACATTTTCAAAGCATGAATAACAACTGCTAATTCTAAATCATAGGCACTATAATTCTGTTCGTGTATCTTCAGTTTCCTAGATTCATAGGCAATCACTGAATTTTCCTGCAAAAGAACTCCTCCCAATCCTTCTCTACATGCATCCGTACATACCACAAATTCCTTATCAGGATCTACAATCTTCAGTATAGGGGCTGTAGTAAGTTTTAGTTTTAATTGGTCAAAACTGTTTTGACATGTTTCAGTCCATTCAAACTTGACACCTTTCCTTTGTAAGGAAGTGATGGGATGTGCTATGGTAGAAAATCTCTCCACAAATCTACGATAATAGCCTGCAATACCCATGAATGATCTAATTGCTGAAACATCAGCGGGTACTGGACATTCTTTTATAGCCTTTATCTTTTCAGGGTCAACAGCAAGGCCTTGTTCAGAAATAATATGACCCAAGTATTGGATCTTGTCTTTATAGAACTCACATTTGCTAAATTTGGTGTATAGCTGATTTTCCTTTAGAGTTTGCAATACTATCCTCAGGTGTTCTTTATGTTCCTCCTCACTTTTTGAGTAAACTAAGATATCATCTATGAACACAAGGACAAATTTATCCAAGTACTTGTTTAACACAATGTTCATTAGGCACATGAATGTGGCAGGGGCGTTTGTCAAACCAAAAGGTAGGACTACAAATTCGTAGTGGCCATACCTGGCTCGAAAGGCTGTTTTGCTGATGTCTTCCTCTTTAATTCTAAGCTGGTGGTAACCAGTTCTTAAGTCAATTTTCAAGAATACTGAAGCTCCTCTCACTTGATAAAAAATATCATCAATTCTAGGCAAAGGATATCTATTTTTAATGGTCAACTTATTCAGTTGCCGATAATCAATGCACATCCTGAAAGTTCCATCTTTCCTTTTCACGAATAGCACCGGTGCTCCCCAAGGAGACAAACTCGGTCTGATATACCCTTTATCTAGCAGTTCCTGTAATTGCATTTTAAGTTCCATAAGTTCAGGAGGACTCATTCGATAAGGCGCTCGTGAAACAGGTGTTGCTCCCGGCACCAGATCGATTGAGAAGTCAATCTCTCTTTTGGGGGGAAGATGAGGGATTTCCTTTGGAAAAACTTCCTTGAATTCTGTTATTACTGGCACAGCATCCAGTAATTCTTCTTCAGTTTTCTGTTCTGTTTCTTCCACATGCACTGCATAAACTTGGTGTCCTTTTCTAGCTGTTCTTTTTAATTGCAATGCTGAAATTTGTCTTACAGAAATAGGTTTTTGTTTCCCTTTGAGAATAAAAGGTTTCCCTTCCTCATCTACACAATGCAAAGTCTTATCCTAGCAATTCATCAAATCTTTCTTCTTTTCCAGCCAGTCCATTCCTATCAATAGATCATATGACCCTAAGGGTAGAATTTTCAAATTCACTTATGTTCGAAACTCATTTAATTGGATTTATGTTCTGGGCAGTTTATCTGTTACCTTTCTTTTTGTTCCAGTGGCCAGCTGTACCAACCATGACTGTTGAAATTTTTCAGTTTTTAAGTTACATTTTTCTACAATCTTTGGACTAATGTAACTCAAAGAAGTACCTGGATCAATCAGAACAGTAACAGGTAGGTCAAAAATCTTACCCTCCATTTCCACCATGGTTGCTTGATGTTTTGCTTGTCGATTTTCCAGGGCTGCACTGATAGTTGGTATGTTTCTGGCTATATCATTTACTGTTGTCGCTTCCCGATCTCTCATGAGCATATGAATGTTTCGATGAGGGCATTCCCTCAAAAGATGGGGTTCTCCACATCCCCAACATTTCAAGGGCTCCTTCATTCTGACTGTCCCCTCCTTTTTACTGTCTCCATCTATTGGTTTTGAAGCCACTTGAGACTGGGCAGTTTGACTTTCTTTGGGTTTATTAAACCTTTTCTGCTGATGATCCCTGCCAAAATTCTTCAAATAGGCTGGTTTCTGTTTTCTCCCTTTGAATTCATTCTTATTTACCCAACTTTTCCCTTGTTCAGTTTTTCCTTTGAACTGTTGGTAACACAATCTAGCTTTTCTAACAGCTTCGTCCATTGTTTTTGGGTTGTCAAACTCAATTTTCTCTTTGTATACAGCAGGCAAACAATTCAGAAACCTCTGTACCTTTGCCTTTTCTTCCCTTATGTAAGGTACATATCTTAGTAGATTGGTAAATTTAGTAACAAACTCATCGATAGTGAGCTGTCCCAATCTAAGCTCATGAAATTCTTTTGCTTTGTCATCATAGTACCGCTCATTCAAGTAGCGATTCTTGAATTTAGCCTGGAAATCTTCCCAAGTAACTATCTTTTCATCTATGGCATGCACCATCTTTGTCTCCTCCCACCACAAGGTAGCCTTACCTTGTAGCTGGTAGACAGCTAATCTAGCCTTCAGATTGCTTTCATATTCATAAACTTGGAAATAATTAATCATATTCAGCAACCAGGCTTCAGCATCCTCCTCCTTTTCCCCATCATAGGAGGGAGGTTTAATTTTCCGGAATTCCCCTTGTAATTCCTTTTTCTGCTTATTCTGATGGCGAATAGCATCTTCCTCATCAGATTCATTAGTTTTCCTCTTCCCGGAACCTTCGCCTTCTTGGCTGTTCCGTGAGGTTAATTCCCTGATGAGCTTTTCCTGCTCCTCACTGGCTAATGACAATCTTTCATTCTGGCTTTTTATCTCAGCCAATTCTTGTTGCAAATTTCGCAACATAGCCATCGTGGTCGCATTGGGATCTGGCTCACCATGCAGATCGACATAAATTTTGCCCCCTTCTTCCATTCTATCACCCCACTGTACACTACATAGCATAGGTCAGTGAAAAGAAAAAAAACAAAACTTTTGTTACAGCAATAAAATTACACAGTGAGTACACAGCAATCGTGAGCACAATGTCACCAGCCCAGTTTTATAACTTGGGCTCTAATACCATTTGTCACACCTCCAAATTTCACATAGAAAAAAAAAAAGAATTCTTCATGAATTCAGGCTTTTAAGCATAGGTTTATTATGATCACATATCTCATTTAATTATTGAATCTATAATCCACCATACGGTCCATTAGCATGTATTATATAATATGGTTTGAATGAGCCTTTTCCCAAGAGCATTTTCGACCCTTCCACTATCCATAGCTACGATTTTCCGCCATGTATATTTGTATAGACTCTGGGGTATCGATTTTTCATATAGTTCGATGTACATATTATTATGAATTGACTCTTTTATGTGTTTGGAATTAATATATATACGCCTTGGTTGATATAACCACACATCATTGTACATAAGATTTTTAATCGAGTTTAAGATATGGAACTGGGCGTCGGGATTAGTCTACACGTAAGGCGTATAATCACAATTGATTTGGGATTCTATGTTCATTGCCGCGGTGTAAATCTTATCCACGTCAGGCGTCATGATAAGTAGATTAGTATTATATGGTTTATGTCATTCTCCATACCCCTTCGTTCGTTTACATGGTAAATCCACGTCGCTGGGGCTTGCTCGGCTTACGTGGTGTACAACACTCACGCCGGTATATGCACAGGACACATTGAATTTAATTTGGATCTACACCCCATTAATGTTATACGATAGTTTTAACTCTCCACTGCTACCCTTCAATCCGTGTCTTGGGCTTCTACGATTTTTCCAAGTGGATGATGGCGATCAATTCCGGTTAGGGTTCAGGTGTCTGTCGAAGAATTATATAAAACTTTGGTGTTGAGTTGAGTCGGTTTTCCGCGTTAATCAATTTGTTGTGCACCTCTGCGTCTGCAAAATTCTACTTCTGCAGAGGGTTTGCTATTCTCCGTTACAGAGAAGAGTCATGGCGTACCTGTTTCACCAACACGATACCAGGTAATTACTTACGCATTCATTTTTACCTATCGTATGTTTGAATGATCCAGAAGATTGCTCGTAACTGGCCATACGCCGGTTCTGAGTATATCCTCAGTTGTTCGTAAGGTGAATGTGTTTTGTTTTGAGGATTTCGAGTTATACCCTCAGAGCAAAGTTTTGTTGTTTTCCATTTTTCGGGTTATCGTCGACCATACTTTGGCAATTTCATAAAATGAGAACTAATTTGTGTTATGCATCCTGTGTAGCGTGCTTCGTGTCCCTTCAGGCGAACATCTACTATTCAGTTGATCTTTATGAGGTGCGTTTTTTTTTCGTCCCGTCTCTGCATATAATTGTTATTTCCTCCTTTTCCTATTCGAGGGAGTTTCGTATTAATCCCTACTCTGTTTAAAATTTCGATTCCAGGAGCTCGTCGAATCTGAGATTTTCGTTTCACAGGTAGTGTCTTAATACCATGAGCATTTTCTTCATTCAATTGTTTTCCCACGATGGCGCCAATGGCTAATTCCCATTTTGGTTTGAATTTGTTTTCTACAGGTAACCGAAGATCTCTTGCATGCTTATGAAAGCAATCCGTAAACCTTTCAATAGTTATGGATGCTAACATAGGTCGCCTTGCCATCCAGGTCGGTATACTTATGGGATTACTTCCCTTCTCCTGTTGCGTTGTTTCATTGGGCGTCGAAACATTTTTCTCTTGTGATGTTGCACAGTGTTCCTTAAGGAACGAGACTCTGTCAGAGTCGTGTTTTTTTTTTTTTTTATCGGTGTCGCTCCTGGATGGCGCTCGTTTAAATTTGTTCTATTGAGATAGGGGTTTTGAGTTTCATACCCTAGCCTGATAAGCTCAGCATGTATTACGATATTTTTGGACATATATACTCCCTATTGTCTTAGGTCGAATTCAATATACGACGCTACATTATAAATTTACATGGACTGTCTAAATCGTGTATATGATTTCATACCATGGAATTTTGATATTGTTTAGTTTGCTCGTCAGAACAGTATTTGGTTCTCAGTAATACTAATGTTGTTCCAGATTCCTTGGTTACATTCATCAGAATTTCCAGGAAGTTATATTAAATTTTTATCTCTTCTTCTGATGTATTTCGTTCATTATTTTCTGTGGTTAGGAATCTCCACTCTGGTACTTGTATCATAATTACAGTTTCCTCTGTTCATGGTTACACTGAACTTGTTTTACCATTATCTGTCTAGACATATAAATGGCATGCGGGGAATTATGAGTCCATTCTCATTTATAAACATATGATTAATATGTATGCAGTTCTAGAATTTATATTCTCCTATTTTCCAAAGTTGTATATATATTTCTATTCGCCAGTTTCTTCTCATTTTCCTATATCTATTTACAGCTCTTGTCTACCTATATTCCTGGTGGTAGGTGTTTCTGTAGAGCTGGTCATGGGGTTGGAACTCATTCCCTTTTTCCTCTTGGTCAAGGGAAATAGTGGTTACATAAATGTTACTGTGTATACTGTTGAAAATAATTCAACTCTTTGCTCCTATACTTCTCAACTGTTTAATCATAAATTCTACACTCTATGTATTCATTTTCAGTGCTATAATATTAGAGTAGTTTCATGAGGCCACTCTCTCTGTTAACTATTTTTTTTATAAATATTTACTCCTTTCCTCCACTATACTAAGTGTGGCTTACATACAACCTTGTTGTTTTAGACCATTTAATTTTCTGGAATTATAATGCAATGGTTTGCTGACCCTGAGGTCAGTTTATAGAGTCTCTCATTCCATTCTTTCATACACAGTATAGATTTTAATTCATTTCCTGCTATTATTCCAGTATACTACAGTGAATTCAATTTCTCTCTCTTGTAGATATATTAAAATCATGCTAGGAAACAGAAGCAGATTAAAACAATTTCACAACCTTTTCCTGAAAGAACAAGGTATCCTCAAATTTAAACCAACCTTGGTTTAGAATTTCTGTGGGATTCTACTTTACAGGATTTTCCTCTACAACTATACAGAATTATCAGGTTACTGCCTGATGATTAAATTCTGTTAAATGTAGACTAATAAAATTTAATACCTTAGAGACAAATTTTGTTTTTTTATATGTAGCCAATTCATACCATAATAAGCAGGAAGACAATTTAACTCAGAGACATACCACTCATGCAGTCGACCAACCTCCCAACCTTAGAGTTATTCTGTCTCCCAGAACTCACCCCCGAGCTAAGATCACCTCCTGGAACAGATCAACCTCTAATGCGCATTTGGACGGCTTATTTAAAGCTGTGTTCCCCAAAGCATGTTTCTAATTCTGCGTCCAGAATCTCAGGATGCTTTTCTTCCTGTTTGCCTAGGCTTCCCAATGTAGGGATTCTTTAAAGCTATTTTATGCTTTTCCTCAGCTTTTCCATCTTTTTACCTCTTCCCAACTACTTTCCTCAGCATTGGGGGAATTCAGATTTTTCCTCAAAAATCTAAATTTAAAACTTACTTTCTTTCAAGGATTTTTGAAATATTGTGGGGAAATATTTGCCTCATCCATCCTCATGGATTTAGCAAGTGATCTCATCATCTCATTTTGGTCAATCTGCACCACATTATTTTATTCATTTCCTCATTTAAATGTTTAATTACATTCAGAAAATAATTATCCTTTGGGGTCCACTCCCCCTTAGGATTAAAGTTCAAGTATCTAAACTTTAAAATTCAATCACATGAATTGGGGGTGTTACATTTGGGGTATAATGACGCTACAACCACATGGTTATCCATGGTCAGACATTACCCAACATTGCATTGTGACAACATTGCCCCGAATATGGAGATCAAACCATGGTCAACCATGATCATCCATTGTTCAACGTCGACGATGTGACAAAGGCTAGAGTCAATAAGTAAAATAAATCATGGTCGACCATAGTCGACGATTGCATCATGGGACAAATATTGAAGTCAATATTAAAATCAATCGGTGGCCAACCATGGTCAACCGTGTTTATTTTAGAGTTTATAATATTTATCTTAGGGTTTATATAGCTGTGTTAATAAATGGTAGTATTAATCATACGTCTATCAACATATATTAGCCATATTTACTAATGTGTGCTCACATGTGCTTCATATGCGTGTATCAGCAGTACTCTCTAACCACATTGGTAAATTTGGTTGTGGTTTATAATATTTATCTTTGTGTTTATATAACTTGGATTTATAATATTAATCCCTTTAGTTTAATGTTGTTCCCTTGAGTTTATATTATCAATCCCTTATGTTTAATAATGTATGTATTCATATTCCTATGGTTTATAATATAAATTCCTTAGGTTTATTGATGGCTTGGGCTTATAATATTAATAATCATTCACGCTTTGTAATATTAATCCATCGAGTTTATAATAATAATCTCATCAAAATTATAATATTAATCCTAGGGATTTTTAAGTTTATTAATGAATTATTTATTATAAAAAATGAATTAAATAAGTATTATTCCCATATTTTTTTAATAAAATAAATTATCTATCTAATACTCATTATTTATTAATAATATATAATTAAATTATTAATAAATAAATATTTTTAATTTATTAATAATAAATAATTAAATTATTAATAAATAAATATTTTTAATAATAATATTGTTAGCATTATGTTAAATTATCTAATCATTATTATTATTATTTTAAATATTTTCTTTATTAGATCGTTTTAAGATAATTATTTCGTATTAATAAATTATTAATACGTATTAAGATTAGTGTTATGAATAAATATTAAATAATAATAAATAATTTTAAAGTTAATAATATTAAAAATTAAATGATTAAAAAATATTGACTAATTAAAGAGCTTTTTAAATAATTAAATAATATTCAATAAAATAAATAAATTAATAATAATAATAATAATAATAGTTGATATTTTTTGGTGTAAGTATATTGGATAGTGTAAGCTCATGGATCCATATCCTATTAAAATAAATCTTCAGGGAAATCACACTTTGAGAAGATTTATTTCTCATGTGATTTCTTATATGGATTTTAGCTTTAAGATCATGTGATTTCTCATGTAATTTTCTAGAAAAGATTTATTTTAATGTGAGTATATTTTTAATATTATTTTTATTATTATGTATTTTAGCTTCAGGTGTGATAAGATATAGGATGAAAATCTCCGCACATTTAATTAATTATATATGGTTGTGATAATTAGTATCAAAATGCTATTGCGAGGTTGCATACCATCACTCAACTACAATTGTACCCTATTGAGAGGGATTTTTATGGATATCAACTATAAAAGAAAATAAAAATAAAAAATTAAATACAAAATGAGCATTAGAAAAACTTAAGTTAAATATTTGGGGTTAAAAGAAAGACAAATAAAGATAAATTTCAGAAAACTAGAGAAATAAACAAAGAAGGGAAGTAGAAGATCAAGTGACTGACAAAATAAAGAAGAAAAACTTTCACTCTGCATGAAGATTTAATCATATTCTTTTTTATATACTTTCACATTTTTAGTAAAATCTATGTAAAATATGTTATATGATTAGCCATTATAAAATGAAGAAGGAAATCCTAGCCAACCCAAAATCCAACTAATATATAATGAGTCACAAAAATCCAACTAATATACCATAATTACCTAATTGCCATATGCAATTAAAATTAAAATAAATAAATTAAAATAATAAATTTAATTTGTAATGTTAAATTATATACTAGTTGTGATTTTTTTGTTTAAAGATAAATAATAACCCGTTGAACAAAAATAATAAGACGGATAAGCAAATATTGGGATTCGCTATATATAGCATTTTTAACTTTTTCTGGCACAAGGCTTAACATGTCGAATCGAATCTGACCAGACACATCGTATCAATAATGGAGCGAGGTGATAAATGAGAAAAATAACACGAGTGGACCAAATTCAATAATGGAATCGATCTCCAAATAGGTGGATTCTCGGGAGCAGGACAACCTTAATAATGAAAGCTATCATGTCCCGAGTCAATAATTGAAATCGGATATGATGTGTTTCAAACATGTGCATTGTTATTTTGATATTTCTTTTTGCCGTCTCTTTAGAGTGTTTTTGCTTTGAAACATGTGTAAATTTTGAGTGAAATTTTAAGAAATTTTCGCAAATTATATTTCTAAATTCTAGTTATAACTATTAAAACTTCAATATTTTGAGTGTGGTAGAGATTTTTACGTGTTGAATTTATTTTCACCATAAAAAGAGGATTAATTTTAATAATATTTGAATCCATTTCCTCATTCTTCCTCGATTTCAACCACTTTTGCCGCCATGACAAATTCTCCTGCCACGGTAACAACTCCACCATGTCTCCATAAACAACTCCAATTTTCCAAATTTAATTATTTATCTCAAAATATTTTTTTAATAAATATAAAATATATTTAAGATATCCATAAACAATATTATCTAGTTATGTTGATAGCTAATAATACCCTTTGGGCTTATGCTCAATACTACCCTTTAACACCCTTTACCTACTAATAAACGAATATATATGAATAAACTAGTGAAACATGCATTTCCAAACAAACCGGATCGAATTTCCTCAACCCATCCGGTATCTTCGAATAGAATCATCGAATTTTCTTTGACCATGGTTTCGATGGTCCGTGTATGCCACATCGTTTTATTTCATAGTTTTTAAATATAGTGTTAATATTTCTTTTATAAATTTGGTGTAGTATTTTTCTATTTTTTTCTTTTTTGATTTTTTAATTTCATTTTCATTAACATGTCCAACACATCACTTTTATTGGAGAAGGGAATTGAACCTGTGATGAATGCTAATCAAAGACTACCGACGAGATAGCATGGTATGTAAACATGGTAGGCCCACTCTATTGACTATTTATCTTTAAAAAGCGAGCCGCAAAATTAGATATTTTCGCTCTCCGCCTCAACCTTAGAGTATTTCGCTCTAGCCTCTAACTCGTGACCGGCGAAACCGGTGGCCTTGGCTATCTGAATGCATGAAAGCGCTCCGGCAGACTCAGTGGTTTCATTGTTCTCGAGTCTTCTATGAGCTAGCTGCTCCAAAATATTGCTATCTAACTGTCACCTTTGGTTCTTAAGTACATACAATAATACTAAAAACATTCAACAAACACGAGTAAATAAAGTATTTAACCATACGAACTTGAAACGAGCGACGTCTTTAACAATAGACCCGGGCATATCCACTCCTGTTGCACAGCCTGTTGTAATTGTTTTTCCATGCGGGTCTACCTACGTCATCCAATCTCACTCATTCATCGCGTACACTGCATACTGGGTTATTTTGATATGAGAGAGGCGCCCCGCATATCCTCCGCCTTTTCCATAATTTACCGCTTTCCATCTTTGATGCATCAATGCTTTGCTTTCCGGGGGAAAGCTTTGGTATGGCTTTTGCTACCGGAACATTTCATTGTCCAATATGTATGAATAGTTTGTCGGGCTGGAGGCGATCTCTCGGGTACGGGCGAGGATCATCGAGGAAATCTAGAATTTCTTCTTCCGCTTCATTGTCTTCTCGTTCAACTTGAATCTCTTTCCCTATCCCCGCATTTCACCGGGCTCCTGGAGGGGTTCCCTTTAACATAGATCTGTCGGGTCTTGGAGGAGTTCCCTTGCTGCATAGTCGCCGATCGGTTGTTTCCACGCTGCGCAGGTAGATTTCTGCCTCTTTTCTTTGACATTTGGTTATGCACGTACGTAGCGCTCTCCCTTTCCTGGACCGAGTAGGTCGAACGGCGTTTCATCCCTTTCGGTCTAAAAGCTCGTAACATAAATATATAGTAGACTTTCGGTTAAAAAGCCCGACTCCATCTCATTTTTCGGATTACAATACCTTCTACGGTGGCCGGGCATGGCAACGCGTGCACTCGCTTGCGTTGTGGTCAAAATACTAATAGCGTAAACATACACATACAACCCACACGACGCGGTTTTATGGACAGAGCTCGGCGATAAGCACTCCCTATTCTCGCTCTGTGAGGGATAGAGTCACAGTAAGTCATTTTTAAAAGAAAACGAAGGAGGGTCCTAAGCTAATAATAAACAATGGAAAGCGAGGACGAGGCACGATTCACGGCGGTAGTCCGGGATGTGAAAATCATTCACGAGCCTAGTACTGGCTTTCTCGAAAGGAGGGTATCCTGACCTGAGCAATCGCAGCGATACTTGGACACCCTCACTACGACTTACATAACCATATCTATCGACCTTAACATTAAGAAATTTAAAAACGACAAACTCAAATTCATGACACTAAAGCCGGGCGTAGAAATAGGAATTATGAAGACACTGATCTCGGACCGACGCCATTTTGGTATTAAAGGTGAGCTCAGGCCCTAACCTTTACCCCATCATTGATCGCTCACGGACTCACTGACAAGACTTCGTATCGAAGGTGGCAAAGCTTGTTAACGACGGTGGATGCGTTAGTAATGCGTGCGAGGTGACCGCTTGGTTGCATGGATCTCGAAAACGGGGTTTTCACTGTCTTTTGTATGGGTAAACCATAATCGAGAACTTGCATTACCATTATAGTCCATCCACATACCACGACGATTTACTCGGTCAAGAGTCAACCATATCCATATTTCATAAGAAGAAGAGGCTGGTGAACATACCGCCACCCGCGATTTACCAAACAAGAGCCTCACTTCGCGTTCTCTCTCCCTCGCCTTACTCCGGCGTTTGCATGCGACAGGTGCAGCAAACGCGTGCAGGGGGTTAAAGAAGAAACTTACCATGCAAGAGTGAGGGCGGCTCCCATCCGACCGACAAACGACAATGGGCGATGTGCACTCTCATTAAACTTCGCTCGCTTCTCCTCAAGTCGTGGCTTGGAGCTATGATCCCAATGGCCCATTATTAACTTGACATGCTTTCAGTACTAGAACCCACCACCATCGCGTTGCTATGGTCGTATGCTAGTTCGCTGCGCACACGGATCACGGTATTAATATTATTTAAAAAATAATAATAAAAGTAATAATGTAAGTTGCGTAACAGAATATTTTAATATTTGTTTTAAAGTAAATTAATTTTATATTAATTATTTTGATGTATATATAAAATAATTAAAGTAAAATACTTTTTAGTTTTAAAAATGACTTTGGTTTGATAAGGAAAATAATTTCACTTTTCATTATTACATTGGTTTGATCATGAAAATTGTATTAAGAAGCTTTGGAATCTTTTATTGAAATATTGTTGACAAAAAGTCAAGTATTATCTGATCAATTTTTTGAAAGCACTTGTTAAAAAAAGTCAAGTATGCCGATAAAATGTTTAGAAAGTCTTGCATTTAGGAGATAATTTCTTTATAATTTTAAAGATTTTGTACTCATACTAGTTCTTGCAAGAATGATATACTGATGATGCATAGAGATGCACATATGATTAAAAGAAGGAATTAGAAGGGTTACATGTGGAATTACTTATTTATACTTAGGAAAGTTTAACATTTAGAGATTGATGGTTTTTGTCCACTAATAAAATTATTGTTAAACGATTATATTAACTTATATGCTAGTTTGAAATGGATTGAATTCTTTGAGATATAAATTATATAAATGTTGAAGTTTGATAAGATTTTAACACTAACTTAATTGTTTATTTGAAGTATATATTTATCAATAATTAAAATTCTACTAATTTTATATATATGTAAAATTTTACAAATCTAAAAACAAAATTACATATATAAAAACTTTTGAAATGCAAATTTATTAATAACTAAGAAATTTATTAATAATTAAGATGGATGAGTAAAAATAAACTAAAATCTTTAAAATGTAAATTTGTTAACATGAGAGTTGATCGTCATGACAAATTTTTTCCAAGAAATTGTGTAAACAAAAAAACATAAGCATAGTGATCTAATTGGCGCCTTGAATGTTAATGAGTATTTCTATATGAAGAAACATTACACCTAATTTTCTAAGTAAAACAAATCTTACCGCCAACACTATGTATGTAATTGAGAAGGGTCACAACAGAAATGAAACCTTTTCAAATAGTATGCCTTTTGATCATGTATATTTAATTTAGGTAATTTAGGTAAAGCTTATATTTCCCCTAAAATAGAAGAATAACAAACCTTAATTTAGTATACAAAACACATTAAGCTAGTGACTATTATTGAAAAAAATGTACGCTGCGTAGTTATAAATTGCAAACTAGGGATAGAAACATTAAAAGTCTCACAAGTACATATTACACTATATATATTATAATATAATTTAATCAATATAATATAATATTAATAATATTTATGTTTTAACAATTAATAATATAATTATTAATAAAATTTGAAAAATACTATTTTTATTATTTTTATAATATGATTAAAATTATGGATGATATATGTAACTTTTATCCATCACTTTAATGTAGTTGGGCTAGATTTACCTATTAAAAAAATAGCTACACTCACTTCTATCTAAATCATATTATAGTCAATATTTTTAGATATAAAATTTCACAATTTAATAATAAAGTATCTTAATTATCTTTTTTAGCTTTGTAACCAGGATTAAGCTTATCTTGCATAAAGAAATAACCTAACCACTAATAAAATTAAAAATAAACTAACAAGTCCTTAAAATTATTTGATTCCTTTTTATTAAGAAATGTACAAGTGAGAGTCCAAAGTTATATATATATATATATATATATATATATATATATATATATATATATATAAAATTTAATTAATATAATATAATATAATATTAATAATATTTATGTTTTAACAATTAATAATATAATTATTAATAAAAATTAAAAAATAATTATTTTATTATTTTGTATAATATGATTAAAATTATTAATGATATATGTAACTTTTATCAATCACTTTAATATAGTTGACTAGTTTTCACACATGCCAAAAGAAAATGACGATTTCATCAACTAACTCATCCAATATTTTAGTTTAAATTTCACAATTTAATAACAAAATACCTAAATTATTTTTTTAACTTTGTAACTAAATTAATCTTATAATAAATAAATAAATAACCAACCCACTAATAAAATTAAAAATAAACTAACAAGCTACATTTAATTTCCATATATCCCTATCAACCTTTGGGCACAAAACTAAACTCCTAAAACATATTGGGAAATAAGCGCACTCAAATCAACAAGTCGATACTTTTTTGCAGTAATACGTGAATTATCTTAAAGATTACCTAGGTATTTTTAAATACATTATCAAAAGCATTGATGTCACAGTTAATGCCATTCCCAAATTCCTTTGATTCGTTCTCCAACAATTGTTCGACAACGGTGCTGGAAAGATAACAAAAGGATGGTAGGTCAAAGACATTACCTAAATTATCTCTATGAAATACGTTATCAAAAGCATTGATGTGACAGTTAATGTAATTCCCAAATTCCTTGATTCGCTCGAGAACCATTGAGTTCCACAACTGTGCTGGAAAGGTAACAAAAGGAGGCTAAGCTTATTTTCCAGGCTATAGGCTCATAAATGAGTGAGTGGGGCAGGGAAATGTCTACTGTAGAATTAAAGCAGTACACCATTTTGCTGTGGGTATTTCTTGCCTCCGCGTATATGAGTAGATAGACTGAAAAATACAAAAAAATGTTAGGTCACAGACATTACTTAAATTATCTCTAAATACATGTTATCAAATGCACTGTCGACATATTTTATGAGTAGATAAACTGGAAAATTATAAAAAATGTTAGGTCACAGACATTACCTAAATTATCTTAAATACATTATCAAAAGCATAGATGTGTACAGTTAATGTCATTCCCAAAATTCCTTGATTCCTTCTCCAACAACCGTGCTCGCGAGCAGATAACAAGAGGATGCTAGGCAGTCTGCAGCTCAGAGCTACTTGTCAGCATATTTATGAGTAAATAGACCAAGAAATCCAAGAGAATGCTGGGTCACAGACATTACCTAAATTATCTTAAATACATTATCAAAAGCATTGATGTGACAGTTAATGTCATTCCAAAATTCCTTGATTCCTTCTCCAACAACTGTGCTCCATAAGGGTGGAGGAAAGATAACAAGAGGATGCTAGGTAGCCTGTAGCTCATAGACCTGCTTTTGCATTGTTATTATGAAGGGAGTTGTAAATTGACCTAACGGGTGGTAGTTTTTTTTGGTTGGAATTTTGTAAAAAAATTTCAAAAAATTAAGTAGTTGGAGTGTTAGAATTGAATTTTTGATGATCTAAATAGATTCAGCACCATCAAATACTCTTAAAACACACAAAATACTGAAATTTAATAACTATAATCCAGATTTTAAAAAAATCTTTACCAAAAATTTTATAATCTTGCCCAAATATCTAAATTATTCTATAAATTTTTTAAAACTACAACATTACAAGATGTGTATCAGAAACTTATGCAGTAAAATCAAATACTGAGATTGAATATACATAACATTTTTACTTTTATTTTCACATATATCTAACATTTTTATTTTTATTTTTCTGGTACAAAACCTACCAGAGGCACCGAGTCAATAATGGCGGCAAGCTGATAATGACAAATAACACCAGCAAACGCAATTCAATAATGAGATAGACACACACAGATGGACCTCGTGAGCTACTATAAAGCTGCAATGTTCATAATGAAAGCTATAAAAAGTCAATAATGGAATTCGGATATGATGTGAGACAACCTCTCCATACAGAGGAGGTTGTACTGTTTTGGATATTTCCTCATCGTTTTGAGTGTTCGTTTGTAATACAGTCGTTTTATTTTCATGTGCCACAATTACTTTCTCAGGCCATAGTCATAGTTATTTAATGTCGGTGGCAGTATATATGATTATCATTAGATTTAAGTTTCGTTTATAATTGCTTACGAATATTCAATAACTTATAGTATGTGTTGTTATCATCAACTTTAAATTGTAATTACCGTGAGAAATTATTCTCTAATCTATTTTGATATGTCTAATATTGAGTTATATTATTTTAAAATATATTATTGGTAAAATTACAATTTTTTATTAAAATTTATAAGTAAAACATTTTAATATTTATTTTAAAAACAATAATTTATATTTATTATTTTAAATAATATTTCAATCATTAGTTATGTCAATTGTAATTGCTTTTATTTTGGTATTCATTTTAGAAAATTTAAGTAATTATTAATACTATAATAAATTTTGTCTTTTTAAATTTAAGAAATATATATTGATACTCATATGATTGCGTTAAAAGTTTAGATGTGATTTCAATTTTCTTGACATGTGCCTCATGAAATTTTGGATCGAGATGCTTTGATCCTGCAACTGATTAACAAAATTGACTTGACACCTCGAACATAGTAAGATGAATAGTGCACAAATGATAAATTAAAAATCTCCTAATTTTTATTTAAAGAATAATAAAAAGTTGTTAAACCATGCGCATGTGTCTAAAAAATGCAATTTAAAATATCAAGGTGGGCAATGGGAATTTCCCGTTAATAATTTCCAGTAGTGCTGCATCACAACCGAAAGCAATGACTATTCCCTCACTCTACTATTCGACACCGCCAAATCCTTTGTATACCACGCTTTCCGAGGCAATTCAGTGACCTCCTCAATTTTCCAGTTGAGCAACCACCTCCAAGGATGACAGTCTGAACATACAACAGTTGTCTTGGCTACTTGTAAGACCAAACAACATCTGTAACAAGTCATCTTGGATTAATGATAAATTAGGTGAAATATCTAAACTGCAAGAAGAAGAGCCATTGGCTTCATGTAGCGTCACTATTTGTAAAGGATTTTGGAAACTTTGGTGTTAATTGCATATGTGGCATTCCATGGTGTATGGTGCAAACCACCAAAAACCACGTGACATCCATCGAGATTTTGTGATCCAAAGCACCAAAACTAATTTTACAAAAATGAAAAATTTATCCCGTAAAAATATCAAAATTATTATAATAACAATAAATCGTATATGAGCAAGCACTATAAAATAAAAAAAGGTGCTATAAATTATTATTATTATAATAAAATTATATATAGTGCAAAAGCACCATAAAAATATGAAATGGTGCAACAAAAGGACCTCCTTTTATTTAGAAAGGTTATATATTGTCGAGGTTTAAAGATAGGGCTACAGAAAGTTGTATTTGATAATTTACAAGCTACGTCGTTTCCATAAGTTTGGATCGAAGAGATTGATTTTAGTACTAAAGAGAAAATTTTGACCATTTTCTCTATGGTAAAATCCAATTACCATAAATAGATTTTCATTGCATACTCAAAATGTACTAACACAGTCCCAGAGTATCCCTAGAGCAGCATCCAAAAGTTTTAATTCATTGTGTACAATAAGACTATGGTGTTGAAATGTGACAACAAAAGTAATTAATGTAAATTATGGGCAGATTGTAGTTAGTACCGATGAGTTGGTTACGATTGTACAACGAGAAAGAGTTAATCTAGAGAAATAGTCCATATTAATGGGGGATGGCCTCATAGGCTTGTAACCATGGAGAATCACTCTTGATTAATAAGAGTTTCCAATCCCTTGTGTGGTGAAGATTTCTTGACACCTTTTCGAGTATTTACAAAGTAAATAATTGTGTATTTGCTTTTCGTGTTTGTTTAAGTTTCTGTTTAATTATGTGTGCAGATTATTTCATCATTAATCTCTGTTCCCAAGCCCAATAAGTGGTAACGGAGCAAGTTGGAGTTGGGATTGCATTGAGAAAAGCGAAAAAAATATCCATTTTCCGATCGCACATTAAGGGCCTCAGCCTCCATAAAAAATCGAGAGAATTTTAAAATTGCGGCTTTTCTTTTCTCTGCTGATTGAAAAACACGTGAAGATCGAGATGGTGCATGGTTTGTTATCTAAATCAAAACTCAAAGTAATAGCCCTGTTCGAAAGTACGTAGGATCGAGGCTTCTAGTTAGTGGTGTAGTCAAGAGGTCTCGGTCTCAGAGAAGCTCTTTGACCCTAGGCTTCGATTTTCCATTGTGAACGCCGAGAGCAAAGACCACCACGCCACCACTTCGAGGAATTGAACGCAAGCTCGTAAGTGCCGACACGTGCAATAATTGGAGACGTCTCTTAGAAGTTGTGCAGGCCAATAATCTTCGTGTCACGAGGACAACCAGCGAGAAGTACGCCGGGCAGTAGAGGGTTCCACCACCTGGGACGGATATATTCGCGTCGCAGAAAGCCAAGAATCCCAAGAGAGTCGTAGCGTTAAATTCGCACAATGTAAAAATTTTACTATTTGAAAAATAAATAAATAAATTGTTTTCGAATTCTTGTTTTCTGAAAGAAGTTAGAGAGAGTGATCACCAAAATTTATACATCAATTATAGAAAACATAATTATTTTAGAGAAACAAAATTAATTTGTATTGAAGAAGGAAGAAAGAATTGAAGAAGGAAATCGACTGCAGAAGAAAGAGGGTTTTCATCGAAATTGCACCACTACTATTTATTTTTATTTTTAAAGGGGAATTTTATTTTTTGAAATTTTGAACTTGGGAGGGTCTGAGAACAAATTTTCGAACATGGTTTGAAATGTTTTTGTGATGCGAAAATTCTAGAGGAAATCAATGTAAGAAAAAACCCTAACGCAAGAAGAGAAATATGAAACACTACCATAAATAGGAATATTTGTAGGAAAATGGTTGAAATGATGAATGAAAATGTTTGAGGTGGATAAGTTCATCGTGAAGAACAATTTTTCATAGCGGAAATTGAAATTTGGGACGGTACTGAATGTAACAAGGGTTCCACAGATCATTAGAACGCGTAAGATGCGTACACTGACGGGATTCGAGACTCCCAGGACTTGGATGCAGCTCGAGATCGAGCTGCATTAGGTTATGCCCGACGGACAGAAGCTCTCTTTCAATATTGTTGAAGGATAGTACATCTATTCATCTTTGTCGGGAAAAACTAGAAACTTTGTGTATGACGGCATCGTTGACAAATAGAATCTGTTTGGAAAAGACAATTGGTACGGTACTTTCTGGAATGAAGGAGGGCATACAAAAGTTGCCTCATACATTCAAATGTTTTAATACACTTATTTACGGTCTGCGGTTGTCATATATGAAGTTAAGAATTCGGGGAAAGAATAAAGGCTATAACCTTGTATGTGTTCTCTCTCGAGTCATGGGACCAAATTCAAAACTTCAGATCGGGCTTTGGAGCATTGATTCATCGCTGAATTCTAACGTATTTGTGGGAGCTCAAGTTATCTGGGTCAGTACGAAGGAAACTCAGAGATGAAAACATCCGCACCATAATCCATGGCAGTGCCAGAGGCTGGTACGAAGAGGAAAAGGAGGAGAAAGCAAGGGGTTCTTCCGCATGAAAATAAAAAGGGCATGAATTTTAAAGCCAAGTGTTGCGTGTGCAACAAAACTGGAAACCTCAAGAAAGAATGTTGGAAAGCGGAAGGAATATGAAAAACCAAAAGAAGGAAATGCAGATCAAAGGCCGATTCCGTGAAATTGATCGATGAATTTCTTTATCTACCTGAATCTCTGCCTCACTTGTAATGTTCCTTCCTCACAATGTTGGATTTGCGGTTCCAGTTAAAATCCTATGCTTCTCATCACATGAGTTCGCATCGAAAGTCGGTTTACTTGTATGAAGCGGTGAAGTGTGGTAGTTTTGTGTGTTTATGGGAAATAATGCATCTTGTCAAATTGTTGGGGATGAGAAAAGCTTATGAGAAATCAAAATGTGTGATGATACACTTAGAACATCAACTAATGTTAGGCATGTACTTGAGTTAAGGAAGAACTTGATTTATTTGGGACTTTTGGACTCGGATGGTTGCATAATTTTCGCAGGTCGCAGTGGAGTGTTGAAAGTTTAAAAAGGTGCTCTTAGTTGTTGTGAGGGTAGAGAAGGTCAAAAATATTTATAGAGTCAAAGGAAGTAGTCAAGTCGATGAGTGACGACGTATCGTATCGAGTAAATCATCAACATGGTTCAAACGTGTGGTGTCAAGGATTGGCCGTTGCAGTGAGAGAGGTCTCGACCCGAGTGAACCACAGAGTTTGTCATGATCTAGAAATCCGTGAAGTTGGATTTTTGTAAACATTGTGTGTATGGAAAACAATGTAAATAGAAATTTAAAAGCTGGAAGTCATAGTTAGCTAAAAGAAAGAATTTTGTACTATATCCATTACATGATCTTTCGACCATCTCCTACCGTTTATTATGGAAAGGTGCTTTAGTATTTCTTAACATCTATTGAAGGATTTATCACTTTGGAAATTTTGATCTATATGTTGAAAAATAAAAGCTATATATTTAATGTTTTTAAACAATTTGAAAGCTATGAGGTCGGAAAAGAAAACATGCAAAATCAATTAAATGTTTAAGAATTGACAATGGAGATGAATTTACATATTTAGAATTTATAGCAATAGACTGTAAGGATGAAGGGATTGTTAGACATATTATACCTCATCAGAAATGGCTATTGGCTGAACGTATGAAATCCGAATCTTATGAGAAAGAGCCAAAAGCATGAGCAACAGTACTGCTAAGTTTCAAAGAGGAGTTGATGGGCGAGAAGTAGTATCTACTACTTGTTATTTAAGATTAACAAAGGTCACCTTTTGTTGCTACAATTTCAAGTCTTAGAATAATTTTGGTTGGGTCAACCTTTCTTGCAGATTATGTATTTGTCGGGTATGGTTGTAGTGTCCTTAAACCATAAATGTTATGTATTTGTTGGGTATGATTATGCGGAGAGGATATAGGTCGTGGGATCCTTCTTCACGAAAGATAGTCATTAGTATAGTGTGTAACGATTTGATGAATCTTCTCTACAAATCGAGATCAGTCAAAAAGATGAACTAGAACACGTATCACAAAAATCCACAAATTCAATTGGAGACTAAAATTTTTCCAAAAATTTGAAAGGAAGTGAGAGACTTTTGAAGAAAAAGGTGAAGAAGCGTAAGCACATTGTAGAGGTTCTAGAACCATCATCAACCATTACACTCTAATAAGCCTTCCATATGTGGAAAGAAGAACACCCAAAATGTATGAATATTTGTCTTCATCTTTTGCGTTGATTGATCGAAGATGGGGAGCCTCTCTTGTTAATCGGGAGGCCAATGGATGATGTAGATAGCCAGAAATGGAAAAATGCTATCGTAAAAGAAATGTATTCCTCAGGCCAAGAACAATACCTTGGATCTTTGTATAACTACGAAGGAGAATCGTTGTTGGATTGCCAAATGGGTCTTCAAGTTGAAAAAGAAAATTTCTACGAAAGTGCTGACAGGTGCTAAGGCGAGGTGTCGTAAAAGGATACTCTCAAGTTGAAGGTGCTGACTTTCATGAGATCTTTTCTACCAAGCCAGTAAAACCAGTTTCTATCTCGTACTATGTTAGCGATTAACTACATTACTTGACCTTCGAGTTAGAAAAATTAGATGTTAAAACAACTTTTCTTCATGGTTATTTTGATGAAGAGATATATATGGAAGAGCGCGAAGGTTTTGTACAAAGTTCGATGATAGAATATTAGTTTGCAAACTTAGGAATTCATCAGTAGTGGCTCATAGGCCATTACCCAGGCGCAATGGTACAAGAATTTTGACTCCTTCATGAGCCGAGCTAAAATTTTATCGTAAGTGAGTATGATCGCTGTGTGTGCTTCAAAATTTTCTCAATGGCATATTCATTACCTTGGTTTTGTATGTTGACAATATTCTCTATTGCGAGAAAAAGCATGGAAGAAATCAACATGTTAAAGGCTCAAATCTCTGGGGCATTTGATATGAAGGATATTGGAGCGGCGCAAAACATATCCCCGGGCATGGAGATACACGGAGATAGGAAGAATGGTAAGCTTTGGATATCGCACGCCAGTATGTGGAGAAATTACTTGAAAAGTTTGGTATGAACAATGTGAAACATGTTAATGTTACGTTAAATCTTTCTCATTTTTAATCTTTATTCGGTTTTGAGTCCCTGAAATAATGATGAAAAGAGGCAGGCATGTTCTGCCTACCATATCCAAATGTGGCAGAAAGCATAACGTATGTGATGGTATCTACTAGGACACTGAGGTCACATGCAATTCAAGTTGTCAGCGGGTTCATGGAAAATGCGGGGGAAGAACATTGACAAGCAGTGAAATGGGTGCTTCGGCATTGGAGAGGCAAACAGATGATGATTGCATCATCTTTGATGGTCGTAAAGTATCCCGATGCTGTGGATATGTGGATGTTGATTATCGTGTGATTTGGAAAAATGAGGTCTAATACAGAGTTGTGCTCTCCACACCTGCCTAGATGGAGCGATCGGCTTTGATGTCAAAGCTTTCAAGAGACAGTTGCTTTGTCCACCTATCAGAGCATAATATATAGTTAGCTTCAAAGGATGCATGTAAAGAGGAAAATGCTGGTTAAAAGGAGTACGGCTAGATGAGATTGGAAGAACACGGGAGAAAGTGAATGTGTTCTATGACATTTAGATTGTTATTCATTTGGCTACAAATCTAGCTTATCGTCGACGAAGACCGAGCACATTGATGTAAGTTATCGCTTGTGAGACATGTGATCGATGGCAAGAAATCTGGTTCTCAAGAAGGTCCGTACACAAGGAGAGTCGTTAGAGCATATGTCCATGAAGCCACCACAGATGAGAAGTTGCGATGGTGTGCGGCTTCTTTTGGCTTGCATAAGAGATGCGTGAATGGACATGGGCGATTGGGAAAAATAGTAGTGAAAGGGTGGATTTTCGTTGAAAATATGACTAACTAAAATTAGTCGAATGCAATTATGGGCAATATTTATTTATTACACGTTAGTTAGTTGTATAACGAGGAGTTAATGTAATGAAGTAGCCCATATTAATTGGGATTGCCCGAGAGGCTTGCGACCACGTGAGAATCATTCT
The DNA here is from genome assembly GCA_034641835.2 of Pinus albicaulis. Taxonomy (NCBI): domain Eukaryota; kingdom Viridiplantae; phylum Streptophyta; class Pinopsida; order Pinales; family Pinaceae; genus Pinus; species Pinus albicaulis. The sequence continues at coordinate 1,230,852,489 of CM076583.1, read as the reverse complement.
CGATTAATAAGAGGTTTCCAATCACTTGCCCCTGTGGAGGTTTTCCTTCACACATTGTCAAGGTTTTACGACATGACACTGTGTATTTACCTATGTGCTTGTTTTAGTTTCCATTTAGTTATGTGTGCATTTCTTTCATTAACCAGTGTGATGGTAGCAGACTTTTTGTGCTTACCTTCTTGGAACAATGATCACTACGTGTGGAAGATCCATTACAGGTAATGGAAAAATGTCTCCATTAAACCATTCATATGTTTCCAAGTTGATTGGCATAATGAGTTACATACATAATATCAGTGTTTATCATTTTGGTCGACCATAATAGATCATGCAGATGAATCATTCCAATCTTTGAAAATTAAAATAAATAAATAAATAAATAGAAGTTCAAAGTAGTGTCATTTCACGCTGAAGCCTCGAGAATTTTTTTGGGTGAAAGTCTTTCAAAATGGCACAATGTTTCAAAAATATTAGTTTTTCTAATTTATTATGAGTATCTTTCTAGTTTTATGAAAAAATATATTAAATGGATATCTTTCACATTAAATGAATAATTACAAAGAAGCATAAATGAGATCTACGTATTACAAAAATTTAAGCATATTGTACAACAACCAAAACAATCAGAGTATATAAAGAAATAATTTAATGAAATAATATAAAATTTTGAAGGTTTATTAATCAGTTATAATCTCAAAATATGAGAAAAATATATAACTATTGAAACTACTACTTAACATAATGTCGAAAATGTTCAAAAACTTTTCTTTTTTTCTTAAGAGAGCTAATAACAAAATGCATCTCATCGAGTAAAGATGATAGCAAGAATCATTATAACTAACCTCCCTACACAGTCTTTATGCAAATTTTATGTTACTCTTATTGTTAAGGTGTGTACATATGTTCAAACTTTGATTGCAAAAATTCGGCTTTTTCATTTATTAACATAATGAAATGTCGAGGTGTCTTGGAATATTTACAGGAAATATGATGAACTCGAAATAATTCATCCGAAATCATCTATATTGTTCATCCTTAAATATTTTTCAGAAATTTTGTGGCCACCTACCATGGAAAAATCATAAAATAAAATTATAAAACATAAGTTTGTGAATAAAAATACATAAATCAAATAAGCAAAGCAGAAAAAAACAAACAATAAGTACAATTGAACTGAAATAAACCATAAAAAAGAGTATGCATTTGATGGTATTTCATAACTAAATTATCTTATTAATTTCAAAAATAATTGAAGTGAACTAACCAAGAATATGGTAAGGTTGAAAGCGATGATTCAAACTTCAGATTTCTTTAATATTCTCTTTCATATGCTCGAATAGTTGCACAAGACACATGTAAAATAAGAATCAACACAACTATAAATTGTATTAATTGAAACTTTCATTTCGCACATATTTCGTCATGTTATGAAACTTTGTCACAGAACAAAAACTTATAGGTGAAAAAATACCTCCTATAATAGGTAATAGGATGAAATCCATCTTTAACATTTTGATGAAAGAGACAAAATACACCATAGAATGAAGCAAAATATTTGTCATACTTACACATTTGAGTATTTAACACCTACAACCATATTTTAAATAACAATGAAATAGTCGGAGAACTTTGATTATATAAAATATACCCTTTTTTCCTTGAGAAGGATAGTAGTGTATTAAGCTTACAAATTTTTCCTCTACAAGTAACATGTCACCTTTCCCCAAACGATGGTGTGTGGATAACTTGCAGAGCTTGTACGGTATGTGCACATGTTGTCTCTTTCCTACGGAAATATTCACTTGCAATCAACAATACGTCACAACCGTCAACACAAAACCTTTTTTACATAATTTTACAAAAGAAAATAAAGGCGGGATATATAGTTGGGTTTTAGAGGCTGAATTAAAAAACAGAATTGGGTTGAGCTAAAAATAAATAAAACACGTGATTGAATATTAAAATCCTATCTAGTTAAATATTAAAAATTTATCTATTCTTTTCCAAAAAATGATAATAAATTAAAATATTAAAATCTATCTAGTTGAATATTAAAATATTATTTATTCTTTTCAAAACATAATAATGAATATTAAAACTATCTATCTATATATTTCAAAAAATATAGTATTCAAAATTTCTTTCAAATTCCTTTATGAATGAGAGGATCGCCTATCGCCGCAACTGCATTAAATACTTATGCACCATAACACCTGCACAATAGTAATCACATTTCAACTAAAATTATAAGTGGATTGGCAAAGACGAAAAGCTAGTATCTTAGTCGCATTTCACACATACAGACCGTTTACAAATGTTTTATTTCATAATTCATAAAATAAATTACATTAACCATGAAACTCCATGCTAAGACAAACGAAAATGAATCACAGTAACCACAAAAATTGCATATGAAAATGGGAGACTTTATCATATACAAAATTTTATGTTTCAAGTGTGAAATTCTATCCTGACATGCAGAGAAAAATAGAATGTCATATGTGAACTAGAGACTTTTTACAGTATAGTAACAATAAAATATTTTTTAACAGATAGTTAAGCTTATTTCCATGCACAATAAACTTATTTCTGAAAATAAGTAGTCCGTGGAATAAATAGTTCTTCCCAGTCTCTCTGACAAGTGATGCGAAAACGAAAGAAATTGATAGGCTGATGTTGGAGTTGTATACGCGAATTTCATGAGTAATATGTAGGTAAAATATTATAATATTTTCTATTATTTTATAACGAGAACATTGTTAAAGAGATTAGATCTAAATGTGTCGAAGGAGACCCTCTTTACTAAAAATAATAAGAAATAGGAAAAACTACTGGGACGTGGTGGGGTGGTCTGTTGTGTTTATCTCCACCTTGGTTTTAATCTAGAGATGTGAGATGTTTATCTCATATAATACCATTATCTATTTTGATGGTTGCTAAGAATACCAGGTGGTTGGTTGTTAGTGCGTAACAGATTAGTATAGTGGACCGCCAAATTTAATAACAAATTTCCCATGAATAATATGCTTTGCCCTCAAATATTTATTGTTGAGAAATACTACAGTGACAACATAAATAAATAAACAAACTACTATAGCAAAATACATGCCAATTTTCTCACAGTAACAACTCCATCTGAACTGTGTCTTTGAATCTCCAAGGAACAACACGCACCTACCTCCAAACATATTTTTGCAGAAAAACAAGCAAATAAAGTAGTGCTCCGCAAGGAATCACAGTATCATGTTTCAAGATATGATATTTGTGGAGGGTTTCTTTTCAAACTCATCCCAAAGAATATGCATAATTGCTAATTTATCTAGTTTCTTTTAAACGGATAATGCAGTAAAATTTTTATCAGCACATAAGTATTTTATGTGATTAATTTATTTTAAAAATATAAAATTGTGATATGAAAATCCATAAATAATCATTTTAGTCAAGAAAATACCTTTCACCAAGTGTGGAATCACCTAACCTAGAGTGCCGAGATTCTCATCACCAAGCTTGGAAGACAAGATGAGGAGTCGATACCCGTCACGAAACTTGAAGACCAGACGAGGAGTTGATACCTGTCATCAAGCACAAAAGCACAGATCCAAATTAACAATGGAGATACTCGTCACCAAGCATAAAAGCACAAATCTAAATTAACAATGGATATTACAGCATAGATCCAAATTAAACATTGGAGATGAAGATTAGGTAAAAGATGTGTGAATATATGTTTCCAAAAATAATGGAGGGAAACGTTTGGAATTTTTTTACATATGGAGAGAAGTAGTGGGACTTCATCTTCAATTGTTAAGTTTGTCTTAAATTGCCAATTTTTTCTTGATTTTACATTAAATTGTTTTTTTAATCTTCATTACTAATTTTATCTCCAATTACTAATTGTTAATTTTTATATTCATTTATTAATTTATTAATTTTGAAAATTATATAGGATAATTATGTGTACCAACACAATACCAAAAGGTAAAAACCAATTAGTAATTGTTAATTCTTATATTTATTTACCAATATACTAATTTTTGAAAAATTATATGAGATAATTATACTGTGTATCAAACAATACCAAAATATAAGCAAGTCACATGTATTTTGTGAACAATGTTTATTTCATGGTATGCTCCAGTTGATAAATTATTTTATATCTTATCATAATAAGGCTCACTTGTTGGTATTACACAATGTGGGATTTCTACAAAAAATTAGGAATTTCCCGCTTATGGAATTATCTATATACAAAATCACACGGTGAAAGTGCCAATTCCTTTTGTTTTATGTGGCCACCATAATTTTTTAATCCATTTTTTAGTGTCATTTTCTTTGTTTTTGACATTGACATATAGAAATTGGTATAATGTTCTTCATTTTAATACATTATGGGAGGAGATGACTTTCAATATTCCTATGATTATTAAAAGGGTCATATTTTAATCCACACAAGACTTGCGGAATTTGCACTGCAGCAGATGCACCTTTCCTCTAAACTCCAAAACCTACATGTACGGACTTTAGGAGAAGTGTAATTCACATTTTCTTCCTTAGTATCTAAGAGATTGACTTAGCATAAACCATAATATTTTGGACTTTAGATTGGATTTATATAATTTCTCACCAACAAAACACTAATAATCCTTGTTTACATATTTGAACTATAAAGGAAAAGTTTTCTATAAAACTAGTGGCGGAAAGATGGATTCCCTTTGATATTCTTTCTAAATGATTGTAGAAATCCTCTATAAAAATTCTTTTAAAACTAGAATATTTGTATGGCTTGTGGAATTCGATGAAGTAAAATGAGTGCGAACTTCATAAGAAAGATATCTTGAGATATTAAATACTTTAAAAAAGTATCATGGCTCGTTGTCGCCTTTGAAATTGTCATTCAGCTCCATTTCATTTTCACTTATATTTCCATATTATCATCTTCTAATCCACCTCCATTCCATCGCATTTACCTTTTATCATTACCATTATTGGGTTACATTTATTTTCCAAACTTTATTAATTCCTAGTATTTTTAAGTGAATTTGTGGTTAAAAATTAGGAAAATAATATGCACATACTTATACCTAACAAGTGGAATGAGTTTGTTTCCATGTGTAGCTCAAAAAGCAGCTTCCAGAGACCCTTATGTGGCATCCTAAGGCCAAATTCGAATTTGGATGGAGAAGATCATGGGATCATGAGGATATGCCTCTCATTTCGCATTTGTGTGCAACTTTTAAGAGAAGACATGTGCCTTATCACTTCCTATTTGTATTGTAACTCTAAGAAGACATGTACCTTATTGTTCCTATTTGGATTGTAGCTCTAGAGGTATAGGAAGAGGGTTCGTGACTCTCCATTAATGAGATAGCTTTCTCATCTTTTGTATAGATAGGGGAAGCTTTTCTCCTATCAAATCATGTGCATTGGAGTTGTGCTCAGGCTTTGGAATGCAGAATTAGATTGTGGCTCATGAATGCTTCTGCACTCTTTTTTGACTTGGTTTTTCTTACATATGGAGCATCTCGTGTCTTACCATCTCTCATAATTTTAGATCAAATACCCAAAATGTGTGAGATTTACTTGCTTTTATAGATTAAGTTTATTTTCTTTCTTAGTGTTAGTTTTAGAAAGATTGTGTAATCTTTGCTTTTCTAAAAAAATTTCAATAGGATAAATTTATATATTTTCCAATCGATTAAGTTTGAGGCAATAGAGCCTCGCTGTATTGTTTAGTTTCCTTTCATGTTTTGTTATTTACTTTCTTAGATCAAACTATCAATTCATTTCTAGTATAATTGAATGTTCCAAAAAAAGATCGGGCTAAGAAGGTGTCTCCAAAATTGGGTGATTTGAATGTTCAACCTATACAATCATTGAGATTTTCTACATGATTTTACATTATTTTCTAGATTTAGATCCTCATTCAATTGTATAATTGGATGTTCTTTAAGATCATTTCAAGAAGGTGATTTTATCATATTTCTAAATGCTCGAATATCTAACCTATGCAATTATTGATTTTTCCCTTTTCATGCTTTAATTTCTTTCCCTAGATTTAAAGACTAAAATATAATCGGCTGCTTTATACATCATTTTAGGAGGGTGATTCTATCGGATCGTCGTGTGTTTGAATGTACCTATGTCCTTTAGATGCTTTGAAATTCTTTCTTAGATTGTAAAATTTCTAAATTCCTGCCAAGTGTGATTATGCTAGCTGCGCTATATTTTCTTTTGAAATTCTTTTTTCTTTTATTTTCATTACTTGATTTCATAGGTTAGTTGAATTTCATTTTCATTATTTGATTTCATAGATTATATGAATTGGTTTTTCGTTATTTTGTAGTTAGATTGATCTAAATTGAAAGACAATTTCTAGCACATACAAAGTGCACGCAGATGCTTCACAAATTTACGAAACCCACGAGGTTGAGAAATTAAATGACGGAAATTATTTTGCCAAAACATTTTGGCGCCGCTGCCGAGGAAGTGTCCATAGGACTGCGCTTTCAGGTCTAGAGTGTACTTAATGAGTTTTTACTAACCATTTATAGACATAGGGTCTCAGAATGCAACCAAAAGACTACATTGAGGAATGGTATCAAAAAGCGATTGCGCTCACAACATATCCAATCTCATTCTTCAAGAGAGATCCTTGCGGCAAATCGAATGATCATGACAATTTTTCATATCCTTACAAATAATCGGAGCACATTTTCAAGTTTGGATATGAGCATTTCGAAAAGATTCTAATCCGTAAATGGCTTCACCGAAAGCATGAATATACTTAAAAATAAAAACAAAATAGTTTTTAGATAGATAGGAAAAATAAAAATAATTTTTTATAGTTTTTAGGATAAATTTGATGTTTTGAGGTGCGATAAGAACCACCCATATATTAACCCTTTCACAAAAATACTTTGCGATAAAAAATGAATGATTGAGAAAAAAGAACACGAGTGAAGATTACGAGCGATAATTTGAGGTTAAAAATGAGATCAATCCTTTTCATTTTATTTTTGAAAAATTCCATACCTAAAAATCAATTGATGAAATCTTGACTATGTTAACAAAATAACAAAAAATCTTGACTTCGCACTTTGTGTGACACGACCGGAAAAAAAGAATATTAGTATATCATAAAATCTACATTCAATCATTTGATTTAATTTATTTTGATTTTTCAATAAAATTTAAAACTTAAAAAATAAATAAATTAAAAACCAAAATAAAAACTTGTCAAATTCATTAATAAATTGTTTTTTTAATTAAAATATATATATGTATATATTTTAATAAATGTAACATATATAATTTTTAAACAAAAACTAAAACATTTTACTAAAGTATAATAATAAAAAAATATAATAAATGAATAAAAAACATCATAATCCATTATATCCGAGTACACAAAAGCAAAAACGCAATTAAACAAAACAAAACATAAAAAATATATATAATACTTTTCAAAAGCATGACCACACGATGGCCATGGCACTTTTGGGTAAAACAAAAACCAAAGAGGCCAATATCCTCACGCAACCCTTCAAAATCATACAAATCGAACATGTCATTGCTTCTTCTGTTATACACGGATTCGACTCCTCAAGTTCAAGAGGCGACGGTAAAATGAGCGAAAGCAATAGTAAAAGTCGATTTATTGAGATGAGCAGATGTTTCTCGCTGACTCCTACATCGCCTTTTGAAATTGCTAAACGAGAAGTCCACTCAACAAGCACCAACTGGATGGAACTCTTGTAATTCACCTAAGGATGTTTTTATTCTCATATCTCCAACAACAAATTATTTCTCTACTTTACCACAACAACAATTTTATTTTCCACAAAATGCATAATTGCTTTTGACGCACTTATTTTAAAAACACATTTTCCGAGCAAACCGAGGGGAATTAGGAGAAAATAAAACGGTGAGTTTTTGGGAACGGTCAGTGGTAAATCTCAAGTGATTTTTTGGATTTCACAAACCAATGAGGAGAATTCAAGGTTCTTTCGGAAGGCTCCATTTTGTAGATTGCGTGGAGAAACATTTTTAACACAGAGTGAGCAGGTTCAAAAAGCCGGCATCCTCCGAGAAGAAGAATCCAAATTGAAAACAAAATCTGTTGGATCCATGTGGCATAAGGAATCCACCTTACACAGATGCCCATGAAATGAACATGATCATTGGGAGAGATGGCAACATCATTATGCAAGCTGTCGAAGCACACCTGCGGAAATATTCGAGCACGTCTGCTCGTTTTAGGAACCATGAAACTACAATTTCCATGGCTGCCGTGATCATAGCTTCATGAAGAAGAGAGTCGCTGGCGATGAAATGTGGGATTCGATAGCAAAAAGTCATTCATTCATTATTTATCATTGCCATGGCCTCATCTTCATTATTTGCAAATTTGTTATCATTCCAATTTTCAAAAGTCGGATTATTCACTTCAGTCTTGGAGAGATGTTAATTTTATTTATTTATTTATTTATTTGATGTTTGAGAAAAAATATTTTTTATTGTGGCCTTTGCAAGCAGGGACATCTCATCACTAAAAAAGAAATAAAAATAATAATAAAATATATAAAAATAATATATATATATATATATTTTCCATATACAATCGATTTATCGAAGGAAATTTAGTAAAGCGAAGAATACTGGTTTCAAAATTCTGATTGAAATAATTTGCACGTGCAAGTAATTTTAGAAAACGTGCCATGCGTCAGATATTATTTTTACGGCGATGCTTTCTTTGCAAAGACACGCATGATGATTCCAATTTGGCGGTGACTTGTTGAACAATTTGGAAGATTATTTAGATGATTTCTGAACATTTGGCATTAAAAATTATAATATTGTTGCTGTGTACTTTTCTATGGAGCTTTAACTTGCACTACACAAAAAAATCTTCATGATGCTAATCATTTTTGTTGAAGAAAAGTACATGAAGTCATCTCGACAACGAGGAGTTGATTTATTTTTCATGGCTATTTCTTAAAAATGAATTGTTATCGATGTCATGAATTGGATTGAATATAACACTTTTTATTTTCCTTCATCTCGTTTCATTTGACATTCAGAATTTTTGCGTGAGAGTCGAGAAAAAGAATTCACCATTTATTTTTTAGCACACTTATGTTATTTGTGTCAAGTTTTTGTGTCCGGGATGGCTGAATGATCATTGAAGGGAAACCAATCACATGCAAAATTGGTCATCAAAGAACCAATTTCATGAGAAACATAAGAACAATTCCATGTCCATATCCATCAAGACCATCGCCTTTCCTCCCTTTTGAATTATAAACTCAAACCAATAAATTCAAAGCAAGCCATATTTATTTCTCCCGCCAGAGTGAGATCTATGTCCATTTTATTTTATTCACAAACACTTTCCATTGTTTGTCTACTCCTAACCCACAAATAAAAGCAATAAGCTCACTTACATGCTTATTGCCCATTTTTGTTTTCCAATTTCATCTTCCATTTCCATTTCCTCCTCCTATCCTTTTCTATTTCACAAATAAACCTTTCGCTTTTCAACAGTAATAATTATTGAATCCATAGTCCTTTGAGTCTAAAATCCTTGCAAAAACACCTTGAGGCTTACACGCCTTAATGGAAAGTATTCTTGCTGGCGAACAATGGGAATACATTAATGTCCCTTTTTCATCGAATCTTCTAGGTACTCGGCAATGCGAAAAATTATTCATACCTAGCAAGATGTGTTTGGGCACCTTGACTCTCATTATCATCGAGTGCAGAGATTTACCGTGTTGAGGAGTGGCCACTAAGTCAACAATTTACTACCACGTTCGACATTTTGAAGACATGAAGATTATCTTTTTCAGCATTTTGGAGAAAATGAAGAAGATATGTAGCTGCAATAGATCGAGCACCATTATGCATCTCGTAGAATCAAATGCGAGCAACGAAGGAATCATATGGTAGCTGTCAGGCCGGATGACGACAACAAAATCGGATGTGGCAAGGGCCTGTAGAATTATATGACGTGAATAGAATCGCATGATAGTTGTAGGGTCATATGACAGCAACAAAATCATATGACAACTATAGAATCAGACGGCGATTCTTCGAATCGGAGGACACTGCGAAATCAACATCGTCGTAGGAAATTCAGCGGACCTTAGTAGAAGCAATAAAAATTCATCTAGAATATTTTATCCTTAACTTATGTATCCACATGAAGAAGATTATGATCATAATTTCACATGACCACCACACGAGGAATCTCCATCCATTTTCAAAGGGTAAGCTATAGATGCTGCCATTTTCTAACTTTTTACGTAGAATTCCTTGAAAAGCTAGAATGATATTTTTTGGAAAAAAACTTATTTTCCTCATTTCACAAAATTGCCAATACCATCGATTTTGAGTAGAGGGTACATTCATATTCACATTTTTCCGCATTCATATCACATTGAAAAATCCCACATACTTTCTAAAATATATTAACTATTAAAATTATTTCTAGAAGCATACAATGGCTTTTCAAAAGTACTTAAAAGATAATTGGATGCAAACATAATCATGGTTGTCACACAAGAACCAACCATGATGCAATCCAAATAAAGATATACTTTGCAACAATAATCAAATTATCATCATGCAAAGTTCAAAGATCAAAATTGAATGCAACAACAAAATATGGTTTGAGGCTCTGACAACCAAACCATGTTGCAATTCAACTAAAAGGAGCTTTGTAGAAGTATGAAGTTATCAAATGATATCATGAAAAAATTAAGCCAAATCTCAAAGGATCAAAAAGAATTAATGTAATAGATTGCATGTACGACATAGCAGTCAGCTTGATTAGGTATGTTGGGCCTTTAGAATTTTCATTCCACTTCCATTACATTTTTCACTTATATTTCTATGTTATCACCTTCACTCCACCTCCATTCCATTACATTTACCTTACCATTACAATTATTGGGTTGCATTTGTGTTTTCTAAACTTTATTAATTCTTAGTATTTTTGCAGTGAATTTGTGGTTAAAAATTATAAAATAATATGCACATACTTATACCTAACAAGTGGAATGAGTTTGTTGCCATGTGTAGGTCAAAAAGAAGCTTCCATAAGACCCTTGTGTGTCCTCCCAAGGCCAAATTAGAATTTGTATGGACACGATCATGGGATCATAAGGATATGTGTCTCATTTCCTATTTGTATTTGTAACTCTAAGAATACTGTGTGCCTTATTACTTCTTATTTGGATTGTAACTCTAGAAATATAGGGAGAGATTGATGGACTCTCATTAATGAGATAAGTTTCTCATCTTTTGTATAAATAGGAGGCACATACTCCTATCAAATCATGTAAAATTGGAGTTATGCTCATGCTTTTAATACATAATTAGATTGCAGGCACTTTTCACTCAAGAATGTTTCTTCATTTCGACTTGAGATGCTCACATGTGGAGCATCTCGATTTACTATCTCTCTATACTTTCTTAGATCGGCCGCCTAAAGCCGTGTGAGATTTACACAACTTTGGCGAGAGATTAAATTTTATTTTATTTCTTAGTATTAGTTTTAAGAATGATTATGTAATCTTTGATTTTCTAAAAACATTTCAATAGGGTAAATTTATCTATTTTCCGAGTTGGATTAAGTTTGAGGCAATAGAGCTCACGACTATTTAGTTTCATTTCGTATGTTCTCGTTATTTAATTTCTTAGATAAAACTATTAGTTGTATCAGTACAATTGAATGTTCCAAAAAAGGATCAAAGGCTAAGAAGGTGTTCCAAATTGGGCAGATTGAATGTTCAACCTACACAATCATTGAGATTTTCTTTGTTACATGATTTTATATTGTGTCTCTAGTATCTAGATCCTCATTCAATTGTACAATTGGATGTTCTTTAAGATCATTTCAAGAAGGTGAGTTTTATCATATTTCTAAAAGTCTTCGAATATCTATCGTATGAAATTGTTGAGCTTTCCCTTTTCATGCTTTAATTTTTTTCCTCAGATTTAAATACTAAGAAAGTATAAGCGGTTGCTTATAAGCATCATCTCAAGAGTGTATGATTCTATTATGTGAGTGGAGTGATTGAACGCATTACCTTATTTTCTTTCCTTTGCATGCTTTGAAATTCTTTCTTAGATTAAAATTTTCCGTTTTTACAGGACGTGCATTGCAGTATACGCGCTATATTTTCTTTTTGAGTTTGTTTTCTTTTCTTTTCACTTTTTTTATTTCATAGGTTAGTGGAATTTAATTTCTTTATTTTATTTCATAGACTAAATGAATTGGTTTTCGTTATTTTGTAGTTATATTGATCTAAAGCCGAATGAAAATTTCTAGCACACACGGTGCACGCATGCTTTGGCTACAAATTTACGAAAACAAGTTGACAAACTAAATGACGAGGAAATTATTTGCCTCAACATTTTAGCGCCGTTGAATCGAAGTTGTCCGCAGGAACTAGATTTCAGTATAGAGCATATTTTATTTATGTATTTTAGTTTTTACTAACCATTTATGGACGAGAGGGTCTAGTCAGAAGTCGAACGAACTCCTATTTGAGGAAATGGTATCAAAAAGCGATTAAGCGCTCGACAACATTCATCTATTCTTCTGAAGAGATCCTTATGGAAAATCGAAAGATCAAGATGATTTTTCATATCCTTACAAATAATCGAGCACATTTTTCAAGTTTGGATATGAGAAATTTCAAATATTCTAATCCGTAAATGGCTTCGGGTGAAGGCTTGATGAATATATACTTACAAAATAGTTTTTAGATATATAGGAAAAATAGAAATAAATTTTTTATAATTTTTTAGATAAATTTGATGTTTGTGAGGTGCAATAAGAACCACCCATCTACTAAACCTCTGGCCAAAAATATTTGCGATAAAAAAATGATTGAGAATAAAGAACTGGAAGTGAAGATCATGAGCGAGTAACTTACTATGTATGAGATCTAAATCATACCATTTTATTTTTGGCAAAATTTATTGTCACGTAAATCGCGACATCCGTCAAAGCTAACAAAATAACAAAAATTTCTTTGACTCTCGCACTTCATGTGACCCTCGAGGATGATCGAAGAAATGAAATGTTAGTATATCATAAAATCTCATATTTCCATCATTTGATTTAATTTATTTTCGATTTTTTCAATAAATTTTAATTAAAAAAATTAAAAATTAAAAAAACAAAAATAAAACTTGTTAAATTCATTAATAAATTGTTTTGTTTAATTAAAATATATATGTATATATTTTAATTTTCTTTTTTTAAATGTAACATATATAATAAACAAAATTAAAACATTTTAATTAAAATATACAATAATAAAAAATATAATAAATGAATAACAAACATCATAATCCACTGTATGCTTGATAAAAAAACAAAATCAAAACATAATATATATATATATATATATATATATATATATATATATATATATATATATAAACAGCACTCAACAACAAATGGCCATGGCCTTTGGGTAAAACGAAAACCAAAGAGGCCAAGAGATCCTCGTAGCGATTTCCCTTCAAAATCATAAACTTAAAGCTATCATTTATTCTTCTGACTGTATGAAGCGGATACGACTCCTCCAAGTTCAAGAAGCGAGTAGTACCTGAGCCTGAGCGATAGTAAAATTCGATTTATTGAGATGTGCGATTTTTCTCGGCTTGGACTCCCCTAATCGCTTCTTGAAATTGCTAAACGAGTTTCCTCTCAACAAGCACCTAATCGGTCGTGGAACTCATTGTAATTCACCTATGTTGTTTGTATCTGGTCATTCATGTAGACAAATTATTTCATTACCACAACAAAAGAATTTTATTTTCTCTCGAGTGCGTAATTGTTTTGATAGAGGATTTTGGAAAAGCGCATTTTTCCGGGAGGAAATCCGATGGTGGAATTAAACGTGAAAATGAAACATGGGTTTTTTCGGGAACGGGGACAATTGGGTAACTTGCAAGTGATTTGTTGGATTTTCACAACCGTTTTGGAGAAATTCAAGGTTCTTCGGAGTTCCATTTTGTAGATTGCGTATGGAGAAACATACACGTAGTGAACGAGCTCATAATGACATCCTCCGGGAAGAAGAATGCGAGATTCGATCTATTGGATCTCATGTGGAATGGGGAATCCACCTTACACATCCACCAAATGAACATGATCATTGGGAGAGATGGCAACATCATTAGGAAGATGTCGAAGAAAACTTGCGCAAATATTCGAGGAGCCTTTTCTATTTAGGAACCATGAAACTACAATTTGCACTGAGAGCTACTAAAATCGTAGATTCATGAAGAAAAAGAGTGTTGGCGAGGAATGTGGGATTTGATAAAGCGCGAAAAACATTAATTCATTATTTATCATTGCCATGGTCTCATCTCTATTTATTTGCAAAATGTACATCTCTTCCAAATTTTCAAAAGTAAGATTATTCACATGTTCTTTGGGACAAATGTTAATTTTATTTCTATTTATTTGATGTTTGAGCGTGCAATATTTCTTTTATTATGGCCTATGCAAGTGGGCATCAATAATCATTGAGAAAATTATATATATATATATATATATATATATATATATTTGCATACATACGAGCGATTTATTGAAGAAATTTATAAAGCGAAGAATACTTCCAGAAATTTGATTGAAATAATTTTTCGTGCAAGTAATTTTTGTGTTTTTATCGCTCTCGAAATATTTTTGACAGCATGTCTTTTTGTAGCATAGATGACGATTCAATTTGTTAGTGACTTGCAGAACGATTAGAAGATTATTTAGATGATTTTTATGTTAGCATTGGCAGACAAAAATTATAATATTGTTCTCAGCAGTATTTTTCTCATGAAGCTTTAACTTGCACTACACTGATAAATCTTCGTGATACCAATCATTTTTCGTCGAAGCCACGAAGTGCATGAAGTCATCCGACGACATGGATTTGATTTATTTTTCATCGTTATTTCTTAAAAATGGATTGCTATTGATGTCATGAATTGGACCGAACATAACACTTTGATTTTCCTCTTAATGCATGCTTCATTTGACATTCAAATTTTTGCGTAAGATTCAGAAAAGGAATTGACCATTTATTTTTTAACACACTTGTGTTCTTTATGTCAAGTTTTTGCATGTTTTGGATGATCGAATTGACTGGCTGAAGGGAAATTCAGGCAACACTAAAATTGGTCTTCGAAAGAACCACTATCATGACGAAACATAAGAACAAGTCCATGTCCATATCCATCAAGACCATTACCTTTCCTCCATTTTGAATTATAAATCCAACCAAAGCAATTCGAAAAGCGAGCCATCAAGATTACTTTTCCCAACGAGCGTGAGTCATTCATTTTCCTTTATTCACATACACATTCCATTTCTTTTTGTCTACTCCTAACCCACAAATAAAAGCAAGAAGCTCACCTACACTATTGCACATCGTCATTTTCCGATTTAATATTCCATTTCCATTTCCTTCTTCCTATCATTTTCATTTCGCAAATAAACCTTTCTTCGATGCAAATTATTGAGTCCATAGTCCTATGAATCTAAAATCCTTGCAAAAACACCTTCGAGGCCTCACGTGCCTTAATGGAAATTCTTATTGCTTTGATCGAACAATGTGGACACATTAATGTCCCTTGTCTCATCGGAGTCTTCTCTAGGTACTCGACAATAGAAAAATTATTCGTACCTAGCAAGGAATGTGTTTGGGCACCCTTGACTCTCACTGTCATCAATGGTGAGAGTTCTCGTAAGCTGAGTAGTGGCATCCATTACGCCATCTGTTGAGTCAACAATTTCGCATGTGTTCGACATCGAGGAACATCTATTCACCATAACGCAGGAATTATGCCAACAAGTTTCGGAGACATGAAGACTATCATTTCCAGCGCGTTTGGAGAAAATGAAGAAGATATGTAGCTGTAACGGATCGGGCACCGATGCTTCGCAACTACGAATCGAGATGACGATGGCGAGAATTAGATGATGCATCAACGAGAATCAAATGGCGGCCGGAGAATTAGATGACGACAACGACCGTATGACAGGCGTAGAACCAAATGGCAGCCACATAATCAAAGGATAGTTGTAGAATCAACATCATACCAGTAGCACCCGGTCAGCGATTTAGTAGAAGCAATAAAAATTCATCTTGAATCTTTTATCCATAACTTGTACATCCACATGAAGAATATTATGATCGAAATTTTGCGTACGCCACACATGCGGCTCATCCATTTTCAAAGGGTAAGTATAAGGCTATGTCATTTCTCTAACTTTTTACCATAGAATTCCTCGAAAATCTAGAATGATAATCTTTGGATTATTTTTCTCATTTCACAAAATTGCCAATACCACCAAAGGCTTTGGTGGGGGAGCCGAGAGGGTGAAGCATTCATACTCACATTTTTCCAAACTCATATCACATTCAAAAGCCCTCATACTTTCAAAATATATTAACTATTAAATTAATTACTATGGTAGCATACAATGGCTTTTTCAAAAGTAGCCTTTAAAACATAATCGATGCAAACACAATCATGGTTGTCACACAAAGAACCAACCATGATGCAATCCAATCAATATATACTTTGCAATAATAATCAAATTATCATTATGCAAAGTTCAAAGATCAAACTAAGTGCAACAACAAAATATGGTTGAAACACAAGAACTAACCATGTTGCGATTCAACTAAAAGACTTTGAGAAGTATGAAGTTACCAAATGATATCATGAAAATTAAGCCAAAGCTCAAAGGATCTAAAATAGTACGTAATAAATTGCATGAAGATTTCACGCTAATAGCTTTCTCGGTTGTATGTTGGGCCTTGAAATTGTCAGTCTCACTTCCATTACATTTTTCACTTATATTTCCATATTATCACCTTTAATCCACATTCCAATATACATTTACCTTACCATTACCATTTTTTGGGTTACATTTATGTTTTTCCAAACTTTTATTAATTCCTAGTATTTTTAAGTGAATTTGTGGCTAAAATTTAGAAAATAATATGCACATACTTATAGCTAACAAGTGGAATGAGTTTGTTGCCGGTCACGTAGGTCAAAAAGAAGCTGTCGAAGACTCATGTATGGCTCTCCTAAGTGCGAAATTCGAATTTGGATAGAGAGAAGATCATGGGATCATAGGGATATGTGTCTCATTTCCTATTTGTATTGTAACTCTAAGACGACATGTGCCTTATTTCACTTCTTATTTGTACTCTGTAACACTAAGAAGACATGTGCCCATTACTCTTTTCTATTTGGATTGTAACTCTAGAGATATAGGGAGAGATTCGTGGACTCTCATTAATGAGATAGCTTTCTCATATTTTGTATAAATAG
This sequence comes from Pinus albicaulis, assembly GCA_034641835.2. Taxonomy (NCBI): domain Eukaryota; kingdom Viridiplantae; phylum Streptophyta; class Pinopsida; order Pinales; family Pinaceae; genus Pinus; species Pinus albicaulis. The sequence goes on along the minus strand of CM076583.1, from coordinate 1,230,835,122 downwards.
AGGAAGATTTCTCCTATCAAATCATGTGTAAAATTGGAGTTATGCTTCCAAGCTTTGGATATAGAATTAGATTGTGGCATCTTACTCATGAATGCTCTTCATTTTGACTCTGGCTTTGCTTACATAAGGAGAATCTCGATTTCTACCATCTCTCATACTTTTAGATCAGGCTACCTAAAAATGTGTGCAGAGTTTACACTCTTTTATAGATTAAAGTTTATTTTCTTTCTTAGTATCGAGCTTTTAGAATGATTTTGTAATCTTTTCTTTTCGAAAAAGATTTCAATAGGAATAAATTTATCTATTTTCCAATTGGATTAAGCATTAGGTAATAAAGCTCAAAGTTATTTAGTTTCCTTTCATTTTTTGTTATTTAATTTCTTAGATCAAACTATCAATTCATTGTATAATTGAATGTTCCAAAAATGATCAAAGGCAAAAGGTGTTCCAAAGCGGGTGATTGAATGTTCGACCTATACGATCATTGAGATTTTCTTTTACATGCTTTTACATTGTTTTCTAGATTTAGATCGTCCAATTGTAGTAATTGTGTTCTTGAAGATCATTTCAAGAAGGAGATTTCATCATATTTCTAAATTCTCGAATGTAACACCCCCAATTCATGTGATTGCATTTTAAAGTTAGACACTTGAACTTCAAATCCTAAAGGGGTGGACCCCAAAGGATAATTATTTTGTGAATGTAATTAAACATTTAATTGAGGAAATGAATAAATTATTTGTGGTGCAGATTGACCAAAATGAGATGATGAGATCACTTGCTAAATCTATGAGGATGGATGAGGCAAATATTTCCCCACAACCTTTCAAAAATCCTTGAAAGAAAGTAAGTTTTAAATTTAGATTTTTGAGGAAAAATCTGAATTTCCCCAATGATGAGGAAAGTAGTTGGGAAGAGGTAAAAAGCTGGAAAAGTTGAGGAAAAGTATAAAATAGCTTTAAAGAGTCCCTAAATTGGGAAACCTAGGCAAACAGGAAGAAAAGCATCTTGAGATTCTGGACGCAGAATTAGAAACATGCTTTGGGGAACAATAGCTTAAATAAGCTGCTCTTGTACATATTAGGGGTTGATCTGTTTCAGGAGGTGATCTTAGCTCGGGGGAGAGTTCTGGGAGACAGAAGAACTCTAAGGTTGGGAGGTTGGTCGACTACACGAGTGGTATGTTTATGAGTTAAATTATCTTCCTGTTTATTATGGTATGAATTGGCTACATAAAAACAAAATTTGTCTCTAAGGTATTAAATTTTAATAGTCTACATTTAACAGAATGTAATCACCAGGCAGTAACTTGATAATTCTGTATAGTTGTAGAGGAAAACCATATAAGGTAGAATCCCACAGAATGTTTAAACCCAGGGTTGGGTTAAATCTGAGGAAACCTTGTTCTTTCAGGAAAAGTTGTGAAATTGTTTTAATCTGCTTTTGTTTCCTAGCATAATTTTTATTTCAGCTACCATAGAGAGAAATTGAATTCACTGTAGTATACCAGAATAATAGCAGGAGATGAGTTAAAATTTATACTGTGTATGAAAGAACAGAATGAGAGGCTCAATAGACTGACCTCAGGTTCAGCCAAAAATTCTATTATAATTCCAGGAAATTAAATGGTCTAAAACAACAAGGTTGTATATAAGCCACACTTAGTCTAGTGGAGGAAAGGAGTAAATATTTATATGAAAAAAAAAGGTTATCAGAGACAATGGCCTCATGGAACTACTCTAACATCATAGCACTGAGAATGAATACATAGAGTGCAGAATTTATGATTAAGCAGTTGAGAAGCATAGGAGCAAAGAGTAAATTATTTTCAACAGTATACACAGTAGCATTTATGTAACCACTATATTCCCTTGACCAAGAGGAAAAAGGGAATGAATTCCAAACCCACAACCAGCTCTACAAAAACACCTACAACCAAACCCATAGGTAGACAAGAGCTGTATATAGATATAAGTAAATGGGAAGAAACTGGAAAATATAAAATATATATATATATACAACTTTGGAAAATCGCAGAATATAGATTCTAGAATTTTCTACATATTAATCATATGTTTATAAATGAGTAGGGACTCATAAATTCTAGCATGCCATTCATATGTCTAGACAGATAATGGTAAAACCAATTCAATGAAATCCATGAACATAAGAAACTGTAGTTATGATACAAGTACCCGAGTGAAGATTTCTAACCACATAAAAGAATGAATGTAATACATCAGAAGAAGAGATAAACACCAAATACAGCTTCCTGGAAATTCTGATGAATGCAACCACGAAATCTGGAACACCATTAGTATTACCGAGAACCAAATATTGTTCTGACGAGTAAACTAAACAAAGAAAAATTCCATGGTATGAATTCATATATATGACTCATACAGTCCATGTACATTTATACTGTGGCATAGCATATTGAATTCGATCTAAGACAATAGGGAGTACATATATGTCCAAAAATATTGAAATACATGCTGAGCCTATCAGGCTGGGGTATAAAACTCACAACCCCTATCTCAACAGAACAAATTTAAACAAGCGCCATCTAAGAGTGACAACGATAACAAGAAAAAAACAAAACCACGACTTGGATAGAGTCTCGTTCCTCAAGGAACACTGCGCAACATCACAAGAGAACAATGTTTCAACTCCCACGACCCAACGCAACAGGAGAGGAGAAGTAATCCCATAAGTATACCGACCTGGACGGCCAAGATACCGATGTTAGCATCCATAACGATTGAAAGGGTTACTAACTGCTGTCATAAGCATGCAAGAGCTCTCCAGTTACCTGTAGAAAACAAATTCAAACCCAAAATACGAATTAGCCATTTGCGCCATCGTGGGGAAATAAGGGAATGAAGAAAATAATTATGGTGTTAAAAACACTACATGTTAAACGCAAATCTCCGATGCGCCGAGCCCTGCAATCGAAAATTAAACAGAGAGGGATTAATACGAACCACCCTCGAATATAATGTGGAGGAATTAACAATTTTATGCGGAGCTGGAACGAACAAAAACCCACCTCATAAAGATCCATTGAAGAGGAGACGTCCGCTTGAAGAGATGCGAAGCACGCTACACAGGAGGCATAAAACAAATTAGTCTCATTTCATGAAATAGCCAGAGTAGGGTCGACGATAACCCTGAAAATAGAAACCAACCACACTTTGCGCTTAAAGTATACCTTGAAAATCGTAAAACCAGATGCATTCACCTTACTGATGATTGAATATATATTCAGAACTGGAATATGGCCGTTACGAACTACTTTCTGAATCATTCAAACCTACAATAGAAAAAAATGAGCGTGGAGGTAATTACCTGATATCGTGTTGATGAACCAGATGCGACATAATTCTTCTCTGCAACGGAGAATCGCAAAACCCTCGGCAGAAGTAGAATGGTGCAGACGCAGAGGTGCACAAAAAAGTTTTGAACGCGGAAAACCGACTTAACTCTACACCCAGGGCTTATATAATTCTTCGGAAAACCACCTGAACCCTAACCGGAATCGATCGCCATCGTCCACTTGGCAGAATCTTAGAATCCAAGACACGGATCAAAGGGTAGCAGTGGGGAGTTAAGACCCGCCGTATAACATTAATGGGGTGTAAATCTAAATTGATGTCAAGGTATCCTGTGCATATATTGGCGTGAGTGTTGTACACCACGTAAGCCGAGCAAACCCAACGATGTGGATTCACCACGTAAGCAAACGAAGGGATATGGAGAACCACATAAATCACACAACACACATTTATGTATCACGACGCCGACGTGGATAAACATTTCACCGCGGCGATGCACATAGAACTCAAATCAAATTGTGACTATACGCTTTACGTGCAGAATGATCTCAACTCCAAGTACCATATCTTAAATCGATTGAAAATCTTATGTATAGTGATGTGTGGTCATATCAACCCAGGTATATATATATATGTTAATGCCAAACGCATAAAAAAAAGTCAATTCGTCATATTATGTACATCGAATTATATGAAAAATCAATACCCCAAAGTCCATACCAATATACATGGTGGAAAAATCATAACTATGGATAGTGGAAGGGTCGCAAATGCCCTTAGGCAAAGGTTCATTCAATTCATGTTATATAATACATGTTAATGGACCATATGATTTATGTTAGTTTCAATAATTAAATGAATGAGATGTGTGACCATTAAAGTCATAGGTGAGTTCGCGAGGTCATGCGAGACCTGGGTAATGATTAAAGGCATATAAAATATCTTCACCCTTTGAATAAAAATAACATAAGGTAAGAGGTAGTGGTAGAGGGTTTAATTTCGACAGGATATGAGGATGGAACGTATCATGGTGAGAAGATTTGAAATGTCATAATAAACATATGCTTAAAAGTCTGAGTTCGTGAAGAAATTTTTTTTTCTGTGTGAAATTTCAGGTGTGACAAATGGTATCAGAGCCCAAGTTATAAAACTGGGTTGGTGACATTGTGCTCACAATTGCTATGTACTCACTGTGTAATTTTATTGCTGTAACAAAAGTTGTTTTTTTTGTTGTTGTTCTTTTCTTTTCACTGACCTGTGCTATGTAGTGTATAGTGGGAAGTGGGGTGATAGAATGGAAGAAGGTGGCAGAATTTATGTAGATCTGCGTGGTGAGCCAGATCCCAATGCGGCCATGATGGCTATGTTGCAAAACTTGCAACAAGAATTGGCTGAGATAAAAAGCTAGAATGACAGATTTTCATTAGCCAGTGAGGAGCAGGAAAAGCTCATCAGGGAATTAACCTCACGGAACAGCCGAGAAGGCGAAGGTTCCGGAAAGAGGAAAACTGATGAATCTGATGAGGAAGATGCTATTCAACATCAGAATAAGAAGAAAAAGGAATTACAATGGGAATTCCAAAAAATCAAACCTCCCTCCTATGACGGGGAGAAAGAGGAAGATGCTGAAGTCTGGTTGCTGAATATGATTAAGTATTTCCAGGTTTATGAATATGAAAGCAATCTAAAGGCCAGATTAGCTGTCTACCAGCTACAAGGTAAGGCTACCTTGTGGTGGGAGGAGACAAAGATGGTGCATGCCATAGATGAAAAGACAGTTACTTGGGAATATTTCCAGGCTAAATTCAAGAATCGCTACTTGAATGAGCGGTACTATGATGACAAAGAAAAAGAATTTCATGAGCTTAGATTGGGACAGCTCACTATCGATGAGTTTGTTACTAAATTTACCAATATATTAAGATATGTACCTTACATAAGGGAAGAAAAGGCAAAGGTACAGAGGTTTCTGAATTGTTTGCCTATGGTATACAAAGAGAAAATTGAGTTTGACAACCCAAAAACAATGGACGAAGCTATTAGAAAAGCTAGATTGTGTTACCAACAGTTCAAAGGAAAAACTGATCAAGGGAAAAGTTGGGTAAATAAGAATGAATTCAAAGGGAGAAAACAGAAACCAGCCTATCTGAAGAATTTTGGCAGAGATCATCAGTGGAAAAGGTTTAGTAAACCCAAAGAAAGTCAAACTGCACAGTCTCAAGTGGCTTCAAAACCAATAGATGGAGACAGTAAAAAGGAGGGAACAGTCAGAATGAAGGAGCCCTTGAAATGTTGGGGCTGTGGAGAACCCCATCTTTTGAGGGACTGCCCTCATCGAAACATTCATATGCTCATGAGAGATAGGGAAGCGACAACAGTAAATGATATAGCCAGAAACATACCAACTATTAGTGCAGCCCTGGAAAATCGGCAAGGAGAACATCAAGCAACCATGGTGGAAATGGAGGGTAAGATTTCTGACCTACCTGTTTCTGTTCTGATTGATCCAGGTGCTTCTTTGAGTTACATTAGTCCAAAGATTGTAGAAAAATGTAACTTAAAAACTGAAAAATTTCAACAGTCATGGTTGGTACAGCTGGCCACTGGAACAAAAAGAAAGGTAACACATAAACTACCCATAACAGAAATCCAATTAAATGAGTTTCAAACAGAAGTGAATTTGAAAATTCTACCCTTAGGGTCATATGATCTATTGATAGGAATGGACTGGCTGGAAAAGAAGAAAGATTTGATGAATTGCTGGGATAAGACCTTGCATTGTGTAGATGAGGAAGGGAAAAATTGTATTCTCAAAGGGAAACCAAAACCTATTTCTGTAAGACAAATTTCAGCATTGCAATTAAAAATAACAGCTAGAAAAGGATACCAAGTTTATGCAGTGCATGTGGAAGAAACAGAACAGAAAACTGAAGAAGAATTATTGGATACTGTACCAGTAATAAGAGAATTCAAGGAAGTTTTTCCAAAGGAAATCCCTCAGACCGAGTGTGTCTCCTTGGGGAGCACCAGTGCTGTTCGTGAAAAAGAAAGACGGAACTTTCAGGATGTGCATTGATTATAGGCAACTGAATAAGTTGACCATTAAAAATAGATATCCTTTGCCTAGAATTGATGATCTTTTTGATCAGGTGAGAGGAGCTTCAGTATTCTCAAAAATTGACTTAAGAACTGGTTACCACCAGCTCAGAATTAAAGAGGAAGACATCAGCAAAACGGCCTTTCGAACCAGGTATGGCCACTACGAATTTGTAGTCCTACCTTTTGGTTTGACAAACGCCCCTGCCACATTCATGTGCCTAATGAACAGTGTGTTAAACAAGTACTTGGATAAATTTGTCCTTGTGTTCATAGATGATATTTTAGTTTACTCAAGAAGTGAGGAGGAACACAAAGAACACCTGAGGATAGTATTGCAAACTCTAAAGGAAAATCAACTATACGCCAAATTTAGCAAATGTGAGTTCTATAAGGACAAGATCCAATACTTGGGTCATATTATTTCTGAACAAGGCCTTGTTGTTGACCCGGAGAAGATAAAGGCTATAAAAGAATGGCCAGTGCCCACTGATGTTTCAGCAGTTAGATCATTCATGGGGATTGCCGGCTATTATCGCAGATTTGTGGAGAGATTTTCTGCCATAGCACATCCCATCACTTCCTTACAAAGGAAAGGTGTCAAGTTTGAATGGACTGAAAAATGCCAAAATAGTTTCGACCAATTAAAACTGAAACTTACTACAGCCCCTATACTGAAGATTGCAGATCCTGATAAGGAATTTGTGGTATGTACGGATGCATGTAGAGAGGGATTGGGAGGAGTTCTTTTGCAGGAAAATTTGGTGATTGCCTATGAATCCAGGAAACTGAAGATACACGAACAGAATTATAGTGCCTATGATTTAGAATTAGCAGCTGTTATTCATGCTTTGAAAATGTGGCGGCACTATCTTCTTGGAAAAAAATTTACATTGATGACTGATCATATTAGCCTCAAATATTTCTTTTCCCAAACTGATTTGAATGCCAGACAAGCTAGATGGTTGTTCTTTTTAAGTGAGTTTGGCATGGACATAAAACATATTAGAGGGAAGGAAAATAAAGTTGCTAATGCATTGAGTAGAAATGCTTGTCAGAATATCAATAATATTGGAAGTAGTGCTCAGATTGATGTAGAAAATTTGGTGAATAAGGCAGCAAACCAAGACCCAAATTATGAAACACTTCTGGTGCAATTACAGAAAAAGGAGAAAACTGATTTCACTCAAAACCAAAAAGGGTTGATCTGTTATAAAAACAGATTGTATATTCCCAATGTAGAGTCCTTAAAAAGGGAAATTTTGGATGAGTACCACAAACAACCATATGCAAGACATCCAGGATATCAGAAAATGTTAACAACCCTGAAAAAGAAGTTGTTCTGGCCAGGAATGAAGAGAGATGTAGCAGAATATTTAAGTAGATGCATGGAATGTCAATTGGTTAAGGTTGAACATCAGCATCCTGCCGGGCTTCTGAACCCTTTGCCCATTGCAGAATGGAAGTGGGACACCGTTTCTATGGACTTCATTACAGGATTACCCAAAACCAAATACCAGCATGATTCTGTAATGGTAGTAGTAGACACTTTAACCAAAGCTGCTCACTTTATACCAGTGAAATCCACCTTTGGAACAACTCAAGTAGCGAATGTGTTCCTGAAGGAGATAGTAAGGCTCCATGGGGTTCCTAAAGTGATTGTTTCAGATAGGGATGCTAAGTTTACAGCAGCCTTTTGGAAGGGATTATTTGGAGGAATGGGCACTAAATTGAATTTTAGCACTGCCTACCACCCTCAGACTGATGGTCAAACGGAAAGAACTAATCAAATTTTGGAGGACATGCTGAGAATGTATGTGATGGATAGACCCTCAAAGTGGGAAGATTTCTTACATTTAGCTGAATTTGCCTATAATAACAGCTATCAATCCTCCATCAAAATGAGCCCGTTTGAGGCACTGTATGGAAGGAAGTGTCATACTCCTTTGAGCTGGAGTCAGCCAGAAGACAAACTAATGTTGGGACCAGATGCTTTACAAGAAATGGAAGGAATTGTCAAACAGATACAAAAGAACATCAAGACAGCACAAGATCGCCAGAAGAGTTATGCAGATAAGAAAAGAGTGCATAGAGAATTTAAAGTTGGGGAGCATGTATATTTGTGTATTAAACCCAAAAAGAGCACCCTTTATGCTGGGAGTTGTGCAAAATTGGCCCCTAGATACTGTGGTCCCTTTGAAGTATTAGAAAGGGTGGGACCAGTGGCTTAAAAGCTAGCCTTACCACCCCATGTTAGAGTTAATGATGTATTTCATGTTTCATTGTTAAAAAGATATGTGCATGATGCTTCTCACATAGTTGATTGGAATGTTGTACAGGTGGAACCAGAAGGGGAGTTTCAGCCAGAACCGCTTCAAATATTGGAGCGGGAAGAAATTGAATTGAGAAGTAGAACGGTAGCAAGAGTAAAGGTGCAGTGGAAGCACTTTACTGCTGAAGAAGCTACCTGGGAACGAGAGACTGAAATGATGGAAAAATATCCATTTTTATTTGCAAAATAAACTCTAGTAGTTGAAAAACAACACCGAGGACGGTGTTTATTTTCAGAGGGGGAATATGTAACACCCCCAATTCATGTGATTGCATTTTAAAGTTAGATACTTGAACTTCAAATCCTAAAGGGGGTGGACCCCAAAGGATAATTATTTTGTGAATGTAATTAAACATTTAATTGAGGAAATGAATAAATTATTGTGGTGCAGATTGACCAAAAATGAGATGATGAGATCACTCGCTAAATCTGTGAGTATGGATGAGGCAAATATTTCCCCACAACCTTTCAAAAATCCTTGAAAGATAGTAAGTTTTAAATTTAGATTTTTGAGGAAAAATCTGAATTTCCCCAATGATGAGGAAAGTAGTTGGGAAGAGGTAAAAAGCTGGAAAAGCTGAGGAAAAGCATAAAATAGCTTTAAAGAGTCCCTAAATTAGGAAGCCTAGGAAAACAGAAAGAAAAGCATCCTGAGATTCTGGACGCAGAATTAGAAACATGCTTTGGGGAACAATAGCTTAAATAAGCTTCTCTTGTACAGATTAGAGGTGGATCTGTTTCAGGAGGTGATCTTAGCTCGAGGGAGAGTTTTAGGAGACATAAGAACTCTAAGGTTGGGAGGTTGGTCGACTGCACAAGTGGTATGTTTATGAGTTAAATTATCTTCCTGTTTATTATGGTATGAATTGGCTACATATAAAAACAAAATTTGTCTCTAAGGTATTAAATTTTACTAGTCTACATTTAACAGAATGTAATCAGCAGGCAATAACCTGATAATTCTGTATAGTTGTAGAGGAAAATCCTGTAAGGTAGAATCCCACAGAATTTTTAAACCCAGGGTTGGGTTAAATCTGAGGAAACCTTGTTCTTTCAGGAAAAGTTGTGAAATTGTTTAATCTGCTTCTGTTTCCTAGCATAATTTTTATTTCATATACCATAGAGAGAAATTGAATTCACTGTAGTATACCGGAATAATAGCAAGAGATGAGTTAAAATTTATACTGTGTATGAAAGAACAAAATGAGAGACTCAATAGACTGACCTCAGGTTCAGCAAAAAAATAAATTCTATTATAATTCCAGGAAATTAAATGGTCTAAATCAACAAGGTTGTATATAAGCCACACTTAGTCTAGTGGAGGAAAGGAGTAAATATTTATATGAAAAAAAAAGGTTATCAGAGACAATGGCCTCATGGAACTACTCTAACATCATAGCACTGAGAATGAATACATAGAGTGCAGAAATTATGATTAAGCAGTTGAGAAGCATAGGAGCAAAGAGTAAATTATGTTCAACGGTATACACAGTAGCATTTATGTAACCACTATATTCCCTTGACCAAGAGGAAAAAGGGAATAAATTCCAAACCCACAACCAGCTCTACAGAAACACCTACAACCAAACCTATAGGTAGACAAGAGTTGTATATAGATATAAGTAAATGGGAAGAAACTGGCAAATAGAAATATATATATATACAACTTTGGAAAATCACAGAATATAGAGTCTAGGATTTTCTACATATTAACCATATGTTTATAAATGAGTAGGGACTCATAAATTCCAGCATGCCATTCATATGTCTAGACAGATAATGGTAAAACCAATTCAATGAAATCCATGAACAGAAGAAACTGTAGTTATGATACAGGTACCCGAGTGAAGATTTCTAACCACAGAAAAGAATGAACGTAATAAATCAAAAGAAGAGATAAACACCAAATACAACTTCCTGGAAATTCTGATGAATGCAACCACGAAATCTGGAACAACATTAGTATTACCGAGAACCAAATATTGCTCTGACGAGTAAACTAAACAAAGAAAAATTCCATGGTATGAATTCATATATATGACTCATACAGTCCATGTACATTTATACTGTGGCGTAGCATATGGAATTCGATCTAAGACAATAGGGAGTACATATATGTCCAAAAATATTGAAATACATGCTGAGCCTATCAGGCTGGGGTATAAAACTCACAACCCCTATCTCAACAGAACAAATTTAAACGAGCGCCATCTAAGAGTGACAATGATAACAAGAAAAAAACAAAACCACGACTCGGATAGAGTCTCGTTCCTCAAGGAACACTGCGCAACATCACAAGAGAACAATGGTTCAACTCCCATGACCCAACGCAACAGGAGAGGAGAAGTAATCCCATAAGTATACTGACCTGGACGGCCAAGAGACCGAGGTTAGCATCCATAATGATTGAAAGGGTTAATAACTGCTGTCATAAGCATGCAAGAGCTCTCCGGTTACCTGTAGAAAACAAATTCAAACCCAAAATGCGAATTAGCCATTTGCGCCATCGTGGGGAAATAAGGGAATGAAGAAAATAATTATGGTGTTAAAAACACTACCTGTGAAACGCAAATCTCAGATGCGCCGAGCCCTGCAATCAAAAATTAAACAGAGAGGGATTAATACAAACCACCCTCGAATATAATATGGAGGAATAAAAAATTTTATGCGGAGCCGGGATGAACAAAAACCCACCTCATAAAGATCCATTGAAGAGGAGACGTCTGCCTGAAGAGATGCGAAGCACGCTACACAGGAGGCATAAAACAAATTAGTCTCATTTTATGAAATAGCCAGAGTAGGGTCGATGATAACCCTGAAAATAGAAACCAACCACACTTTGCGCTGAAAGTATACCTTGAAAATCGTAAAACCAGATGCATTCACCTTACTGATGATTGAATATATATTCAGAACCGGTGTATGGCCGTTACGAACTACTTTCTGAATCATTCAACCTACAATAGAAAAAATGAGCGCGGAGGTAATTCCCTGATATCGTGTTGATGAACCAGATGCGACATAATTCTTCTCTGCAACGGAGAATTGAAAAACCCTCGGCAGAAGTAGAATGGTGCAGACGCAGAGGTGCACAACAAAGTTTTGAACGCGGAAAATCGACTTAACTCTACACCGAGGGCTTATATAATTCTTCACAAAACCACCTGAACCCTAACCGGAATCGATCTCCATCGTCCACTTGGCAAAATCTTAGAAGCCAAGACACGGATCGAAGGGTAGCAGTGGAGAGTTAAGACCCGCCGTATAACATTAATGGGGTGTAAATCTGAATTGATTTCAAGGTATCCTGTGCGTATATTGGCGTGAGTGTTGTACACCACGTAAGCCGAGCAAGCCCAGCGACGTGGATTCACCACGTAAGCAAACGAAGGGATATGGAGAACCACATAAATCACACAACACGCATTTATGTATCACGACGCCGACATGGATAAACATTTGACCGCGGCGATGCACATAGAAACTGAAATCAAATTGTGACTATACTTCTTACGTGCACAATGATCTCAACTCCAAGTACCATATCTTAAATCGATTGAAAATATTATATACAGTGATGTGTGGTCATATCAACCCATGTATATATATATGTTAATGCCAAACGCATAAAAAAAAAGTCAATTCGCCATATTATGTACATCGAATTATATGAAAAATCAATACCCCAAAGTCCATACCAATATACAGGGCGGAAAAATCATAACTATGGATAGTGGAAGGGTCGCAAATGCCCTTAGGCAAAGGTTCATTCAATTCATGTTATATAATACATGTTAACCGACCATATGATTTATGTTAGTTTCAATAATTAAATGAATGAGATGTGTGACCATTAAAGTCATAGGTGAGTTCGCGAGGTCATGCGAGACCTGGGTAATGATTGAAGGCATATAAAATATCTTCACCCTTTGAATAAAAATAACATAAGGTAAGAGGTAGTGGTAGAGGTTTAATTTCAATGGGATATGAGGATGGAAATATCATGGTGAAGAAGGTTTAAAAAATATGATAATAAACATATGCTTAAAGTACGAGTTCGTGAAGAAATTTTTTTTTTTTAAATGTGAAATTTGAGTGTGACATCGGAATAACGCTATGAAATTATTGAGTTTTCCTTCTGCATGATTTAATTGCTTTCCTAGATTTAAAGACTAAAGTATAATCGTTTGCTTATACATCATCTCAAGAGGGTGATTCTATTGGATGCTGGAGTGACTGAACGTACCTTAGTTTTTTCTTGTTTATTGATTAAAATTTTAATTCTGTAAGTGTGATTGTGCGCACTATATTTTCTTTTGAATTTTTTCTTTCTTTCGTTACTTGATTTCATAGGTTATTTTAATTTAATTTTCATTATTTGATTTCATAGATTAGATGAATTTATTTCATTATTTTGTAGTTAAATTGATCTATCTTTGAAAGACAATTTCTAGCACATACGGTGCATGCTTCATACGTTTATGAAACCCCCAGGTTTAAAAACCCCCAGGTTTACAAATTAAATGACGGAAATTATTTTCCCCAACAATGGCCACTATAAAAATCTATATTTAATATCTTTTAAGATGCAAGAAGGATTAATTTCATTCCCTAATAGTCTTGAATGATAATTAGAGTAGCATAAATTATTTTATTTTACCACTATAAAAATCTATATTTACTATGTTTTAAGATGCAAGAAGGATTAATTTCATGCTAATATTTCTTGAATATTAATTGGAGTAGTGTAAATTCACAATATTTTATGCTCTAATTCTTATTTTTAGTGGAATCAAGGCATTAGGGAGCTACATTCTAGCATCATCAAGAATGGCTTAAGATTTATGAGTATTTTTCTATATAAATTTTCCCTTGGCATTTCATCCATGAAATTATAGTTGTGAATTACATAAAAATTTTAAATCTAATGATGGTTGAAGAATGGGTTTTCCAAAATATCTTGATGAGGGTATTGATTTCCTCTTATTTTAATTTTCTCAACATCACGTTAAATACTAATTCTTTAATAGTCATTGGTCAAACAATGTGTCAATATATATATATATATATATGTTTTGTTGGTTGGAAATAAGAATGATTGGTTTGGTTGTTTAAAAAACATTTAAATAGTTTCTCCCCATGCAACTTAGCTTCAAACATCAGTTTTCATTGAAGGAAAGCTATTTACATTCCTAAAAAAATAAAATTAATTTCACCTATTAATTAAACATAAACCTATCCCTATTATATTCCTATTCTACTAAATTTCTTTGGATTTACATTGATGTGGAGTGATATCATATTGATATCATTACCATACCATAAAGGTTTTTAAAATTTAAATAAATAGATTTGAGGAAGGTTCAACCAACCATTCTTCCAAGACTATACTTTGAAGGAGGTATATTAAGTGGAAGGATTAGCTACCCTTCACTCAAATATAATATTCTAGATGTTATTCATGTAGATGAAAGATTGATTAACTATTCCCCCAAGGTATTGTGATCAAGGGTGTGTATCACTTGGATGGGATGACTCACATTTCCACTAGCATAGTATTTTATTAATGAATATGAGAAAGAGGAATGGTTATCTAACCCTTCCTAAAATATTTTATTCACCTCAAATGTCATATGGAAGAAGCATCGATGAACACTTCATTCATGATAATATGAATAATGAGGTGGATCACTTAAAAGACTTGGTTGACCCTTCCTCCACAATAGTAACCTAAATTAATATAACCATAGAGAAATATTCCAAGTAAGGGTTAGGTAACCTATCATCTATAAAAATACCCTCAAGGAGGGAAATCAATTGGAAGCATTGATCAAGCCTTCATCAAATATGATATTTTGGAAATGATTCATGTATAGGAAGGGTTGATTAACACTTCCTCTAGGGTAATATTATTCACATAAAGTAATGGTATATTGAAACATGGAAGGTTCAGTTGACCCTTCCACCAAGATAGTATTTATTGAAAAAGATAATAAAGAGGAATTGTTGGCTAACCCTTCCTAGAATATGGTAGTTCTTCTTTCATAATATAGAGGAAGAATCAACCAAACATCCCTCTATGATAGTGTGTCTAAGGATATGGATCACTTAAAAGGGTCAAACAACACTTCCACCATGATAATGACATAAAATATTATAATCCTTTAGAAATATTTGAAGGGAGGGTTGGTTGACCCTTCCTCTAGGATAATACTCTCAAGGAGGAAAAGCAAGTGGAAGTGAAAACTAATGCCCTTGACTTATAATGGTTGGTATATACACTTCCTCCATGTTAATGACCTGAAATATTATAATATTAGAGATATATTCTAGATTAGAATTTCTCCTCCACTCATATAGGATAGTAATCTCAAGGACGTAGGTGAAGAGGAAAGGTTATCCAACCATTGCTAAAATATTGGATTTTACTCATGATTGATGTAAATAAAGGTTCAACTGAAACTTCACCTAATATAGTACGATAAATGAGGTGGATAACATGGAAGAGTTGAACAACCCATATTCCAAGAGAACATTCTCAAGGAGATAGAAAAGGTCTACGGGTTAGTTGACCCCTCCTCCAAAATGGTATATAAGTGATGATCTATTTCAAGGAAGGTTCTACCAAACCTTTCTCTAGGATAGTATTATTTTGGAGGTGGATCACATAAAAAATAGTGTAATACATCCTTTAGGATAGTACTCTTACTGATGCAAATTAAGAGCAATGGTCAACCGACCCTTCCTCAAATATGGAACTTTGGTCATGATTCATGTAGAGGAAGGATAAACCAACCTTCCCTCCATAATAGTATGCTAAATGAAGTGGATCACATGGAATGGTCAATTGACCCTTCTTTAAGGATAATATTCTTAAGGATGTGGAGAAATTGTAAGTATTATCTTACCCTTCCTCAAATGTGATATTTGAGTGGTAATTGGTATTTGGTATTTGTTATTTTAGTGACATTTCTTGATGGGATCAATTAGTTTTAGAGATAATGAATTGAGGAAGTTCAAGTAATGTATATTCACGGTATTTATATATAGCTTATATCTAGCCCTAGTGTTAGTACTAATATCTGACATGGAGTGAAAAATGGTGGAGTAGGGGGTAGTTGTGTGGCACATGAGTTGCATTGAAAACATGGGAAATAAATCAATAAAGTGTGAAAAAAAAATGGTATTGAACCAAATGATAAATGAAAAAGGGTTTTAGTCAGGCCTTTGAAGTTTACCTCCAAAATTGTGGATTTCACCCATTGAGTAGTCCATTCAAAGAATCATCACCCATAGCTTATGGAAAACACCAATGAGAAATGGTGATGGACAAGCATGATACCATATTGATGGGAAGGATGATGCTAATGAATTTTGTTAGTAGAGGATGCATGGAGTAAGTATAAAAAAACACATGAAACCAAAATATGGGTCATGCAATGACATAATAGTGTTATATGGAAAGGAAGACGGTGACCATGTGGAAAGGGAGTTTTACAAGGAGTAAAAAATTCATTTAAGTGTTAAGAGGCCTTGATTTTATACCCAATTTAGTCTTTAAATTTTACTTTTATTAGGGGGTTAAATTAGAGAAAAGGATCAAATAAGTTCCACAAAAAATTCCCTTTGAGGAATATTTTGTCTCCCTCCATCAATACATGTCGATAGTTGCATCTGATGAGATGGTGACATCAACTTGGAGGAAAGGTCAATTAAAAGAGTCAAGAGATAGTGACATCAACATCATGTCATACAACTGAAAAACTCAATAATGTGGAAGTGAATATAGTCAAATCCCTCTCGAGGAATATTCTCTTGTAGGTGTTTTCCAAGCCAACCATAGAAACCAAAGGAAGATTTCGATGGGTGTGACATTAAGGTGATGTCAACCTAATAATAATCATATGGAGGGAAAGGACATAGTTGATTTAATAAGCCAACAACTATTGGAAAGGGTCCATTAGGGAGGATCATTAAGCAATCTCTTTCCCCAAATTGCTAGGAGGCTGGAGGAGAATTGTTGATGATGGAAACCAATAGGTTAAGGTACTAGTCATCGAGTCACGATTTCACACTATAGGCTAAAAATTTTATCTAATAAAAGGAATAGGCATTGAGAATAAAATTTGCATTGTGGGGAGGCATTATAGCTCTATCAAGTCCATGGTCACTGAATTTTAATATCTCACACTACCATTATACTTCTATCGTGGTTGAGGAATTTACTAGCACATAATGTATTTCGGTGAAGGAAGGAATGATGCCTAAGTGAAGGGTAAAGAAAGTGTAGAATGACAACCTAGTAATATGTAAGGATGATGATGTGGTCTATGAAGATGGAAGAAATATTAGTGACGCTTGAGAAAATTTATATGGATCTTACAACCTCTGCACAAGACAGCAAGGAGAATAGTAAGTGTAATATAATGGTATCAAAGCTAAAATGATGTGCTATTTCATGGGAAGCTAGGTACATGATAGAGGAATATAGAAGAAGAGGGATTGGGGAAGGTGTACACCAACCTTTAGAACACAATTTCTTCCAAAAAAGAGTAACCCTCCTCCATGGATTCACCCTTATTTTAATTTTAAATGAAAATAATATAGAAAATATTTATCTCAAATGGCATATTCATAAATAAATAAATATGTATTATGGTTTTGTGTATTTATTTGCTCATGAGAATAATATAAAAAAGTAAATAATTGAAATAAAATATTTAGAAAATAATTACTTTGAATTTTTTGTATTTATGGTGCAAACTTACATAAATGCATTTTAGTTTTACATGTAAACATGACAAAAAAATAAAACAAATAAATATTATAAAATAAATATTTGAGTTTAGTTCTAATTTGTATATTCATAAAATAAATATTTGTAATTTTTTTCTATTTATGATGGAAATTCACATAAACTAGTAATTGCACCACATGTTGAAAAAGAAACACCGTAAGGAAATAGCATAGGAAATAGTAGCCTAGAAGAAATAAGATGTTGCAGAAAAGGAGCCAACGTGGAGGAATGAAAATCAAATTTTTCTTCCATGGAAGCAAGTAGTGAAATTTTAATGCAATATTGCTTCCTTGAGCCTTACAAATCATGAGGCCTATATTAAAGTTAAGTTAAATACCTTCTCTAATCATGCCAACATGAATGTCTCATGAATAAAGAAATAGATCGTGATTTTATACCTTCAAAATCAAAGGTTGTTTTGGTGCAGTTCATCCATATTTAATCTTGATCAATTCCTATTGAGTCACCTATGTATTATCTCCTTCATGATCTTTGAAAATATTCAAAATATCACATTGTTCTTTACCACTGATGTCCTTGTGTTTGCCATGTTCTTGTATATTCAGTATCGCTGATATGAAGATGTTTTTTTTTGTTCTTTATGCAAATAGTAAAAAATGTATGGAAAGGTGGCTTTCATCACTTCAAGGGCAATAAAAATAAGGTGTTTGAAAAAATAGCTCCAACACCGAGAGATATTTGGTAGCATTTATGGAGTCGGTGAACATTTCTTGTTTTGTGGCGTTGGCTACTCAGCATAGCTTTCTTGATCTTGTGTAGAAGAAAAGAATTTTTATTTATTTTATATTACATTAACCATGAAATTACCAACATTCATGGAACACTTTCCATCACATTTGTAGAGCAAATTATATCAAAGTATCACACAATTCTTATCAGAGCTAAATGCTCCTATATGAAATAACGATGAATTTAAGAGAAGTAAAAACAATTTTATTGAGAAAACAACTCCAACACATTTGTAGAGAAAATTACAACACTGCGTCACACTTTTCTTATGAGAGATAAATGCTCCTATATGAAAAAACGATGGATTTCATCACTTAAGAGAAGTGAAAAAAAAAATTATTGGGAAAGCAACTCCAACACATTTGTAGAGAAAATTATAATAGAGTATCACACTTTTCTTATCATATCTAAATGCTCCTATATGCAACAAACATAGCTTTCATCAGTTCAAGAGCAGTAAAAGCGTTTATTGAGAAAATAACTCTAGCACTCATAGATTTGGAAGCAAATGTTGAATTGATGAACATGTCTTACTCTATGGTGTTGGATATTGAGCATAGTTTTCTTGATCTTGTATACAAGACTGTAAATTTGCATGTAGCTTATACTGCATTAACCATGAAATTTTCAACATTTAGGACACATTCGCCATCACATTTGTAGAGAAAATTATAGTAGAGTATCACATTTTTCTTATCATATCTAAATGTTCCTATATGCAACAACTACCTTGTGCTTCATAGTTTAAATTTGTGCAAGGAAGAGAAGAGGAGTGTCAAGGTGCAAGCTAGAATATGAAGAGAAAGAATAATCTTGTTCGGGACTTGAGATAGACTCATTCTTTGCACATCTAAAGTAAAGATTAATAAAACAAAACTCACCATACTTTGAATTTTTTAGATAAATATCTTAAAAATTAGAATATAAATTTAATACATTTTACGAAATTACACATTTAACAATATTCATTTAAGAAATACAAATACAAATTACTATTTTAAATAAAAATAGTACAACACATTTAACAATATTCATTTAAAAAAATACAAATACAAAAAAGTATTTTAAATAAAAATATTATGAATAATCACATTAATTACCATGGCCCTCATGTACCTTCCTCTTATTACTTTTTAAATACGTGATGTTTGTAACTTATTCTTAATCAAATAGTTAAGATTGATCTAGGATCCAGAGTTAAGATTGATCTAGGCCATCTTAATTTCCCTCTTTAAATAAACTACATTCCACATGAATACCATAGGTCAATACAATGAGCTGTATTTATAGTTTATTATTATTTTATTTTATTATTTTTATTTTTTATTGTATTTTGACCTAGTTAAAATGTTCATTACATTATGTCGATCTTTTTATTTAATTTACTTTTCTTTTTTTTTTGTAATTTGACATAGTCAAAATGTTAAATTGAGGTTAAAACCTAGCAAATTTTTAATAACAACATTTTAACTTAAAAGTCACCAAAACTTAAATTCAATCTAACTTATTAAAAAGAAAAAAAACTAACATTATAAAAAACATATAAAAAACTATTTACTTGTGGATCTAATGGGCTAAAACATTTCAATCGTCTAACATTTGATCCAATGACTCAAACATGGACACAATATGTAACCAGAGGAGTTGCTTTAAATAATAATGCCTACAAATGGGTAATAAATCCATTTTCACATGTCAACATGACAAACAAAAATTTATCCACCCTACTTTATAGAACTTTCTAATATAGAATACACGACTTCTTTAAATATATGGTGATATACTACACTTCCAATTAGATCAATAAAAAATTACTCCACTTTAACGCCACATAGTAAGAATGATGCTAACTTGTCCATTAAATATGGTGATACACTTCAGTTTTTTATATGATACATAAAAATTTACACCACATTAGCACCACATAACCAAACGGGTGCTAACTTATCATGCTAAAAGAAAGTTTTTCTTCTTGTGAGCTAGGACAATAAAATTGACGTCAAATTCAAGTTAATATGGTCGATTTCTTCGAAATAGAAAGATAAATAAGGTATATGACTAATATTTTCAATCCCTTGTTTTTTGAATCCCCCTTTGTGATAATTTGAGGTCAAGGTGTGAAGTTATCATTCTTTCAGTATGAAATGAAAATAGTTAGCTTACATGTATTTATATTTGAACTCTAAATATGCAATCATAAATATATTCATCTATTTTAAAATCAATAGAAATATTTTTAAGTCATGTTGAAATTATGATGGGATAGGTGTCCCTATATTGGAATTGGCCATTTTAATCATTTTTATAATTAATATTTTTGATTGGATGATTTAAATTGAAAAATACTAGTATATTCTTGTAGTCGTCACTCTACCAATGAAAGGAATTGAAAGTGATAACTTCGCTACATATTTAAATCAAGGGTTTAAACCTAATTTAAAATATTTTTTTACCAAATAATAATTAAAATTTTACTTTTCTTTTTATTTATCACTAGCTATAAAGTTTAGAGAAAAATCAAATTAAAAATGAAAAATACATTGAAACCTGGTTGTAATTAACTAAAACATGTGCCTCTTAACCTTAAACATGTTTTACGATTTAAATAATGACATGTTGCGGTGATTGAGCTTTTCGGCCATATTTGTAACTCGCCTAAATTTAAATTTTAATGTAATTATAATAGCACACGGTTTTATTGTAAAATGATAGTAAGAGGTTTTATATATATTAAACATAAACGTTTTATATATATTAAATGAAATTCCGAGATTTATATCTCATAGTACAACATTAAGTTGAATTTTCAAACTAGAAAAGTAACAATTAAAAAAATATAGAAACATTTTCTATATATTAAACAAATATGGTAATACTACAGTTGAAGATTTTATAATAATCATTATATATAAATAATAGTTATATTATGGTTTTATAAAATCATGTAAAACATATTGCCACTCTAACATTAATAAAAAATTCATTAGGCTTATAATAATAAACACTATATATACACCCACATATATGTAATTCCATATCTATGATTAATAATATAACTCCATATATTAAGTAAACACGATATATATACACCCACAATTTCCATTTTAACCTAACCACTTGTCCTCTCGTTCTATCAACTTACTTTGCAGTAAATTATGCTAAGGTCGTAGAAGGGGTTTGTCACCCATTCCCACTCTAACTTGTTTAAGCTATCTCTGTGGTTAGCTAAGGGGGGCAGTTCCTAAAGTGAAGAAACTAATTTAAACTATGTGAGGTTCAAGGAGAGAGTTATAGTGAGAATGTATTACTTTTAAGGATTTATGAGAAAATATGATGTGAGCAACTTAAAATAATAATGACAATCATTAACATGATAAAACCACAAACAAGTGCCTTATACAGAATTTGCTCAATATTTTTAAGATATATATATTTCTCAAGAAGTAAAATGTAATGCTCTAAAAAACTGAAAGCAAAGTAGCCCTGAAATGAAAACAAAAGATTGCTAGCACAAGATATTGCAAGATACAGAAAATGTCTTTGAGATAATCAAATTTGGGAATCAAAACATTTAAACATTTATTGCCAAAACTCCAAAATTAATAATTAGTTTGAAAAATTTTAACAAGGAAATGCCAAATGTAAAATTAGACTTGAAACATTAAAAAAAAAAAAAAAAAAAAAAACTTGTTAAGAGAATTACAATACTTTCTTTTAGAATAAACATTGCATATGAAAACTAAAGACCATCAAGAGATAAGTAAAGTAAATATGATGGATAATTCTCTTGGTTAATTTTATTATTAGTTACCTATAAAAAAATATTGCAAATGAACTATTCAATCCTCAAACCTGACCCTTGCCCAAAGATATGGATCCCACAATGAGGAGTCAATAAAGGAGTAGAAGGTCCCTAAGATATCTATTCAACTAACTTATGTTCGAGGTAAAATTTTAGTGAGTTTTGATTACCCAATTAAATTTCTACGTGCAATGTTTCAAAATAAATATAAATGAGATTGTGCTCATTGCAATAACAAATTAAACTTGAGAAACAAGAATGGAAATAACCTCATATGTGTTGCACCAATAAATGAAAGTAGGCAAGTTAAGTGAGAGATGTTTTCTTTATGATATAATTGTTTCAAGTGTGAGATAATGCTCCAATATTACCAACATATGTAGCATAAATGGACCAAACAATGAAACATGTGCCTAAATAACCATGAAACAATTAAAACATGCCGATAATATAAGTCGTTCACACATAAAAGAGATTTGCTCAAGTTTCGAAACTTTGGAAATATGCATTTTAGATTGTTTAGACACAAGGTTTAGTGAATGAAATGTCTATTGAATATTTTGTTAATTTTAAGCATTCATGTGATGAAAATAAGCATAGAAGAAACTACAAACAAAGTAAATCCACCCACAAAAGGTCCTTCCTCTTCAAATTAGGAAGAGAGATGCCACGGGAAAATTTTCCAATCTCCCTCAAGAAAAGAACTTTATTTTATTAGTGATTATAATTATTAGAAAATATTCCTCTAAGAAGGTTGGCCAAGAAATTAAAAGAGATCTTTATAAAGATAAGAGTTTGGAAAAGATAGAATCCCCCCTTAAGTAAGACAACAAAACTAAATGTGAAAAGACTCTAAATCTGAAATTTTGCAAGCCTCAAAATGCCCATGGCATAGATAACTTGTCGATGTCCCTATAGAGCTCACGACCTCCTTAAAAAATCAGTCCTTGAGTTCATGGAATGTCCTGCATGCAATATTACTAGTAGTTTTCTGACACCTCTTCTTCAAACTCTTCGTTGTACAAAGCTCAATCCTATGGGCTTCCAAAAAAAAATCTATTATTAGCGTAAAAGAAAGAAATATAAAACAATTTCATATTACAAACTAATGTACAAAGCGCTAGCTCAAGTAATGGGAGTGAACTCCCATACTTGTCCAACTTAGAAATTTCCCTTGAAATAGCTTGTATAACTTTGGAAGCTATAAAAAGAAGTATTTTAAATTTTAAATGAAGTATATGATCAAGTAGCTAGATAAGGATAAAACCCTCTCTTGGTCTTCCTTCATTGAAATACTTGTGGTAGATAAGGAGACTTCTCCCACGCCCAGATGGATTTCCTACACACAATGTAAATAGATATTCCCTAAAGACTTGAAAAAGTATTAGTCTGCAAAAGGATTAGAGCATCATAATGAATAATATAAACCAAAAATTCTTTAGAAAATGACTTGGCAAGATTATTTCTAGAATATTACTCTAAATCAATGATATGTGCAAGATCATAACTTGCATACATCAATCCAATTTAGAAGGAAAATATAAACTAATATTGATAAAAAATATAAATAAATTCAAACACAATGTAATGTTTATGGAAATAAATCACCTCATAACACCAAGAGAACACCCTCCAAATAGCCCCAAAGCCTTGATTATATTAACCAATATGCAAGTAAAAAATGGCAGAGTTTCCTCAAGCCGAACAGCTCATAACATGATACAATACAATAGCCCATGGGTTTGTTATATAGAGAGTTAGGAGCAATTCCTAAGGAAGAATGCATGTGATAACTAAACATGGAGCAAATCCCAAGGAAAAATAAGCCAAGTTCAAGGGAGAAGAATAAGACACCCTGAGAAATACAAATTCCTTTGTGCACCAAGAGAAATCGAATTCCATATGATCCGTGAACTCATCCATAAGCCAAATTGAAGGTAGTGAAGAGAACACTAGCCAAATAACCCCAAAGTCTTCATTATATTAACAAACATGCAAGTACAAAATGGTAGATTTTCCTCAAGTCCAATAGCTCAAAACATGATATAATACAATATCCCATGGATTTGTTCTATAGAGAGTTTGGATCAATTCCCAAGGACGAATGCATGTGAGAACTAAACTTGGAGAAATTCCTAAGGAAAGATAAGCCACGTTCGATGTGGAGAGGACTGAGACGCCTAGAGAATAATCGAATTTATTTTGTGCACACCAAGGGAAATTGAATTATCGATATGATCTAGTGAACTCATCCATAAGCCAAATGAAGTCCTGTGCTACATCAAGTCCACCACTGCAAACTTGAACAAACTGAAACCTTACCTGTAGATGGTCTCAATGAACTTCTGCATAGTCCTCTGAGAACTATGTGTTTGTTCTAAGTAATTGTGCAGTCTAAGCTTAAGGAATAGTGTAAATCCTCTGAGTGAATATTTAAGTGTTTTTGCAATCCAGATAAATCGTGAGAAGATGTCCCCACTTGGTCTTCAATCAACTGATCTCGTAGAATATTCCTTTTATGCTCAACTTCCTCTAATAAATTCGATTTTCCTTGTGTGTAACTATTGCTTTACTCTGGGAAATTCAATTTTGATAAAATAAATGATGAAGTGTGCTCAGTCACCCTCCACATGTTTGTTGACTCAACCCTTTGACTTAGAATAATTTCCAAGTCATTTTGTCACATAGAATAAATTATTTATCTCTATTTTATTTAATTATATCCTAATTAAATGCCACAATTTCTACTAAACTTAGGAAATGCGGGTTTTGAGGGTCAAAAACTCATTATTAACCCCTCAAAGTGTGTCATAGTAGAAATTTGATGGTAAGAGGTGTAATTTTGACTACGCATACCCCATACAACTTCTCTAGAAAACACTTATCACAATCCAATTACAATTTTTTTTGCAATTTTCGACTTGCAGGAAATCTAAAAACTTAAAAACTCACTGCCTAGACCTAACCAAATTCCACGATTTTTTTTTTCTGATCTAGTATGGTAATATAAATTGACTATAGACACTAGGACTCACCCAAGGCCTCACCATCAAGTTGTACTATGGATTTGGGGTAAAAGTGGAGGACAAATCTCAATTAATATTTAAGACTTGGTAGAGAGATGATAATTAACCAAGTAAAAGAATCTCCATGAGTAATACTCACTTGTTGGTAAGGTCCCAAGCTACTTAGGCCTATCACGGACTCAATACTGACTCAAATTCATCATTACTAGCATCACTTATTACAATTCTCCATAGGGCGTGGAATCTAGGTACAAGAGAAAGATGATGATAAATAGAAGTAGAGTTCAAAAACTCTGTTGAACTAATAGTATCTGATGATATCTGATGGTACAAATATCTTTTGCTTCATCCTTAGGCATGGAGTCTTCTCATTATCCACAGCTACCACTCCAATGGTCAACACTACCATAACTGTTTCACAATACCGTTAATAATTTTGAAAGTGGTTTTTCAATTCACCACATTTACAATTGTAAAATGATTTTTTTTAACGATATAATTGTTGTTGAATATCTTAATATCCCTCTAAAATGATTTTAATTTTTTAAACTACGTTTAAAATTGTATAATGAGCATTGACTATTTTAAAATAGCTTTACACATTAATAGACTCTATAAAAGAAAAGAGAGAGTTATACAATCAAATATATTTTCAGAAACTACACTCGGGTGTATTTAAAGAACAGGGGAATACAACTATTAAATATATTTTCAGCTTACTTTTAAAAAATAAATGAATACAATATATATATATATATATATATATATATATATAAAATTTATGTGAGTACTATTGAGGTAAATATAACTTATTATATAAATTTTAATTTTGGAATTAATAATTTAAAAAGAAAAATTGGATCTCTCCATGTTGGTATTTTCCACTATTTCAATTAAATATTTTTAATTTAATTTTAAGCTTATGAATTTTTTTTCTCCCTTTTAACTTCTAAAACTTTCACAAGTTAATCATTTTCCTTCGGTTTTTAATTTTGGCAATAATTATTTTAACATTTTATTTTATTATTTATTTTTAATCTCTCCATACTTGTATTTTCCACGATTTCAATTTAATATTTTTAATTTAATTTTAATCTCATGAAAATTCTCCCTTTTAACTTAGAAAATTTTCACAGTTAATCATTTTCCTTCGATTAATCATTAGATCGTTTACGTTTTTATAATCTTAGATTTTATACATTTGGGTTTTATTGAGATAGTATAATATTATAGTTTCATAATATTTGTTTTTTATAAATTTAAATTTTCCAGTTTTTTATAATTTCAATTTTGGTATTTTTTGGATTTTTAAGTTTTAAAAAATATTATGAGAAAAAAAGGTTATAACCAATATTGTTATAAATAAATTTATAATAAATATTATATAGGTTTATAAATGGTTTATTTTAGATTTTTAATTTCAAATTTTTTTTTTTAAATATTTTTTTTATGTTTTAAAAAATATTATGATGAAAAAAAAGTGATAACAAATATTATTATAAATAATTTTATAATAAATATTAGATAGTTTTATAAATAGTGTATTTTAGATTTTTAAATTATTCTATAGGGAATTTATAATAGTTTATACTATAATAAGTTTATAAGAGTTATTATAGTAAATAAATAATATTTTTTTAAGTTAAATATAAATAAAAATTAATAATAATAATAATTTTCAAATCAATATTAAAAACATTATTAGTAGAAATATTATTAATAATTTTTTATAATAATTATTAATATTATTGTAAATGACATTAATCATATTGTTAGGATTTGGTTCCTTTTGAAATATTCATTCTTAGAATAAATAAAAGAAGAAAGCTAATCAGTACTTAATGAATAAATAGAAATGCATGAATATCCAACAAAAAAAAAAACCATAAAAAGACCTTGATTTTATTTCTTGCAAGTTTTTCTTTCTGCATTTAGATTTGGGGAATTGTATCTCCGGTTTTCTTTGGAATGTGCTAGACGGTGTTTATGCTATTAGGGTGTTAGCGTATGGAGGCGTGCTCAAAGATGAAGCACGCTAAGGATTTTGACAAACTTTTGAGTTCCTCTTTTCACTCTTCTGTGGATCCGACCTCTTCCAGCCAACACGGGTCCAATATCGGAGAAGCTCAGATCGATGCCCTCCGCTCGTGGGTCCGAAGGTAGTCTCTAGAATCGGATCCCTCTGCAACTCAGTTCTCCGATTCTGGTTTCGTATCATCTCAGAACTCTTCGGTTTAGTGGTGAGCACGGATCTTTCCGCTCCAGCAGAATCCGCGACCCTCTCCGACTGCGTAGGCGTGGCCTCTCAATCTTCGCGGGAACCTGTTCCTTGCAGTAGTTGTGTCTCTTCTCCTGCAGCCTCGAAGTACCACTCAGGCAACGTGGACATTATGACTTCGGATTCGTCTTCAGGAACGGTGGAAGGTGAGAAAAACTCGGACCTGGGGTGTCGGATGGACACACAGCATGTCGGGATTCCTTCTGTTATGCGTCCCTATTCCCCTACGTCCCCTCCTCTGGTTTCCTCGAATTCGTGTTTTATCTCTGTGGCCATCAACCCAGCCTCATTTTCGAGCTCTGGTTCTTTGAACAACAATGTTGATAACTTTAGGTCCGCTCTCTATTCGGGGTAGGCTCTCTCCTTTAATGGTAAGTTTCGGTTCTCCAATTCGGTTATCAATAATTCATATAACAATATGAATCTAATTAAAAATAATTTGATAACAGAAGTTTATATATTAATAAAAGAATATTGAATAATGGTAATGTTATAAATTCTAATATTAACATAAATATTAATAATAATGTTAAGGGAAAACAAAAATAAGGTTTATGGTATTATTAATAATAATATTTTTTATAATAATGACTATAATAATTTTGGTTAACAAGGAGAACTCTATTAATAATAAGAATGGTGTTAACAATAATTCTAATATTAACAGCTATAATATAATAAAAATGTAATTAACTTTTCTAGTTTATTCTTTGATTCTTCGGTATTTAGTCTCCTTAATATAGGGTTTTGTAACATCAATATGGCATTAGGATCTTACGTGTGTAGAGACCATTGAGCAAAGATTGTCCACCCATTATTCTTAGGAAGGCTAAGCCTCTCAAAAGGAACTTGAGTAAGCCTGAGATTCTCACCCTTAATTCCCTAAGGGACAACTCGGACGTTGTCATCCTTAAGGTAGACAAGGGTGGTGCCATAGTCATTATGGATAAATCTGACTATGTCAGCAAGATGGTTGGCCATTTGTCCAATAATGGTAGTTATGTTAAGCTTAAAAGAATCCCCTTAAATCGGGTTATAAGGATGTTTCCCTTGCCATTAAGTCGGATTCTTGCCTTAATCCTCTCTCTAGGAAGTTCATTGAGAGTAATCCCCTTACCCCCCATGTCTATGGTCTCCCGAAGATTCATAAGCCTCGGGCCCCATCAAGTCCTATTGTTAAAATAATGGGTGGTCCCTCTTATCATCTCGCTAAATTCTTAGCTCAGAAGCTTAAACCCCTTGTGGGTCAAACCGATTCCTTTGTTAAGGACTCGGATTCCTTTATCAAGGAGTGGAAAAACATGAAGTTGGAGCTTGGTGATCTATTAGTCAGCTTTGACGGTGTATCCTTATTCACCATAATCCTCATCTAGGAAGTCTTTGATGTCATTAAACAGATATCTGACGGGGACACCGCTAAATTACTTAGCCTCTGCCTCACCTCGACTTTCTTCAGTTTTCAAGGTGAGTTTTATGAGCAAACTGGTGGTGTTGCGATGGGTTCCCCTCTTTCCCCCATTGTTGCTAACCTATTTGTGGAGGATTTTGAATCAAAGGCCCTGGCCTTTGATAAATTCAACCCTAGGAAGTGGAATAGGTTTATGGATGATACATGTGTCATATGGCCCCATGGTTGCAAGAAATTAGATTTGTTTCTTGGGCACCTGAACTCGCTGTCAGATTCCATAAAATTCAAGATGGAAGTGGAGGTTGATGGCTGCCTCCCATTCTTAGATATTCTTCCCTCTAGAAATGAGGATAGATCCATTTCTCACCAAGTTTTTTGCAAGAAGGTTCACACGGAACAATACCTCCATGTTGGTTCCCATCATTTTCCTCCTCAGAAAATTGGTGTCTTGTGTACTCTTGCGACTCGTGCTCTTAGAATCTCTGACGACATCCACTTGGAATCAGAGAAATCCCATCTTCTTGACGTTTTTGAAAATAATGGTTATAATAGATCTCAAGGTCTTAAAGCCTTTCATAATGCATATAAAGGGTTGAGTGGAAAATATACCAGGGTGGATTTTACTTCCAAGGTCCATCTCCCATTTATCGAAGGGGCAAGAGACAAAATTTCTCATTTCCTTAGAAAAAATAATGCCTTCGCTTCTTTCAAACCTCTCTGTACTATTAGAAATTCTCTTGGGTTTTGTAAGGACCGTATTGACCCTAAGGACATGAAAGAATTTTACATTATTCCTTGTTCCTGTGGAACTCCCTATATTGGAGAAACATGTCGATCCATTAGACAAAGAATCTGAGAGCATGCTGTGGACATTGGGCATAATCGATCTCGTACCTCAACTCTTGCTGAGCATGCAGAAAAATCCTGTCACCATGTTTGTATTGAAGACCCCAAAGTCGTTTCTAAAGTTGATCACTTCCACCATAGAAAATTAAGGGAGGTGATCGAAATTGAAAGGCATGCTGAGAATCTCAACCGTAATGATGGTTGGAAGTTAAGTAAGAGTTGGACTCTCATTCTCACTAGGCAAAAATTTTAATTTTAATTATTATTATTATTATTATTATTTTAAATAATATAAATAAATATTTTTAATACAATTTTACCCCTCACTAACCCCTATTATTTTTAAATAAATTATTACTTATTTTACTTAATAATATTTTATAAAAAAATTTAAACCACCTTTTTAATGTAATTTTTAAAAAAATGTTCTTTCTATTATACTAATTAAAATATTATTTTATAATTAATTAATTTATTAATTAATAATAGTTCTAAACTAAAAAAAAAATTAATAACTAACTTTCTAACGACTAGTTTCAAGGCTAGTCCTTAAAAAAATCTTATTTTATAATTAATTAATATTAATTCTAAACTATAAAAAAATTAATAACTAACTTTCTAAAGACTACTTTAAAGTTCCTAACAGCTATTTCTTAACGGCTATTTCCGGGAAATGATGCATCCCTATTTATTCATTAAGATCGATTAGTTTCTCCTCCTTATCTTGAGGATGAACCACAATAGCTGGTTCAAAACGTTACCCGAAAGACATCGATCTACATTATGGATCAAAAAAGTCTTAAATGTAATATTAATATTATTATTAACAATATTATTAATATCTTTAATAGTAATTATTAATATTATGAAAAAAATATTATTACCAATAATATTATTAACATTGTTAATACAATACTAATCATGTTTAAAAAAATTAATGTTATTAATCATAATAACTTTTAAAAATTATTAACATTAATATTATTTAAATTTTATTATTAATATCAATAATATTGATGGTTAAAAAAAATACATTTAATATTGTAAATATAAAATTTTAAGTAGTATGGAAATGAATCCCCGATTTGATTAATATTATAAACCCTTGAGATTAATATTATAAATTTAAGGGATTAATTGAAAACCCAAGGGTTTAATCTTTTGGGTTTATATGACATTCAATCTCACAATATTACAAATTCAATTACATTTTGAGTTTATAATATTTATCCCTTAGGTTTAATCCATATAATATTAATCCCAAAAGTTTATAATATAATTATTAAAATTATTAATAATATTAACTTATAACATTAATATTAATAGTTAAAAAAATATTTAATATTATTAATATTAAATTTCAACAAAAGGTCTCCCCGTGTTTGGTTAATGTTATAAACCTAAAGGTTTAATCCTTGGGTTTATAATAGTAATCCTTAGGCATATGATATTAATTCTAAAGGTGTATAATATAAATCCCTTGAGTTTTTAAGATTAATGTCTTATATTTATAATACTAATGCATTGTGTTTATAAATGACAAAGGTTTATAATATTAATTCATTGGGTTTATTATTATTAATCCATTGGGTTTATAATATCGATATTAAGGTTTATAATCTTAGGTTTAATACATGTCTCTTAAGGTTTATAACCTTATGGTTTATAGTATTGCATTTATGATGTTAGAATTTTAAATATTCAATTCAATATTAGCGTTTAATATCATGATGTTAGAATGTTATAAAAATATGAACAACATTGTATTATGACAAACATTGGTTCAATGCGACAATGAATCTAAAAATGATTATCCCAATGTCACATTACATCAAAATTTATTCAACGTCACAATGAAAAATTACAAAATTGAGGTTTAATATACTTGTTTATAATGTTAGGGTTTCTAATATTGGCATTTATGCATTACATTGCAATTTATTTGATGTCACATGACGACATTGAATAAATTAAGGTTAGTATTATGGTTTATAATGTTGGGTTCAGGATTTAATGTTTACAGTGATTTTAATATTGGGTTTACGGTTTATAATTGTGGTTTCTATAGTATTAATCCTAAGGTTTTTAATCCGTTGGTTTTATTAATCATAATAATTTATAATATTAATCCTTTGAGTTTATAATATTAACGTTAGGGTTTATAATCCTAAGGTTTAATATATTAAGCTTATGATTTAATATATCTATCTTTGGGTGTATAATATTAATATTACATACTATATAATATTGCGGTTATGATTTTAGGGTTTATAATATTTAATTTGATATTAGAGTTTAATATCATGACGTTGGACTGGTACAAAAATGTGTCCAACATTGCACTCTCACAAACATTGCTGCAATGTGGCATTCAACCTCACAATATTACAAACTCAGTTATCCCTTCGGTTTATAATATTTATCCCTTTGGTTTAATATTATTTCCTTGAGTTTATAATCATTTGGGTTTTTAGTATTAATCCTTTTGTTTTATTACTCTCTTGGGTTTATAATGACAATCCATTGAGTTTATTAATCTAAGGGTTCTTATTCCTAGGGTATAATATTATTCATACGGCTTATAATATTAATCCTTTGGTCAAACATAAATACTCTTTCTTTATAATCATGGTCAACCATGGTCCAACGTTACATTGTGAAAAATATTTTCTCAATATGAAAATCGACCATGGTCCAACGTCGCATTATGACAAAGATTGTCTACATATGAGAATAAATCATGGTCAACTATGGTCAACCATGGTGTAATATCGCAATTTTACAAAGATTGTGTCAATATGAAAAACAAGCATTGTCCAATGTCGCATTCTGAAAAAGATTGTATCAATAAAAAAAATTATTCATAGGTTTTATAATATTAATCCTACGATTTAATATAAATCCCTAGAGTTTATAATCATGGTCAACCATGGTCAACCATGTTCCAATGTCACATTGTGACAAATATTGTCTCAATATGAAAATCAATCATGGTCAACTGTGGTGCAACATCCCACTGTGAGAAAGATTGTGTTAATATGAAAGTCAACTATTGTCAACCATGGTCCAAAGTCATATTCTAACAAAGATTGTCTCAATATGAAATATTATTCATAGGGTTTATAATATTAATCCTATGGTTTAATATAAATCCCTTGGGTTTGTAATCAAGGTCAACCATGTTCCAATGTCACATTGTGACAAATATTGTCTAAGTATGAAAATCAAGTGTTCTCAACCATGGTCAACCATGGTCCAACGTCACATTGTGACAAATATTTTTTCAATATGAAAATTAGCTATGCTAAACCATGGTCCAATGTTGCATTGTGACAAAGATTATCTCAATATGAAAATCAACCATGGTAAGCCATGGTCAATCATGTTTATTTTAGTATTTATAACATTTATCTCAGGGTTTATATACGTTGGGTTTGTAATATGTATCTTGGGTTTAATATTATTCTCTTGGGTTTTAGTATTAATCCCTTGGGTTTATAATATCAAACCCTTGGGTTTATTAATCTAAGGGTTCTTATTCCTAGGGTTTAATATTATTCATATGATTTATAATATTGATCCTTGGGTCTAGTATAAATCCCCTAGGTTTATAATCATGGTCAAACATTCTTCAACGTCACAAAAAACTTATTATAAAATCAACCACGATAATTCTAGGGTTTTATAAGAAAATATATTTAGTTTATAATATTAATCATAATTAATCGTTAATAATATTTAAGGTTTATTATTCCCGTGGGTTTATAATACCAATCCCTTGGATTTAGTTAATTAACAATAATTAATATAAATTAAAAATAATAATATTTTATATTTTTAATAAATAATAATAATAAATTAATAATATTTAATTAATTAATTAATTAATTAAATGAATGAACGAATTATATTATTATTATTATTATTAACAATAAATAATAAATAATATATATTAAGAAAAAAAACAATATTATATATTTTTAATAAATAATAATAATAATAATAATAATGGTTTAATAATTTTAAGTATTAGGCGTTTCAGAAATGCATTATATTAGATATCATTAAGTGAATGACTTAATTAATGCGGTTGAATCCCAAAAATGATATCTATTATTTAATATTTATTAATTAGTTAATGTTAATTAATTATTTAATCATTATTAATATTTATCAATTAATAATGATATTAAATTTAATTAACAATAAAAATAATATTATTAACTAATAATACTAGTGAGTTGTCTTTAATGAGACGTTTTGAAAAAAATTCCGATTTATTTTTTTGATCTAATTTCTCTAAAATCCGACAGGAATTCATTGAAATCACAAGTTTGATGGGTAAACTTTGCACAATCAAAGTGCCCTATGGATTTTCCAGGGTGCTCAATCCGTATATGCAGTTAAAAAATATGGTTTAAATAACACAAATCAATATTTCACCTCAATTGGTTACACCAGATTCCTGCTAGAAAATCCACCGGAAACTCCAAAAATTTGCATTAAAGACAACTCCATAATAATAGTAATATTAATTAATAATAATAAATAATATTAATAATAATAACAATAATTAATTTAAAATGATTATAATAATAATCTATTAGCATTATAATTATAATTATTTATTAATATAAATTAATAATTATAATAATAATAATATAAATTATTAAATATAATAATTATAATACTTATATTATAATAGTTATTTTTAATATTATTATTATTCTTATTATTATATATTTATCAATATGAATATTATTTTTATAATTAATATTAGATTTATACCATTAATGTTTATCAACATTTTTCAACCACATTTATTAATGTTGTTGGGTTTATAAAATTAACAATTTCTAGGGTTTATTAATCTTACTAGAATTGGTATGCATAATTAATTTAATTTTTTCTTATGATTTTGTTGTTATGATGAGAATTATAGTTTATATTAATGACAATTTATGTATAAATATAAGTGGGAAATTATCTTTTCTGAATTATTAAATATTATAATGGAATTTTGTTAATTTTAAGTTAGAGAGTCTGATTTATTTAAGAGACCATAGACTAAATAAACTAGTAAACCAACAAAACACAATTTCTAAACTCAATTAAGAGGGTTTAGATATGTTTTTAGTTTGTAATAATTTATATATTAAATTCATAAAATACATCATTAGAGGTGGAAAGAATGGTAAGAGGAATATTTCACATAATAATTATGTAAACAATAGCGACTCAAAAATTTAGATACAATGAGAGATAATTGTCAATCTAGAAGAAAACATGATTGTACCACTCAAATCTAAATACCTCTACTGTACATCAAATACAAAAGTTGCATATATCTATTCATTCTTATATTCAATTAAGAAATTAAACATCAGTTACATATTGAACTACTAGAGGATAGTACAATGGTACACATAACATTAAGTAGAACTCATGTTTAAAAATAATAGGTATTTGAAATTCTACAAATAAGGGGGAAAACACATATACAAAATACATATAAAGATGAGTTCTTATCATCATAATAAAAACAAGATTTTGTATTAAAAATGATAGAACATGTCGTCATAAACTTTCATGAATACATTGATAGAATCCAAATGTTCTATTTAATAATTACATAAATTATGCATGAATAAATATCCTTGAATTCAGTGGATTGAATACTGTCCATGATATTGACCAAAATGTAAATAGAAGAAATACAAATAATTGTCAAAGTTGTGAGACAGAATGCACAAGTTGACGAGTGTTAAGTTGCGAGAGGTGCAATACCTGTACAAGAACACCATAGAGAGAAGAATTAGCATCTAAATATAATAATGTAAATAAGTATATAAAATATGAGAAATTAACAATGGTAGTTACAACTGAATATTACCTTATGAGTCAATTTAAAGCAGTGAAACCATGCATGTTCACAAAGAAGAAAACTAGTGAGTTCATGAGAGTAAAGGTACTAACAGAGATACTGTAGTGTAATTATTGAAAGCATAAGAATAACTTTACATGTATTCTGGCAGATGAGGTATCTAAATAAAACCTGAAATGGTCTCGAAATAGGAAGAGTTTCATGTACAATAAATAATTTCATTAATTGAGGTAAACTAATAAAATGATAAGTAATTTCTAAACGGAGAAATTAAAAATATTTTACCAATTTAATTACTTAGAAGAAGTAAAATATATATATATATATATAATACACTTTTGTAATTAAATACAGAGTCATTCAAAACATATCTTTGTGGTATACATAAATGGTAATTTTATGTCAAACTCTAAGAAATTGACAAAAAAAAATTAAATAACCTTAATTACTCATTGTTTCCATACATCATGGATATTATGGAATGAAGAGAATTAATTGATCTGCGTTGTTATGAAGCGAACCAAAATAGAGGAAAAAGGAACGCAAGCCAAAAGTGAAATTATACAAATGAAAATAGAGACTAGTATAAACATTATTGACTGAGATAACCACTAGCTATACAATTAATTTTGAATTAGTTTTCCCTACCAGTAGGATTTTTTGTAACAAAGAAAATTTCCATCATCATGGAGGATAAACGATGCTTATAGTCGTGATGATAAACGAATCTTGACCAGGGTATTCATACTACCCAAGGAAATTTAAAATTTTAACTTAGTACTCATAGTGGAGGAAAATGAGTACGGAAAAAAAAAATTGAAATATCCAGAATATATATTACGAAAATAAGGAAAATTTATAGAAACAAAGGAGTAAACCAGAGGGTTATGGTAAACGTATATATTCTTAGAGCATAATTACAATTGAGAGAATTAAGAGGAATTCGATGAGGAGTCAAATTGCAAACATGGAAAATTTATTACAGATGAGACACATCCACCAAATAAAATTTCATGGCAATTAAAATAAATCGTATCTCTGTGAAAGGAATAAAAATTTGGGGAAAAAAAATTTAATAAAATGTACAATCAATTAGTGGTAAATTTAAGAGGATGAATTCCACATGAAAACCGTAAGCCCAAGAATTCATAGGAATAAATTACGTTACAAGAATGAAAGGAGAAGAAAAATGATTAACAAAAAGCTACAACCGTTGTCACATGTATCAGAGACAAACTCTCCTTTCGTAAAAAGGTTGAAAATTGATTTGCTTACCTCAAAAACCCGAAATGGTGTTACCCCAAGGTTGGAGTGAGTGGTAGGAATGAAGAATGCTTTAATGCATTCTGCGAAATGGAAGTTCTATTCCCTACAACAACCATAGAAAAAATGTAGTTAAATTCAAGAGGTAGATTCATAAATTCTGTAAAGAAAACAAAAAATAATAATTTACAGGAATAAATCAAACGAGTTATCATTGTTTACCTAAGGCTGGGTATGTCATCGTAAGAAAAAAAAAATGGTTGTAGAAATGCATAATGGCATGGGTGGTGAACCAAATCCGAACCCTCATGTGACATGAACAAATTAAAATGGAACAAGGAGAAATGACTTTCCATCGAAACCTAACGAGGAGAATGGAGGGAAGAGATACAGCCTCATCTCCACCGTCAACGTGGCACAAATCTACGGTTAAGTGGGGCGTAAAAATAAACCAGACCATGTGACGAAGTAAATACGAAGGATGATCTATTAAATTCAGATAGCCTCGAATAGAGGAACATGATAAAGGAGTTGTCATCACATTTATGAAAGGGATACGACACAATCCAAAACAGATAATCGAATACCAACATAAGGTGTTGGAGCATTAGAATAATTTATTAATTCAAATGTACTAGATATAATTAGTATCATAAAGGAAACAAGACTATATGTAAAGTTTTATGTAAAGGATTTGAATAGCATTATAATCACAATGTTCAGAAGTCAAATATTAAATTCGAATATCACCCCAATGATCATCTTATGGTATAAATTTGAATTGTGTTGGATGTTAATTATCAACAATTTCCATAAACCATTGGAGGGATGATGTGTATGTATTTATTAGTGATCTAAGTTTTAGCAACGAAATAATTAAGGTCCATACATGGAAATTGAATCTTTGTTATATTAATATTCGAAGGTTGGATAAAACTTTTAAAATATTTTTTATAAGCGTAATTATGATTAATGGTATTGCATATAGTTAGAATTGAAATCTTGGATAAGGAGTATGAAGTTATAATGTGATTACATGTTCTAATAGATAAATTTAATTTGATACTTATTAAAGTTATCCTATTAAGAAAAATTCTAACGAAGACATAGTATTATCAAGAGGTAAATTAATAGAAAAAATAAAATACTATTATAACAGAATTCCTGTGCATTGACGAAATGTACCAAAAGATAAGGCAGGTTAAAATATGAATTGTGGAAACATGATGTGCCGATATGATCATCATTGGCAAAAGAGTTCTGGAAACAAGTATGTCATTATAAAAAATGTTGATGACAGAAAGTAAACATGCTGTAAAACATGGTAATACGACGAAATTTAATAAAGTCAATTACGACAAAGTAGCATAAATGGTATAAATAGAAAAAAAAAAAATTGGACAAGTAGTGTTGTTACAACTGGTATGAGAGCCCATGTTGAAAACACTAGGCCTATGTGTCCCCACGCAGAAAAATAAAATAAAAACCCAAAATTATGTTGTTGTAAATTATTTAAAATTTTTAGATTATAATGCACTAATTTATTTCTGTGTATAGTGATTAAGTGAAAAAAAAGTACAATTGTTATTATGAGTGACGAAGGATGGTTGTACATGGATGTGGGGGGTGAAGTAAATCCACCATATCAAAATTCTCAATTGATGGACATTATCAGAGATATGTAACAAGAATTGGTTCAGTTGAGAACAAGCAATGAATGATTATCGCAAGCCAGCGAAGAGCAAGAGAGGTTGATCGAAGAATTAACCTCAAGGTCTAGAAACGAAAGTGAAGACCCTAGGAAAAAGAGGAAAGAAGCTTAAACCAACTCATAAGGATCTGAGGGTGGTGAAGCATGCAGACAATAGTCCAAAAAGAAAAAGGAATTGCAAGGAGAATTCCATAAAATAAAACCTCCCACTTTTGATGGTGAAAAGGAGGAGGATGCAAAAGCTTGGCTTCTGAACATGGTTAAATATTTTGAAGTTTATTAATATGGAATTAACCTAAAATCCAGATTGGCCATTTACCAATTATAGGGTAAAGCTACCCTTTGGTGGGAAGAAACCAAAATGGTACATGTGTTGGATGAAAAAATTGTTATCTAGGAAGACTTTCAAACAAAATTTGAGTCTATATTTATGAATGAGAAATATTATGATGAAAAAGCCAAAGAATTTCATGAGTTCTGATTGGGACAACTCACAATTGATGAGTTTGTTACC
Organism: Pinus albicaulis; assembly: GCA_034641835.2. Taxonomy (NCBI): domain Eukaryota; kingdom Viridiplantae; phylum Streptophyta; class Pinopsida; order Pinales; family Pinaceae; genus Pinus; species Pinus albicaulis. Next base: position 1,230,796,080 of record CM076583.1, on the reverse strand, counting down.
AAATTTATTAACTTGCTTCGTTACGTGCCTTATATCTGGGAGGAAAAGGCTAAAGTATGACAATTTTTAAACTGCCTACCTACTATCTATAAAGAGAGAATAGAATTTGACAATCCAAAGACGATGGATGAAGTTGTTCATAAAGAAATATTTTTTTATCAGTAGTTCAAAGGAAGAAATGATCAACTGAAAAATTGGAAAAATAAAGTAAAAGGGAAGAGTGACTCTAATGTCAAAAGAGTAAAACCAGCATACTTCAAAAATTTTGGGAAAAACCATCAAAGGAAGAAATTTAATAAAACTAGAGAAAACCAACCAGCACAATCACAGACTGGGTATAAACATATGGATACAAACAAAAAAAGGAAGGTGTTGTAAAAATGAAAGAACCACTAAAGTGATGTGGATGTGGAGAACCTCACCTGTTACGTTCCTGTCCTCATGGAACAGTTCAAAACATTCAAGTGTTATGAGAGGAGACTATTTTAAATTACATTTATAGAATCATTCCAAGGATCAGTGCTGCACTTGAAGGTCGCTAGGCTGAACACCAATCAACCATGATAGAAATCAAAGGTATGATTACTGAACAACCTTTTTATGTTTTGATAGATCTAAGAGAAAATTTAAGCTATGTAAGTCCACATATGGTGGAAAAGTGAAAATTAAAATCAGAAAATTTTCAGAAAGCATGGTTAGTGCAGTTAGCTACAGGAACAAAATGAAAAGTTACCCATAAACTTCCAAATTTTGTTGTAAATTTAAATGGGTATGAAACTGAAATGAATCTAAACATTTTTCCTTTAGGATCATATGATTTTTTAGTGGGAATGGATTGGTTAGAGAAGAATAAAGCAATAGTTAGTTTATTAGATAAAACAATTTATTTTATAGATGGTGAGGGAAGAGCTGCGATAGGGAAAGGAAAACTAGGACCTATATCAATCAAAAAAAATTATGCACTACAACAAAAAATGACTATAAGAAAATGTTGTCAAGTGTATGTTGTAAAAGTGGAGGAATTGGGATAGCAAACTAAAAAAAAAGCTGTAGAAAAATTAGCAGTAATGAAATATTTCAAAGATCTATTTCCAGAGGAAATCCATCATCTACCCCCTTAAAGAGAAATTGATTTCTCCATTGAATTGATACCAGGAGATACACCTGTCTCTAGAGCACCGTATAGAATGAGTCTCCTGAACTGTTAGAGCTAAAACTTCAATTACATGAGTTATTAGACAGAGGATACATCAGGCCAAGTGTGTCTCCTTGGGGAGCATCGATGGTGTTTGTTAAAAATAAGGATGGCACATTCAGGATGTTTATATATTATAGATAACTGAATAAATTGACAATAAAGAACAGATATCATCTTCCAAGGATAGATGACTTATTTGATCAAGTGAGAGGAGCCACTACCTTCTCAAATATTGAATTAATAACAGGGTATCATCAACTCAGAATCAAAGATGAGGACATCAATAAAACAACATTCTGGACTAGATATGGACACTATGAATTTGTAGTCCTACCTTTTGGTCTTACTAATGCACCTGCAACATTCATGTGTTTAATGAATAGTGTACTGCACAAGTATCTAGACAAGTTTGTATTAGTGTTCACTAATGACATTTTGGTATACTCCAAAAACAAATAAGAACATAAAGAACATCTCATAATTGTCTTACAAACACTTACAGAACATAAGTTATATGAAAAACTCAACAAGTGTGAATTTTAAAAGGACAAAATTCAGTATTTGGGTCATGTGATTTCAGAGGAGGGCTTAGCAGTAAACCCAGAGAAAATACAAACCATAAAGGATTGACCTGTACCTAATAATGTCCCATCCATAAGATCCTTCATGGGTATTGATGGATAATAATGTTAAAATTTTAAGAGAAAATCTCTAGCCGTCCAATTAATTAGTGCTAAGACATTTTTATAATTATGTCACAATTTTATGTCTCCGTTTTATTAACCCTCAATTATTTATAATGACACCCTTAAATATCAAATATTATGAATGCTTTGCAATGCTACCATCCGTTATCATTGAATGAACAATCGGAAGAAATTTAATGGGAAGTCCAAACTGATATCTTGCTTTATTTTTATACGTAAAATACCATTTCAAACTTCGTAAGAAACAGTGTGAAAGAAATAGCAAAACAAAGGAGAGACAATTAAGGTTTTTAAATATTATACACAGAAGTAAGAAGAGACATACCGATCATAACCTTGTTTTATTCAGAAGGAAACACACAATGAAAAATGGAATACATTTCCAACATGCACCAAATTTCCAAAAACTTGCATACTCATTCATTAACTTGTCAACCTCTGAGTACAAAAATTAGGCTTTGAAGGTCCAAAACTCGGAACCTTCCTTCCTCTTGGAAATTACATTAAATACAATAAAAGCAGTTTGGAACTGCTGTAACCAATTCTAACTACCAAAACTACTTCATGGCTTCGAATGCTGTCTATCACATGCCTTGAAAATGTCTTTTTACAATTTCATTGACTCCAGAAAATAACATAAAGTAAATATCCTAATCTATAGGAATTGCTGATGAAGTGGCTTCTTTTCCTTGATCAACTGATTTGTCTTTCTTTGTTGCTGATCCCTTTGGCAACTCAATAGTCCAAACTCTGCACTTTTTCCATATTTCTACCTTCGTCTTGGATGAATGTGTCAGATTGTGATACTCCAATCTGAATGCAGTAATTCGGTCATAAGATGGCCTTTCAGAGAAAAGATTTTTTACTATCCACAAGAGTTGAAAATGTCTTTGCAAGAAGTTTGACCATTGTCTCTCCTTTAAGTACCTGAGTCTTCTCATGCCTATTGTCAATCTTGCTTTTTGTCATCACCAGTAAATTCTCATAAGAGCTCCATGGCAAAAGATTCCCCTCAGCTCCCTAACATGATGGCAGGCCTACCCTTGTCATTTTATCAAAAGATTTATCAAATTCACTTATTGCTTCTTTGATTTCTATTAATTTCTTTTCTGCAGCCTTTCTGAGATCATTCCTGATAATCATTTTATTAATTTCCACTGCATACAACATTCTATCCTGCATGTCATTTTCCTCTAATTCCTGATCTGATTTGGAATTGATATAATCAATAAATCTTCTGACCTAGATTGCTCTTTTAATCCCTTTTTGCTTATTAGACATAATCGATTCTTCACACTCCACAATAAGGCTTTTTTCTTTTGCAATAATCATCAGGAAGCACCAATTGGACTTCATTTCTGAGATGATATCAGTCCAAATGATATCCTTAGATTGTATTAATGACATATTACCTTTCATTATTTCTTTGAGATTCTTGATCTCAACTTTAGCATTTCTGAAATCCATTTTGTACTTATCTGCTTCGTTATCTAAGACCTTCATCAATTTTGTAGCAATCTCCAAATCTGTTTGAGCCTTCTTTCTATCTCTTTCAGCCATCTGCAGCTAAGTATTTAATTGAATAATTTGTGCTTGAGGATCTGCATGAACTGTAGGAAAAAAAAAAGTACAATTATGATTATCAATGTGATTTTGTAAAGAAATTGCAGTCTGCTTCACTTTGGAAAGTTATTCATCCTTCTGCATAAGTTGCTGCATCAACTTCTCTTTTTCCTTCTCTACCTCTGCAACCTCTGCAGCCATTGAGTGTTCACTAGTAGGTAACCTCAATTTCTTTCTTAATGTAGATATCTCTATTTTAGCACTTTGGAAGAATTGCTGCACAACAGTCTTGTCACTAGGGTCTACACCAATATTAACAATAATATTCTTCAACTCTTCATTTTGGACTGTTAAGGCTCTTGAATTGGCCTTTTCCAGCTTTAATTGTTTGATAAATTTCCCTAGCATGTTTTCAGCTTTAACTGCCATTGCATTTGTCTTTGTGAGATCATTAACAATCAATTGCCTGGTCTGCATATGCAAATTAATTTTGTCCATTAGTGGAATCTTTTTAACATCCATAGTCACATTTACAATATTAAAACTGTTTGAGGACCCAATTGACATTCCTATGGGATGTGATAGATCAATCCTAAATTGACCTTTTTCAAGATCCATTACAGTCAACAACCTTGTCTGATCGGTAGTAACTTGATTTTCTGCTTGGGCCTCCATGCTAGCCTTCATTATTTGATTTCTCTCTTCAATTTGAGAAAACACCTATTTTATTAAGGGTACTTGTTCATGAGAGGATTCATGACCTTTAAGGGAAGAGGGAGCATTCTTCTCTTCACCCAAATGCAAGGAAAAACCAGGTGAATTAGAAGAATCATCCTCAGCAAATTTTTTCCTTTTCTCACCTCTTGGTGCCTCATCATCCTAAGTCAATAACAACTTCTTTACCTCTTTTATTTGTTTTTTCAGTTATAATAGGAGTTTGAATTCTTGTATTTACTGAACCTATTTCACCTTTGTTTGCCACCATTTGCTGCTCACGTCTAGTTTCATGAATGAAAGTTGGGTATCTGTTCTCAATTCTTCTCTGTGAAATTATACCATGGGGATCATAAGCCCATTTTTCTCCTAGTAGCATATGTGTTTCCTCAAACAATTTTTTTACTTCCTCAAACGCCTGCCTCATATTAACTATGAAAGGTCCCACACTCATAGGAAATTTATACATATGAGCCTTCTTCATAGGGACAAAGTGCACATGATCAACATTCAGGTTTTGTCTAATAAATTCTAAGGCAAAAAGCCTCATTGGTACAAACGTTGGGAGCCTGTAAGGTTCAAAATTTTCTCCGTACAACCTTATTTCCGAATATTCTTCAAATAAAAGCCAATCCCCAAATTTACAGCTAGTTCCTGAATTTAGAAACTCCTGGGCTTTGGGTAAAAAACAAGGGGGATGAACTCCATTCAATATTTTATATGCAATGGGCATATATTGACTAGAAAAATCAAATAACCCCTCTTCATTTTGCTCCCTTATGATTATATCTATCCAAAATACAACTGATTGTCTTTGCTTGTTGACATCCATTATATTTAGACCTAACTGCATGAATTCTTCATCATTTTGGTATAAAAATAAGAAGACAATCAGTGAGGGAAATTTAAAAGAACCTGTCAGTGAAAGACTCATCAACTGCGAGTTAAATTCTTCTTGCCAAAAGGATGGAATATCCAGAACCATTCTTGGCTTCATCATCATGGCGAACATTTCTAAGACTGACCTATCCACTGCAACTTCGTCTTCTTTGCCCAAGATTTTAGCAATAGTGCTTAATACGGGTCGAGTGTCTTCGTTGAAAACTCCCATAGAAAATTCTCCACATTATGGCTGAAAATGCTTCATATTGGGCTTTAAATGGAACATAAACTGATTGAATTCTTCTCCTACAAGGCTTTCATAGTAAGTAACCAGTGAATCTTCTGAAAATTGAACTGATGATTCGGCTTCAGAAAAACACAAGGCTTGATGGATTAATTGGGGAGAAACCTGCAGAATATTTTCTCCTTGGGAATTCATCACGAAACATTTTATGGGATACAATGTGGAAACCAACCAATAGCTAAAATCTGGGAATACATGTGTCTTCGGGATGCATGCAGAAAGGACCCCAGATTTTTTCATGGCAGAATAGACAAGGGAATTATCATTATTCAATACAAATTGCTGATAGAATGGAAGATGAATTACTGAAGACGTAGTATCTTGAATGTCTCTCTCATTATCCATGAGAGGAATGTGGCTCGATGAACCAGACAAAGAAGAAATTTTAGCCATGATTAGAAAAGGTGCTGAAGGAACACCCTTGGAAGGTGACTAAAACAGAAAGGTGAAGGGAGAATGCAATAGGACAAAATGCAACAAATTGCAAATTATTTTGAAAACGAAATAAAAAACACCCCTAAATAGATGGCGCGGCTTTTGTGTTAAATTCCTATGCAACATGTCACTTAACCATTGGACTGAGTTGACACAAAAGACAGCTGTTCTCCATTCAGCATGTGATTTCCCTATGGGGGGTCTCAAGGTACGGCTGAAAACTCTGGCTGGTGTTGCCACAATCGATATCCACCGTTGATCTTCATCGCCTCCGTAGTCAACCTAGTCAACTACGGAGGCGCCCTTTTCGTTAACTCTCGTGTTATTAGTGCCCGCAGGTTGGGTCATCTGGTTTATATTTTTAATATCAAAACTCTCCGCCAGTTAAATTAATCGACCTTTAATCTTCGGATATAAAACCCACTTGTATAAAGTTTAAAACAATTAAACTTTAATACATCAGAAAAAGCATTTCCTTTTTATGCCAAAGTATAAAACTATAATACTTTAACATATTTAACATATCTGTTTTTATTTCAATTTCAGATTTTTTTGTATTTTTAATATAAAATTAAAAGGATATGTAGATGATCCACAACATCTGGCTCCACCTGGGGATAGTGTTTTTTTCCGTGAAACACTAAGAGCCTGTAGGTCAGTGCCTTCACTTCAGGCATGGAGTCAAAAATTGCTTGATGAGAAATATACAATGATAGAAAACCGGATATGTAAAATGATGAAATAGCTGCTTCTAGTGCTGGAAATAGTGTTTCAAATACTGCCCATTAACAGGCAGTTCTACTGCTTCTTCGTCAAGACTTTCCAACATGAAAGTGTTATTTGATCTGGATTCAGTGATTTTATACGGACCATACCATAAAGGATCAAATTTTCCATGCTTCCCTTTATCCTCTTTTCTTGTATCCCATCTTAGTACCAAATCTCCATTTTGAAACATGATTTCTCTTCTTTTCCTTTCAAAAATGGACTTCATTTTCTCCTGATAAATGACCAAATTGTCCCTAACCTTGTTTATGCTTTCACTTAATTCCATCACTTTATTCATTCTTCTAATCAAGGCATTAGGTTCCTCTTGAGCATATTGAAGGAAAGATATTACTGGCCTTACTAACTGAGTGGGAAACAATGCCTGGGTACAATATACTGATTCATAAGGTGACTTACCAGTGGATGTCCTAGTAGTCATCCTCACTGCCCATAAAGCAAAGACCAGCCTTGAATCCCAATTCTTCTGGTTCTCATTTATTGTCTTCTTCAAGATTTTCACCAACGTTTTATTAGAGGATTCTGCTAATCCATTTCCTTGAGGGTGATATGCTGTGTAGTGGGACAATATCACATTATAAGTTTGACAGAAGTTTATAAACCTAACTGAGTTGAAAAATTGAGCGTTATCTGTCACAATATTCATTGGACATCCAAATCTGCTAAAAATATTTTCTTCCAAAAATTTCATTACAACCAAATCATTTGCTCTTCTGGAAGGGACTGCCTCTACCCATTTTGTAAAATAATCTGTTGCAGTCAAAATCCATTTAAATTTCCCACTTGATGGTGGATTGATTTCCCCAATGAAATCCAATCCCCATTGTTTGAAAGGTTCTTCAACAAAAATACGGAGAAGAGGTAAAGGAGCTAACCTTTTCTTTTCTGCAAACAACTGGCATTTTTGACAACTTCTAATAGTCATGTATACGTCCGCAAATAAAGAGGGCCAATAAAAACCTGATTTAAGAATCTTATGAGCAGTTAATTTCCAACTGTATTGACCTCCACATAAGCACTCATGATACTCTTTAATCACTTCTATGGTTTCCTCTTCTGTTAGACATAACAACAACACACTAGCAGGATCTTTCCAATACAACTTAGCTTCAATTATAACATAAGGCTGAGCTTTAAGTTTCAAGGCTATGTACCTAGCTTTTTTAATTGAAGGTGGACAAGAAAAGAAACACAAATAATGAATAATATCCTTGTACCAGTTTGAACAGAGGAATTTATACTTAATTGCTTCTTTTGTCTGAATGTGATTTGATTCTTCAATGACTTCTTCTATAGGTGCAAGTAAACTGATTCCCAAAGCTTGGAAATTAGATTATATTAACAATTTAGCTAGTCCTAGTCCTTTGACTAGCTTTTTTGGTTTGATATCCAAATCATATTCCATTTCCCTCTTTTCCCTTCAACATCACTCTGTACTAATACATCCTTTAAAGCAGAATTAGGCACATATGCTACAATTTGAGAATGAAGTATATAAGTCCTGAAAGCCTTCAATGATTTAACCAGAGCATATACTTGTTTCTCCAAGATATTATACTTCAGTTCTGCATCTCGAAGCACTTTGCTAAAAAACGCTACAGGCTGCTCACTTCCTTCTTCATTTTTTTGTAGTAGCACAACACCAATTGTAGAAGAAGATGCAAATGAGAAAATTTGAAATGGCTTCAAGTAATCTAGACTGCTTAAAACAGGAGCTTCTTGGAGAGCTTCTTTAATTCTTCCAAAAGATTCCCTTGCATCTTTGTCCCACTTTACTTCAGCATCCTTTTTCAACATATCTGTTATTTTCCTGACAATCTCAACATAATTTGGAACAAATCTTCTCAGAAAATTGATTTTTCCAAGAAATATTTGAATATCCTTCTTACTTCGAGGCAGTGGGATTGTCTGTATGGCTTCAACCCTTGCTGGATCAATCTTCACTCCTTGCTTTGAAACTATATGGCCCAGCAATTTTCCTTCTTCTAGAGCAAACAAGAATTTTTTAAGATTCAATGATAATCCATATTTCTTGCATTTTAAAAAGGCTTTCTGCAAATGCTGTAGGTGCTCATCATCAGAACTTGAAAAAATTGTAACATCATCAAGATAAATAACTACAAATTTGTCCCGTACAAACGCAATATCCATTGCCCTTTGGAAAGTATCTCCTGCATTCATGAGGCCAAATGGCATCCTGGCATACATGAATGTTCCCCAGGGTGTAGTGAAAGCAGTTTTCTTTTGATCTTCCTTCTCCACAACAACCTGATTATACACAGAAAAACCATCAACCATGGATAACCTGTATGCTCCAGTTACTTTCTGCAAGACAAAGTCCATCTTTAGCAAAGGATAATTATCCTTCAGTGAAGCTCTGTTCAAGTTTATGAAATCTACACATAGTCTTATCTCTCCATTTTTCTTCCTGACCGGTACAAGATTGGAAACCCAATTTGAATATCTTAGAGGAACTATAATATTTTCTTGTAAAAGTTTCTTTACCTATTTTTCAATTGGAGGCAACAATAATGGGTTAATTTGTCTGAGCTTCTGTCTATGAGGCTTAATCCCATCTTTCAATGGGATTTTATGTTGAATAATACTTTTATCATAAATTTTTCAGATCTTCATATGACCATGCAAATACATCCATAAACTGCTTGAAATATCTACATACCTCTCTTTATATTCCTTTGGAACTCATTTGAACAGTTTGACTATTTTAGGCTCATGTTGAGTTCCTAAATTGCAGTCCTCCATTTCTCCATCTTGGGATACCTTTTTCTGGTTTACTGCCACATTGTTAGCATCAAACAGTCTTTCAAGAGGTACCAAACCTCTGGGCAAAATATTATCTTTCAACTGAATTATCTTCTGGCCTCCAATTATCTACTTCAGATTTTTAAAAAATTCACCTTGATCACTTTCATTCACTTCTAAATCAATTTGAATGTCTTCAAAATTTCCAATCATCATCAAGAACTAATTAATCTGCTCATAATCCTCAAAGACCTGCCAATGCTTTACATTATCAGGAACTGAAGGCCTATGTCTCAACTCAATCTCATACCTCAACCTTGGATTGATTGGTGGTTTGAATGTACTGGTTGCAACTACTAACGAATCTACCATTATATTCTCCTCTCTTGGAATAAAATGTAAGTTAAAGGCGTCAAAATAATTTTCAACTAGATCCCATACCTCATTTCTATAGGACCTTAATCTGGGATGTTTATTCTGACACCAATTTTTAATTTGCCTTATGATCAATTCAGAATCACCAAAAACAGAGATAGACTGGATTCCCATCTATTTAGCTGTGTGAAGACTTAAAATCAATGCTTTGTATTCAACTATATTATTAGTGGATTCGAATTCTAGTTTGAAAGAAAAAGGTACAAGGTTACCTTCAGGTGATACAAATATGAATCCAGCTCCGGTGCCCTCCTTAGAAAATGCACCATCGAAATAACACTTCCAAAGCTTATTTGAATGCAGCTCCTTATGTACAATGGCTGAAGGGAGCTTCTTCTATGAATCTTCAGAAAATTTTGCATCTTCATGCAGCATGAAACACAAGAGATCCTCCTTCTCTTGACCATAAATGGGGGAATTACCTGCATCTTTTTTGGTAGTAGTCTTCAAAAATCTGGTTTCTCGGTATAACCTCCTTTCCTCCTCATTAAAAATAGGAATGATGGCATATTTGAAATCTAATTTCAAAACCCCTCCAAGTTTTTCCCCCCAAGATTTGGACAACAACATACCAAATCTAGTTGGAATATCTGCTACTACCACATCCATCATAATACTCTTAGCTGTAATTTGAGCTAAGGAAACAACCATATCTTTGATAAGACCGACACACTTCACCCTTTTTGAATCAAAGGAATAAAGGTCTCTATATGGCTTGGTAATTTGAAAATTTAACTCTTTCATCGCAGATAGTGGCATTAGATTATGTGATGCACCAGAATCTAGCATACAATTATGTAAAATGAAATCATGCAATAGAACTGATATATAAAAAAGTGGAACAGAAGAATCTACCTCTTCAACATGAGGTCCAAAAGTAACCACTAGTTTCTCTTCTTACAGATTTTCTATATCACCCACTTCATCAGACTGAGATAAATTAATAAACTCTGCAATTTCCTTCTTATAACTAGATGTTTTGACCAACTCAAGAAGTGGCACTTGAATTTTTACTTTTTCTAATTATTTAGACAAACTAAAGATTTGATTCTGTTTTGTAATTTTCTCAAGCTCTTCTTAATTTTTATTTGAATTTGCATGTTGATCAGGAACAATAACAATTTTCTCCAAAATATTAGGGTCATTAGATTTCATTTGAGGAGTTTCAGCTTGCTGTTTTTCTTTTTCTTTTTCTTGATTCATGGGCTGTTTCCCCTTGTCTGATTTCTTAATTTGGTTTTTCTATAGTGAAGTTGCCATTGGAGTAGGTACTGATTCTGATTCTTCTCCTTCATTATCTTGAGTTCTCAACCTCTTTTTGGACCTCAAATCATATTTCTTATGCAACTCTGCCTGCATAAAATCAGTAAATTGTTTGCAATAATCATCCATTTCTTCCTAATCAAATGAAATATCAGCTTCTTTACATTCTTCTACATATTCTTTCTCACTCTCTTCTTCTGCTTCATCACCTTGCATATACACAACAGAAATTTGATCTTCATCTTCTTTCTGATCATTATCAGCAGAATGTGATGGGGCTACTTCTATATATAAAGGTGCTTGGACTTGATCTTGATCTTTCCTTTCCCTCTGTAAAATTTGAAGGGGTTGTTTTTTGAATTGGGGATTGAAAACCCATTTGTTTTGTTGTGCAGGTTTCTTGTTATCTATTTCCATCTTTACCAATTTATTTGACAAATTTTTAATGACCTTTTTCATATCATCTATCCTCTGATGTTGAGATGAGGCTACTTCTTTATCTTGAACTTCCCAGCAGCATACATATTTGCCTCAATCTCTAAGGCATCAGTTTGAATCTGTTCAAGAGTGGGGGATATTCTTTCTCTCAATGTAAAACTAAAATCTGGCTCAAATGCTCCAGTAAAAACAACCCTTGCTCCAATAGGAGGAGGTTTCATTTCCATAGGCAGACTATTGTACAACTTATTAAATCTTTTGACAAAATCACTCATAATTTCATTTGATTTTTTCTTTATAGCATTAAATTCTGTTAAAGAATAACCATGGTCTCTTTTCTCACCCCATCTATGGATGAATTGTCTTTCTAATTCATCCCAATCATTGATTGAACCATTGGGTAATCCTTTAAACCATTTTATTGCCTCTCCACTTAGAGTCTGTACAAAAAGTCTCATTACAAAATCAAGATGTTCTACATTAAAATTTTCAGCAAATGTGCAAAACAAGGGCAAGTGCTGCTCTTCATTTATTTCATCTTCACCAGTAAATATAGGAGCAACTTGAGATACTCCTGAGGCATTGCATTCATTGGTTGGGGTAGATTTAATGGAGCATATCTATTCATCAAGAAAGTAGGGGCTGCCATGTTTATGCCCTGATTGACTGCTCCTTGAGTGGGGGTAAAACGGATACCAGTTGTAGGTGGGGATGAATGAGGTGGAACAACTAATATGGGGATAGGTGTATGAACAAAAGCAGAAGAACTGGCAACTGTATGAGGTTGAGTTTCTGTCAGAGGAAATGATACAAACTCAAAAGATTGTTCTTCTAACATTGGTTCTTGGAAATGAATGGGTGAAGGTGAGGATTATTTTTCCGGGAAAATCGGTTTCCAAGAAATATCCTTGGACGAAAATGTATGTGAACTACTGCCTGGTGCAAGCAGTGTGGCATCGGGTGTAGAAAATATTTTTGTTTTCTGGCCCTTCTTTGAAACTAGCTTTTCTGGATCAGACAAAATAGGAGCTTTTTGCTGAGAGCTATTTGACCTCGTGTGAGGTTTCTTAGGAGCCAAAATTATTTTAAATAAGAACAGCTTAGTATTTCCTCCTCTCTGAACAAGCAGAGGAAATATGAACAAAACCCAGCGAAAACTTTGAATCTTCGGTCCCCGGCAACGACGCCAATTAATGTTGTACCTTAAGAGATAATCCCTTAGCTGTGACAAGGAATCAATGCTTAAGACATTTCATAATTATGTCACAAATTTTTTATGTCTCTTTTTTATTAACCCTCAAGTATTTATAATCACACCCTTAAATATCAAACATTATGAATGCTTTGCAATGCTACCATCTGTTAATGTTGAACGAAATGACTGGGAGAAAATGTAAGGAGAAGTCCAAACTGATATGATGTTTTATACAGAAAATACCATTCCAAAATTTGGAAGAAACATGTGAAAGAAATAGTTAAAACAAAGGAGCGCCAATTAAGGTTTTTAACTCTTATACACAAAACTAAGAAGACAACTGCTGCTCATAACCTTGTTTTATTCATAGAAGGAAATACATAATGGAATCTGGAATACATTTCAACATAAACAAATTGCCTGAAACTTGCTTACTCATTCATTAATCTTTGAATCTTTGAGTACAAAAATATTTGTCTAGGAGGTCCAAAACTCGAAACCTTCCTTCCTCTTGGAAATTACCTTAAATACAATAAAAAGTAGTTTGGAACTACTGTAACCAATTCTAACTGCCAAAACTACTTTATGACTTCGAAGGTTGTCTATCACATGCCTTGAAAATGGCTTTTTACAATTACATTGACTTCAGAAAATAACATAAAGTAAATATCCTAATCTATAGGAATTGCTGATGAAGTGGCTTCTTTTCCTTGATCAACTGATTTGTCTTTCTTTGTTGCTGATCCCTTTGGCAAATCAATAGTCCAATCTATGCACTTTTTCCATATTTCTACCTTTGTCTTAGATGAATGTGTTAGATTGTGATACTCCAATATGAATGCAGTAATTTTGTCATAAGATGGACTTTCAGAGAAAAGAGTTTTTACCATCCATAAGAGTTGAAAATGTCTTTGCAAGAAGTTGACCATTGTCTCTCCTTTAAGTACATGAGTCTTCTCATGCCTGTTGTCAATCTTGCTTTTTGTCATCACCAGTAAATTCTCATAAGAGCTCCATGGCAGAAGATTCCCCTCAGCTCCCCAACATGATGGCAGGCCTACCCTTGTCATTTTCTCAAAATATTTATCAAAATCACTTACTACTTCTTTGATTTCTATTAATTTCTTTTCTGTAGCCTTTCTAAGATCATTCCTGATAATCATTTTATTAATTTCCACTGCATAAAAAATTCTATCCTGCATATCATTCTCCTCTAATTCCTGATCTGATTTGGAATTGATATAATCAATAAATCTTCTAGCCCAAATTGCTCTGTTAATCCCTTTCTGCTTATCAGACATAATCGGTTCTTCACACTCCACAATAAGGCTTTTTTATTTTGGAATAATCATCAGGAAGCACCAATTGGACTTCATTTCTGAGATGATATCAGTACAAATGATATCCTTATCTTTTATTATTGACACATTACCTTTCATCCTTTCTTTGAGATTCTTGATCTCAGCTTCAGCATTTCTGAGATCCATTTTTTACTTATTTGCTTCATTCTCTAAGACCTTCATCAATTTTGTAGCAGTCTCCAAATCTGTTTGAGCCTTCTTTCTATCTCTTTCAGCCATCTGCAACTCAATATTTAATTGAATAATTTGTGCTTGAGGATCTGCATCACCTATAGGAAAACAAAAGTACAATTATGATTATCAATGTGATTTTGTAAAGAAATTGCAGTCTGCTTCACTTTGGAAAGTTCTTCATCCTTCTGCATTAGCTGCTGCAACAACTTCTCTTTTTCCTTATCTACCTCTGCAACCTCTACAGCCATTGAGTGTTCACCAGTAGGTAACCTCAATTTCTTCCTTAATGTAGATATCTCTACTTCAACACTTTGTAAGAATTTATGCACAGCAGTCTTGTCACTAGGGTCTACACCAATCTTAACAATAATCTTCTTCAACTCTTCATTTTGGACTGTTAAGGCTCATGAATTGGCCTTTTCTAGCTTCAATTGTTTGATAACTTTCCCTAACATGTTTTCAACTTTAACTGCCATTGCATTTGTCTTTGTGAGATCATTAACAATAAATTGCTTGGTTTGCATATGCAAATTCATTTTGTCCATTAGTGGAATATTTTTAACATCCATAGTCACATTTACAGTATTAAAATTGTTTGAGGACCCAATTGACATTCCTGTGGGATGTGACAGAGCAATCCTAAATTGATCTTTTTCAAGATCCATTACAGTCAATAGCCTTGTCTGATCGGTAGTAACCTAACGTTCTGCTTGGGCCTCCATGCTGACCTTCATTCTTTGATTTCTCTCCTCAATTTGCAAAAACACCTGTTTGATTAAGGGTACTTGTTCATGAGAGGATTCATGACCTCCAGGGGAAGAGGGAGCATTCTGCTCTTCACCCAAATGCAAGGAAAAACCAGGTGAATTAGAGGAATGATCCTCAGCAAATTTTGTCCTCTTCTCACCTCTCGGTGCCTCATCATCTAAGTCAATAAGAGCTTCTTTACCTCTTTTGTTTGTTTTCTCAATTATAACAGCTACTAAACTTATTTCACCTTTGTTTTCCACCTTTTCCTACTCAGGTCTACTTTCATGAATGAAAGCTGAGTATCCATTCTCAATTCTTCTCTGTGAAATTATACCATGGGGATCATAAGCTGGGGATCATAAACCCATTTTTCTCCTGTAGCATATGTTTATCCTCCAAAAATGTAGTTACTTTCTCAAACGCTACAACATATTAACCAGAAAGGTCCCACACTCATAGGCAATTTATACATACGACCCTTCTTCATAGGGACAAAGTGCACATGATCAACATTCAAAATGACTGAGCAAGTAGTCCTAAGGTGAGAAGCCCTATTGGTATTAAATCTGGGAGCCTGTAAGGTTCAAAATTTGCTCCATACAACCTCATTTCTGTATATTCTTCAAATACAAACCAATCCCCAAATTTATAGCTAGTTCCTAAATGTAGAAACTCCTGGGCTTTGGGTAAAAAGAAAGGGGGATGAACTCCATTTAAAATTTTATAGGCAATGGGCATATACTGACTAGCAAAATCAAATAACCCCTCTTCATTTTGCTCCCTTCTGATTATATCTGTCCAAAATACAACTAATTGTCTTTGCTTGTATACATCCATTATTTAGACCTAGCTACATGAATTCTTCAACATTTTGGTATAAAAATAAGTACACAATCAGTGAGGGAAATTTAAAAGAACCTGTCAGTGAAAGACTCATCAATTGTGAGTTGACTGCTTCTTGCCAAAAGGATGGAATATCTAGGAACATGCCTGGCTTCATCATCATGGCGAACATTCCTAGGACTGACCTGTCCACTGTAACGTCATCTTCTTTGCCCAATATTTTAGCAATGCTGCTTAATACAGGTCGAGTGTCTTCGTTGAAAACTCCAATATTAAATTCACCACATTCTGGCTAAAACTGCTTCATATTGGGCTTCAAATGGAACATAAATTGATTGAATTATTTTCCTGCAAGGCTTTCATAGTAAGTAACCAGTGAATCTTCTGAAAATTGAACTGATGATTCGGCTGCAGGAAAACACAAGGCTTCGTGGATTAATTGGGTAGACACTTACAAAACATTTTCCCCTTGGGAATTCATCACGAAAAATTTTCCAGGATACAATGCGGAAACCAACCAATAGATAAACTCTAGGAATAAATGTGTCTTCAGTATGCATGCAGAAAGGACCCCGGATTTTTTCATGGCAAAATAGACAGGAGAATTATCATTATTCAATACAACTTTTTGGTAGAATGGAAGATGAATTACTGAAGATGCAGTGTCTTGAATGTCTCTCTCATTATCCATGAGAGGAATGTGGCTCGATGAACCAGACAAAGAAGACCTTTTAGCAATGATTAGAAGAGGTGCTGAAGGAAAACTCTTGCAAGGTGACTGAAACAGAAAGGTGACGAGAGAACGAAACAAGTCAAAGCACAACAAACTGCAAAGTATTTTGAAAAAGAAATGAAAAACACCCCTAAATAGATGGTGTGGATTTTGTGTTAAATGCCTACTCAACGTGTCACATAACCGTTGGACTAATTTGACACAAAAAAAAGCTATTCTCCATTCAGGATATGATGTCACTACGGGGGGTCTCGGGGTACGGCTGAAAACTCTGACTGGTGCCCCCACAGTTGATATTCACCGTTGATCTTCATCGCCTCCGCAGTCAACCCAGTCAATTACGGAGACACCCTTTCCGTTAACTCTCGTGCTATTAGTGCCCACGGGTTGGGTCATCCAGTTTACTTTTTTAATATCAGCACTCTCCGTCAGTTAAATTAATCGGCCTTTAATCTTCGGATATAAAACCCACTTGTATAAAGTTTAAAACAATTAAACTTTAATACATCAGAAAAAACATTTCCTTTTTATGCCAAAGTATAAGACTATAATACTTTAACATATTTTCTTTTATTTCAATTTCAGATTTTTGTTTGTATTTTTAATATAAAATTAAAAGGATATGCAGATGATCCACAAAAAAGGGGAATGGTTTTTAATGAGGTGAAATCCAATACCTTGGTGCCAGTTAATCATTAAGTCGTGGGTCTGGTCCCACCAAAAGTCAGAGAAATGTTCTGAGCCTTTATGACTAAAGCTTTTAGTACTAGAACACATTGTGGGGAAGGAAATTAGTAATATGCCAAATGATGTTTATCCATGCCTTGTGAAGCTGCTTTTTTCCTACCCATCATTTATTCTACCATTTTTTCCTTTATTTTCATGGGTGCATTTGAGCTTGTAAACCCTTATTCATTTTTCTTTTAAAGCAAGAAACTATCTAATTCTAACCTTATTTCATCCAAGGGCTCAGATTAAACTATTGATCTCCTTATTATTCTCTATTTTAACTATTGATCTACCAAGTTTAGACTGTTTGGCTAAATATTTATTCTCTATTTAACAACATGAAATTTAAAGCATGAGAGGTCAAGTTTAAGCTGTTTGACCCTCATGGATTGTGGCATTTAGGAAAAGCTGCACACAATCTTATTTGAAAAATTAAACTAAAGTAGTGGCATTTAAACTTGCAACACTTTCATGATCTATTTTTGGTGGGGTTCATATTTAATATTCTTTTGATATTTGTTTCTTTTTTTCCTTTGATTATTCTTTTAGGACATAGCCTCTTTTCATTTTTTATTTTCAAATATGGGAAAAAAACATGCAGAAATAAAGGTATGTACATATTCACAAGACTATTTAAAGTCAATTAAAAAATAATGAACCCTATTATTATAGGATCCTAACATCTTGGATGAGTGGGGCCTCCTCGGGACTGAGGGGCTTCAATCCTGTGCCAGTGACATGGGTGGCTCCTGTTCCTGTTGGGGGAATGAGGTACCAAACTGGTATTTCCAATGATATGTTTGGTAATAAAAGTGTTTCCAAAACTTCTGGGAGACGAAACCAGCTGGGGGGTAGAGGAAAGGGGTTTGGGAGGTGGCGTAGGCTAGAGAGGTTTCTGTGGCCGATGACTCGGTGCCATTACTGCTGGTGTCTATGTCCTAACTAGATTTGGTGCTTGATGTGGACATCATGCACACTGGAGTCCCTGTGACATCGAGCGATGAATCAGGGATTATGTGACGATCTCCTAGGAATGACCCTAGAATAGACGATGGTTTGAACTAGCTGGGGCCATATTCTTGGTACCACGAGAGAGCATCCAAGGATGTATCTACGCAGGGTAGAATTACATTAGTGTTTGTTAGGGATCTCTTCTCGCTATGGGTCAATTGGTCTACAGTAATGATGCGGTCCTCGTGGGGGAACATCATGATGAGGAAGACGGAGGAGGCTATGACAAACATGGTGTACATATAACTTCGCCCAAGGAGTATATTGTAGTCCAAGTGAGCGTCCAAGACTTCAATGTCTATAAGGGCCGTCTTTCTGCCTAATAAAACCTGGAAGTTTTGGTAGAGGCTGATGGGGGTTTATGGACGACCGTCATATGCTCTAAGCATGATGACTAAGGGTTTTAGTTTGGGAGACCCTAACTTCTGCCAAATTTTTTTGGACATGATGCACATGGATGCACCCTTGTCTATGACACATCAGTGAATTGTGATATTATGGACTGATACTAGTATCTGGAAGGAAACCATGGAAGGAAGCCTAGGGCTGGCTTTGTCTAATTCAAAATCCATTAAGCACGTATCGACAGGGTTGATAACACCTAACGCGGAAAGTAGGGCTTTCCATTTTTTTGGGCATGACTGAAATACTTCCAAAGATGACATAGCAACAGGGAGATTGTGCTAAATTTTCCATGATACTATAATTATGGGCTGCTTTGGAGTAGTTTCTTGCTCGCCTATTGGGTCCCTTCACCATTTTGGCAATGGTTCTATAGGCATCTTTGAAATGGTTAAAGGTGCAGTCGGTGCACTAGTACTTTCCCCTGACGTATTGGTGTCTAGTGGGGTGTCGTAATTACAATTCTGTGTTTGGAAAAAAATATCTTTGCCAGTCATGTAGACTTCATGGCTGATTTTCCTGGAGTCATCTATATTTTTTTGCTCAATTCTTACCATCCCTTGATGAGGGAAAGGTTCTTGCATCACAACTAGTTGCTGGGAAGATCCTCCTAGTCGTCAGTTACTCTGTAGCTTCTTCAACTTAGGGAGATCGATACAGTGGTGAGTAGAGTGGCTGTACTCACCATATATCGAACAAGAATGGTTTGTTCAAAGAGGTGGCCTTTTGCTCTGTCATTGGGCATTGCTTGGCTCCTA
This sequence comes from Pinus albicaulis, assembly GCA_034641835.2. Taxonomy (NCBI): domain Eukaryota; kingdom Viridiplantae; phylum Streptophyta; class Pinopsida; order Pinales; family Pinaceae; genus Pinus; species Pinus albicaulis. The sequence goes on along the minus strand of CM076583.1, from coordinate 1,230,776,636 downwards.
GCTTTGATTCCGATTGGGGTTACCTCCAGCCTAGGATCGCGGTGGGCATTGCTGGTTGTTGACCCCTTGTCGAGGGTTCCCTTTTAGCTTGTTTTTTTTATTTTTTCTTCACCACATTAGGAGGGTAGTTCTCTTGTATTCGTGTGGTTGGTTTTGGGATGGCTGCACAAAGTTCACCTATGCATTGGTCTGCATAGGAGGGTCTTGTGTTAGGGACTGAGCATAATGCGGTCCCTGGTTTGCACCTGGATGTTGGAGGGGAGATCTTTCGTCAGTGTTTCTTTCTATGTAATGGGTCCCCTGAGCCAGAGGATAAGTTCCTCCCTGGTGATACGCTGGTGCCATATTGGTCAAATTTTTTTGAGGCATATGATGAGTTTGAAAACCGGTTTAGGGTATGTTTTGGGTAGAAATGTACACGTAACCGGGGTTTTGACTACTACTACCTAGGTATCCTTGGGTCAATGACCCAATTATTCCATCTGCAGAGTTCGACACGCCTAGAAATTCTTGATAAGTTTGCAGGTGTGAGGCGTTAGGCAGAATTTTACAAATGTATCCTGACTGTGTATAAATCAGCTCAAGCTATTGGGCTTTGCTGATAGCGTCCTCTTCGGATGTGGGTCTCTGTTGTGCCAAATCCTTTGAAATATCTATTGTAAGAGTTTTCAAGAACAAATCTAAAAGAACCCGATTGTCGAGTTAATCTTTACATAAACTACGATGCCACCTCCATTCATGGAGATGGTCCGAGATATAGATAACAGGGGTCTGTCTAAAATGCGTCAATAATTCCATTCTGAAATCATGATGAATGGGTAAATGAAAATATGTTAGGAACGCAGTGGCGAGGGTTCCAAAGGTTCCATGTGAAGTTGAGGATTGCTCCACGTACCACTTCGCAGCTTCTCTTGTCAGAGTGCATTGAAATAGTCTCAATTGAATAGTGTTGTCAATGATATTGTTCGATGAAAACCATAGGTGGAAGGTCATGACATGATTACCTGGGTCTTCCGCTTGCCTTCCTTCAAAATTTGGAATATCCAAAGGGAGATTTGTGGGCATAGGAGGCCATGTAGGGTTTTGTGCAATGGGGTCATTCGTTAGCTTGGTTAAATCGGGTAGATTCAACGAAGCTAAGAATGGTGTCTGGGAGGTTGAAGTCATTGCACTGTGTGAAAACACAACATTCTGGTTAGAAATAGGGTTGGTTTGTGCCATACCCTACTGTGTATTCATCTATCTTCCCAAATGGGATGCACTCCTTTTCCTACTAGGGTTTGTAGGAGGAGTGGTCTGTGCTGTGTTGTTTGGAGACTGACTAGGGTTCTTAACTAAGGATTCCCCAATAAAGGAAGAATTAATAATGGTGGTAGTGTTCCATATTTAACGCCTAAATGGCGAAAGACCTGGAACCCCTCCCTGTAATGGGGGAGGTCCAAAAGACACCTAGATCAACAAGGTCCCGTTGGGTCTGCTCTGGTGTCTACCAGGTTTGATTTTGGAAAATTTGAGAGGATAGAGTCTATAATCAAAGAAAAATTCTTGTCACATACATAAAACAAAGAAAATAAATTTCCCTTTAAATTAATATATGTGATCAAGCAATCAAAAAAGTGGTTTTTGTTTGTTTGCATATGATACTCAAAATCCTAGAAGACCTATTCATCCTCACACACTCAAATGTAAATGGGCCTTGAGAATATATCTCGCGAGTGCTAACACAACGTCCCGTAAGAGCTAGCGATGCCCCCAGTCAGCCGAAGAAAATCCACCAAGGTAAGGGTAGAGGGTCTTGCGCTTGCCTGCACCATCACCTACAGGGAAAGGATGCCCTAGTTTTGGACACTAAAGTACCACCGTCCCATGTGAGCGTCGATTCTTGGGCTTATTGGTAATTAAAATAATAGTACCGAGTATCAGCCAAGTCAGGTAACCCTGACTGATACCGGCCCGCACTGCACCTAAGCCTAACCCCCTCTGAAACGGGTCACTGCTGCGCTCAGGTTTTCTTTTATGTGGGTTGATAGGTGGATTTGAAGCTCCCTAAACAATCAAATTCTATGTTTCAAGATGAAGAGTGATCAAGGTGGCTTATTGGATGCCTACCCCCTTAATCCTAACTTAAGCTATAAATTCTTTTGTGGCCCCTGTGGGGAGAATTTAGTGAGTTTGGTTAAGTTAGTTTTAGGTGTCTTTGCTTCACTTAGTGAGTGGATGTGTGTGAGCATAAATTGTATAAGCACATAGTTTGAACATGTGGGTATTCGATGATCCTTTAAAAAATCCCCTATTTAAACTATGTTGTATTGTTCCTTGCTCAAAAGAAAAACGTGTGCAGATTATGGGCCGCTTTCTATTTTTCCTAGTTAATCTATGTGATCAACTATAGGGAAATGGCGAGTTGTGAATATGGAGCGTTTATATGCTTACCTAGGATGTGTGGTCTTACACTAGAAAAAAGAAAATTAGCTATGCATGTGTGGTCTTGGGCCACTTATTTTGGCTATTTATCTAGGTTTGTTAGTACCAAAATTAGCAAAACATAATTTTTTTTTGGAATTCAAGTTATTTTGCCCCCTACTTAAACTATGTGTGAACTTTGCAAAAATCAAATTGAAATAAAACTGACACTATGCCTACAAAAGACAGCTAAGAGTGAGCTTTAGCAAGATGTGGGGTACCACAATCAATGCTGGCAGCTGTATTAGGGGCTTCCAAGCACTTTACAAGCAGGAAAAGATAGAAATAAGGGAGAATTTTCTCTTTTTGTCTTTTGCGTCCAAAAGGCTAAAATAGACACGATGTCTGTGCGCGGGTCAACTATGAACGCTTGCCCTGCGCATCTGTGGGAAGAAAAAGCACACAAATTCCTGCAAGTAAATTTTGGAGTTGTTTTGCTTCATTCTGTCACTTGGGTTGACTTAGGGATTGTAAGAGAAATCATGGGAAATTCAGTTCCACTCCACAACACATATAGAGGTCTCTGTAAAAAAGTCACAACCACATAAACTTGGTAATAAACGTTAGTGGAGTCGCCAGTTCTATTGGGATGTGTTTGGTGCATGAATGTACGAAATCACACCAACTTAAGGGGTGTGGTCTACCAACTTAAGTTATTGGTAACACACAGAAAAATAAGTGGAGCCAAGAAAGTTAGTGGAAAAAGCTAGAATCATAAGCATACTAGATAGAGAAATAGCATGCATATATAAACTAAAACTAAACTAAAAAAAATTAAAACAAATAAACATGAGCTCTGAAAAGAGTCAAATGACAAAAATAATATGAACGGTGGCTCTTGGCCCCTCTTATTGGGCGCTGGTTGGAATAAGAGTGAAAATTTACCCTCTTGCCAAAGGGCCCCTAGAACATGGGTTCTAAGTCCCGATGCAAGGATGTTTTTATCCCAAGCTTGCCTCGATGCAGTCTCCCTCTCTCTACTGTGGTGGAATGAAATTGTTGGATGGCCAACAATTGAGTCCCCTCTATCTTTAGCTCCAGATCACACACTTCAGCTCTGGATCACACCTTGCTGGTATTGCTTGGGAATTTCTAGCCAACAGAACAATGTGTTCACCCATTCTTCATCTCATGGTGGCCTTATATAGGAGATTTCAAATCCTCCTTCCCTCTTTTGGTACATTTTGGATGGTGACCCAAGAGAGGGGTATGATTCCTTTGAATGCTCCAAATATTCCATTGTGTGCTCACTTGATGTTTAAGGAGGCGTTGGTGGCTGTCCTTAGGCGGCTTCAAGTGAGGAATCACTTGTACTATGCTTTGTGCGGTCCCAGAAAGTGACATTTTTCCACCCCCAGGATTGTGTGAATTTTGGACCAAAAGGCACGCAAGGTGCTCTTCACGAAGGATAATGCGTGCAAAAGCATTTAGGACTTGTTCAAATTTTATTTTTCCTCAGACCTTAGAGATTTTCAAATACTTTCCAGATTCTGTAATGTCTTCCAGCCCTATAAATCCTTCTTCTTGACATTAGATAATGTCGTCTTCTGCTGTATGATTTTCCAGTTTTAACATCAGTGAAATAATTATTTAATTACTTCACAAGCAGTGGTCTCACTTGCAACTAAAGAAATACTATTGTTAACTACATGCATGTCAGATCCAGTGGAGACCCAGTTGAGAGATAGGTGAAAGTGCCTAGTTGACTATTAGTTGTGACTATGGTGGTGCAGTCAATGCATCTACACACACATTGGAGATTCCAATGAGGATTTCACAATGAAGGCAAGGCAAGATCAAATTCATTTAGGGATCTTCATCAGTAGGGATTGCGCAGTGGAGGCAGGCTATCAGGAGGCAGTAAATTGGTGCATGTGTGAACCAATTTTTGTATGACAGTGTGAGACGATTGTATATTGTACTGAGATCCCTTGGAGTAGAGTTTGTATGAGATTGTTTCATGATCCATGATATACATAATATATGATAGTTGGGGTTTTTAGCTTTAATCTTTCCTGGTAAAAACTTCTGTGTTATGTGCGATTGATTTTTCTTCATGTGCTTCCATTTGGTGATTAAATTTCCGCAAAGAATTAAGTAGAAGGATTATGTATTTAATAGTGGATATAATTTTTAGATCAAGAGAGTCTGGTAATACATCACAGTATTAATAAAATTTCTACAGTTTTGAGAAATTTCTTTCCCTAGGAAATATCTTATGTTCTGTGATTGATTTGCTTCTTTCTCTTACTTGCATGTGATTGAGCGATCATGTTTTATATTCCACAAATATTGTAGAAGGATTAAATATATTGTTTTAGTACATTACATGATCGGATTGAATCCATTGGTATAATTTATACATGGTATCAGAGCACCAGGAATCACAATAGTGGAGAAGAAATCAAGTTTGTGTTGAACAATATTCAAATTCGCAGATACATTCTTTGGAGTTATTAGCTGACCAGGATGTCTTTCACTTGCTTGAGACTCGAATATGCACTCTAGGGAAATTTGAAGTATATTGAATGGAAGGACATGATGGAGGTAATATTGGAGGATAATGGGTTGAAGGAGTGTATTGACACTAATATTCCTGAACCCAATCAGGTAGATGCTGCACAACATGAAGTATGGAGGAAGAATGTTGCAAAGGCGAGGAGGATCTTATTAGAGGTAGTTCGAGATCACATTGTCTCAAGTATCCATGGAAAGGAAACTTCATATGATATGTGTAAGGCCTTGACAGATCTATTTCAAAGTATTAATGAGCACAAAAAATTGGCAATCAAGGACAAGCTCACGAAAATCAAAATGGAGAAGGGCGACACAATCCATAAATACTTGACCAAGTTCACTCAATGTCGAGATGAGCTTGGAAGTGTTTGGATTATTGTAGTTTATGATGAAATGGTGAGCCTAGCAATTCTAGGCCTTCCCAAGAGCTAGCATAGTTACCAAGAATATGAGAATTGGAAGGAGCAGTTACCAAAGTGGGAGCGACTATGGTCGAATTTGGTACAAGAAGAGTTTCTCGGAATACCAGGGATGGATCCTCATCCAAGACTGATGATGAGGAAAATTTTGCCTTGGATGGTAAGGAAAATAAGGGGAAAGATAAGAAGTCCTATTCCAAATCCGACACCGGAAAAGAAGGCAAGAAGCGAGACATGTCAAAGGTGAAATGTTTCAACTATCATGATCATGGACACTATGTCACAAATTATCTAGAAAATAAGAAGAACAAGAAGGTTCTTTTGGGAGTTGGAGCAGGTGAAGCTTTGGCATCATAGTTTGAGTTGGACTTACCTCTCATTGCATGCATGGTGTCAACTATGATGGGATCTATATGGTACTTGGATAATGGAGCATATTTCCACAAGAATGGAAACAAAGAACTCTTTAGTAGCTTGGATGATAAGGATCTTTAGATGCACATCGAGATGGGCGATGACAGGAGGTATAATGCTAGTTGGATTGGTACAGTTATCTTCTAGAGAGAGTCAGGTAAACCTTTCATATTAAAGGATTTCATGCATGTACTAGGTTTGAAAAATAATTTAGTTTTAGTTGCTATCTTGGAGGATATTGGATATGATGTGGTTTTTAGTGAAGTAAATGCGTTCATTCGTCACAAAGCCACAAGACATGTAAAGAAGATTGGGATTTGCGTGCAGAATATTTAGAAACTTAATGTAGATGGATGCGCAGCATTGAGCAGTAAAGCAAATGAGGTGGTGAGCCAAGGTACCAATGAGTTATGGCACAAGAGGTTGGGTAATATACACCACAATTCTTTGAGGATCATGCAACATACTTCTATAGGTCTTCCAAAGGGTACACTTGCGCAATAGACACATGAAAGGGACGTATTATGGGGAAATATACAAAGGCCACCTTTCATGAGAAGGAGAACTAAGCAGTGGAAATCCTTGAGAGAGTTCACTCAGACATGTGTGGACCATTATCAAAAAATTCCACAACAAATCACATGTATTATGTGATTTTGTTAGAAAATTATATATATTATAGAGCAATGAAACACATAAAATATGTGGAAAACACAAGCACACAAAACACATAAAATCAGAGAGACACAGATATACGTGGTTCACCGAGTTTGGGCTACATCCACCTCGAACAGCTAGTCCTTCCTTTCTATTATCTAGAAAAATGAAGAGACACAACCTACAACAGATCCGCTGTAATATCCTTTGTTCTCTCTCACAGTCTCCCTATCTATTTCTCGCTCTGAGAATTACTCATACCATACACAGCCGCAATACAATACCCTCATACAAAGATAGGGGTTTCCTTCTAGGGAAAAAAACCCTAAACTAAACATAACTTCTACCATCAAATCATCCACCTAATGAATGGCCCAGATTGACTAGAAATTACTATACTTTTACAAGGCAATTTTACATCTGTTTTTAGCTTTGGGGGCGCTGCCCCTGAAACCCCTCGCCAGGGGGGGCTCCATAAAGTCGTAGCCACCCCTGCTAGACCCCCCAAGTAGCGTTTAATTACGGGCGGTGTTTCTGCCACATTATGCTACAGGGTTCCAACGCTGTGATACAAAATAAACAAGATAATCAGGCTCCACACTCAACAATCTCCCACTTGCAGATTGATTGTAGCAACTCTACCAATGCTTCATTTGCTGGAAAATGACTCCTCTTTGGACCTGGCTGTTTCTCATCTTCATCATCATCCTTGAAGACCAATTGAAACTGAGCATAATCTCATTTTCTCCCTGGTTACAACTTTTGTTAGCATATTTGCAGGATTCTGGCTAGTGTGTATCTTTGCCAGCTTCAACTGTCCATCTTCCAATACTGACCATATGAAATGGTACTTGAGCTGTATGTGTTTAGTCTTGGAATGAAATGCTGAGTTCTTTGCAAGATTAATGGCACTTTGGCTATCACTGTATAACGTGCCCATATCATGCTCCTTACCCAATTCATCCATAAACCTTTGTAACCAAATCATTTCTTTACTAGCCTTTGTAGCAGCAACATACTCTGCTTCTGTTGTTGAAAGTGCAACAACACTTTGGATTTTTGAAACCCAACTGACAGTTGTTCCACCTACAGTAAATACATATCTTGTAGTGCTCCTCCTTTTATCTCTGTCACCTCCCATATCTGCATCAACATATCCCTGTAGAGCAATGTTTGAACCACCAAAGCATAATGCTTGATTTGTGGTACCTCTCAAATATCTGAGAATCCATTTTACTACCATCCAATGTTATTTTCTTGGATTGTTCATGTACCTGCTTACAACTCCCACTGCATGTGCAATATCAGGCCTTGTGCAGACCATTGCATACATTAAGCTTCCAACTATTGATGCATATGGAAATTTAGACATATGGTCCATTTCTTCATGGGTCTTGGGGCACATCTCCTTACTAAGTTTGAAATGGCTAGAAAAAGGTGTACTAACTGGTTTTCCATTCTGCATATTAAATCTTTTCAACACCTTTTGTATGTACTCATTCTGAGACAATGTTAATTTGTGATTTTTCCTGTCTCCAGTTATTCTCATACCAAGGATTTGTTTTGCAGCTCCCAAATCCTTCATTGAAAATGAATTTGCCAATTTTCTTTTGAGAACATTTCTTTCCTGCATGTTAGAACCTGCAACAAGCATGTCATCTACATACAGTAACAATATAATATAGCTGCCATCATTTTTCTTTTTCAGGTAAACACAATGATCAGAGTGACATCTAGTATAACCTTGTTCAGACATGAAATTGTTGTTGGCAAGTGAACAAGTCTAGCAGAGAAGACCCGGGTTCAGGTTTAAGGGCCAACAAGGTTTTCCGCCGTAGTCTAGTTTCATGTCGGCATTTACACTCTACTTCGAAGTGTAGAGAGTCTCACCCGAGGTGTGCCGTGACCTTACTGTGATAGGGGGTAGATCGGTATCATCCCGACAACATCCATACAGTTGAATCAAAGCTAAACTAAAGTCTTAAGCAGCTATAATACAACATTCCATAACATATACCTTTCAGGAAAACAGTCAGACTTACCATAAATAAAATTTTAAAAGGTGCTTGCAAAACCACTCATTCAAACCCATAACATATACTCAGAACAAAACTCCTGAATATATTAATCATTAGCCATCAGTGGCAAACTATTACAAGGCTCAGCTACATCAGCATAAATAGAGTAGAATACAATACGTCCTATTGGACAGAGAGAAAATGTAGGAACACAAAGGAATGGATAATAGAGCAACCCAGACAGAGCTCTCTTGCAGCTACCTGTTGCTTATTCCCATCTATGCCAACCTTCCTATCCACTGGCTGGCTGCCTATTTGTTCTGTTGCCAGCGCGACTGATAGTTCCTCCTTTCTTCTCACTCGACTGTCTTCTGTTTCTTTCTGTTCATCAAGATTTCACTGCTTGTTTCCTTCTGCGCTCTTCCGCCATCTATGCTTGCTCATGCAATAGCCGCGACACCTATCCTCTGCTCCTTCACAACCTTGACACCTTTCTGCCTACCGAGGTTTCATTCCACCAAACACTCGCCGCAACTCAAAATCTGTTGGATTTCAAAACAAGGGCCCCAACAGGCCCCGACCACATCCTATTGACTCACCCCGAGTCAATTGTCTTGCGCTTTCTCTACTTCCATGGGTCCGCTCAGCCCCATGCCCTGTTCTGGCTGCATGCCTCCTCCTGGTTGTCCAAAAAAGGGCCCCAACTCTGGGACCTTGGTTAGAGTTGAAGCTTTGAGCTCTTGGAAGGTTTCCATGGCCTGCTTCCACCCTTGCATTAACTCTTCAGTCTTAGCTGTGATTTTTGTGACAACTTCCTCCCTTGCATTCGGCAGCAAGGCACCGAACACTGTGTTGATCTGAGTGTCGGCCTCAGAGGCCATTTGTTGCATTTTTTGTGCACTGAGTTTTACAGGTTGCTGAAGCTCCTGGATGGCCTGCTTGGCCGCCGTCGAAGTCTCCTCTATTTGTTGTATTTGGACCCCTAACACATCCTCTTGGGCATAGAGTTGGTCTAGTCTAGTTGGGTCCATTGCTTCCTATATTTCCTTGGAGATCTGTTGTAGTTGTGACGAGATTATCTATGCCTTCATGGTAAGGGCCGTTGATCATTCTTGCAGACCCTTTAGTAGGTCATATGCTTCTCTGGCTTCAGTACTCAAAACTTCCTGCATTTTCGTTACTTGGCCATGTCTCTCTGATATTTGTGTTGAGTACACAACCGCTGGGTCAGGAAATGTGGGTCAGGCTGCCAATGCCGCCTTGAGTTCCACATTTTCCTGGTGAATATTTGAATATGCCACCCTGAGGTGGATCGCTCGCCCGACTACATCAGTCTCCTGCATGTCTCTAGTAACTGACTGTTGCTGGCCGTTACTGTAGGCCACACTTCCTTGAAAACCCTGGTCACTGTTTCCAGTTGTTCTTGTAGCTTCTCCTTTTTCGTTGTCAGTTGTTCACGCTGTTCAGTAAGCGTTCTTATCTATTGTTGCTGCTACTCACACTTCTGTTGGAGCTCCGAGTGGAGCCTCTTGGCCTATTGTGCTGCCCTCTGAATGAAATGGTACAGTTGAGTTGTCCCCCATGTCTCCATAATTTCGGCACTAGATGTACCTTGATTTGGCCTTCGCACTTGGAGTGGTTTTCTGCTGAAAACTGATCTTGTTGACTGGTCCTGAGGTAACTGTGGCGGAGTTTGCTGTGGTATAGAGTCCACCATATTTAGATCTAGTTGCCCCTCTTGATCTGCTTGGTTGGGTGGTTGGAGCGGAGTATGCTCGGGGAGTGGCCTAGTTGTGTCTTCAACTGACTGCTCTAACTGATTGATGAGGTTGGTAAAATTGGTTTGCGGGACCACGGTTGGGTTAATTGGGGGTACCACTTCCGTACCTGAGTTAACCTCCATCTCGTGGTCCCCATTCGTTATTCTTCTGATGATTGGATCAGACATGGTGACGGATGAAGTGGATGGTGCGGAGCTGTGGGGTTCTTGGGAGATGGATGAGGTGGTGGGTGGTAGTTGATCTGGGCGGGGTGGCGATCTGCAGATGTTCAGAAAATCAAAGGGGTTTATGGGGTTGTGAGGTGGCAACCCTCTTGCTTCTTCGGGCTCAACTATCTGCTCCTCCCGGATTGGTACCCCTAAGCTTAACTACCGAGGTGGATCCTCTCCCGCGAGGTCGACCACTGGGCTTGATTTTGCAACCTTGGCCCTTTTGGCCTTTGGTGCCACTGCTGGTTTCACAGCCTTACTTTTTCCCACCAACATTGTGGTTTTTGGGGGTGGTGAACTGAATAAGACATTGGGGATGGGCGCAAATATGGAGGTTGTGATGGGAGATGGGTTAGACTGGGATACCTGGAATTCTGAAAAAGTTGGGAATGGAGTAGCATCGCTTGCTAGTACCTAAACTACTTCATTAAATCTTCTTACCTTAGTGTTCAGTTGTTGAATGATTGGGAAGAGCTGCAGGTTTGACATCCTGTCCGCTGCTTCCTCCGATGTTTCTCCTAGCAACCGGTGTGGTAGCATTCTATCAAAGAGGTACATGTACACTCCATCCCTGATATCCATCGCCACTCCTGGCCACGAATAGACCTCTGTGTGGAAATCCGCTTCATCAAGTTGGAACTTCAGAGGCCTCATCTGGAACGTTGTTTCTGGTACACATGTAGGTTTGAGGAATGTATGCTTGTGCGTGACTCCAAACTAGACTTTATCACTATATCCATCCAGTAGGTTTCTTGGGATTCTCTGTTGACTCAATACAACGTCAACCATTTGGCCGTACCAAATCCTGAAAGCTTCTGCATTTACTTCCTTGGTGCTAGGGTCTCCAGACACCTTCCATGGTACAAAATTCATCGCCACCAATTGGTCTTCTGCTATCTCCACTAGTATTCTGATGCTGGGGAAATTCCATTTCCACATGGCCAACGCCATTATCAAATACCCATAGATAAACTCGGTTGCTCTCTTATAGTTGTCCTCGTAGGCCTCGAACAATTCCTTCAGCAGGAAGGAGCACCAATTCAGCCTTGTCCCTTGGACATAGTGCTTCGCAACTGAAATTGTGTCTAATGTGCATTCCCCTTTTGTATATTGCCTCATCGTCTTGCTAGCAATGAGATAGCAAGAAAACCTGATCTCCAGCCTGTTAATTAACTCAATATTTTCTCCCTTTCCTCCTCTTCGAGTGCCATACTTGGCGTAGTAGTCTGTGTCTCCTGACTTCTTTTCCCTTTTAGATATAGTTTGGAACATTGAAGATACGTCCCTTTCTTCCTGCGACAGTCTTGTCAACCTATGAATGTCTTCAGCATGAATTGGGATTTCCTTTCCTAGCCACAGAGAGTCGTTTTGAATCCTGCTTAACATAAATTTTGTACACTGCATCGCAGCGCCTGTAATCCCAAACACTGGTAAGTTTCTTAAATTCATTATCGTGGACTGTTGGATACCCCTGAACTGAGGTAGGACTCTTGCTGTTGCCCATCTTGCTTCTGTTGTATAATTCTCAATGTATACCTGCCTTTTTAGCACAGGAAACTCAAAGGAATCCGCGAGGTCTGCGTCGATTAAGGTTGCACTGTCATATTTTCCCACGAGGGACTCCATTTTCTAAATTGTGTTGTCCAGCTCCTGTTCCACGACCGCTAGGATTACTCTTGTCATCTTAGCTCATCGTTGGTATACCTGAAGAATAGTTCTCTGTCTTTTCCCTTGAATTTCTTCTTTCAGATGCCTTCTCTACTCTAGTTTTTGTTCAACTTCCCTTGCTCTTTTAGAGGTTTCTAACTCTAATTCAGATTTTTTCGGCATTCTCGCACTTCTCTGCATGCAATTTATGTAAGTAACTGGCACAGATGAGGTTGATGAGACCCCATAACTAATTAATGTTTCCATGGCTTCTCCCGCAACTACAATCGTGTGATTAGTTAGCTGCTGAGGTGGGTTTTGACATTGCTAACTGTGGTTTTGGGATTTGGGCAGACGTGACAGCTGGTGGTTATGTCTAATTATGGAAAATTTATTACAGTATGGATGATGCTAATTATGGCAATTATTTCCAAATCTTGGTGATCCTACAGACTAACATTGGTACTATGCTTAATGATGATGGGCTGATGTTCAGCACACTTTCCTATCTGACGTGGATGACACGCTGGACACTACCCCCCCGACCACTATTGGTTGCATTGCGGTCTCCGCAACTCAAATGAAATTTATTTTATTATGGTGAATCCTATCTATGCTCATCTTAGGTGCGAGAGAGTTATTGACTCTAATATACCCTACCGACTCCTCTCAGTTGCGAGAGTTATTGGAATTGAAATTTTAAACATACTCATGGTAGGGCTTCAGGCGTGCGCTGTTGACCCATCCTTGTAGAACTTGGCCATTCAACTGTGCCAATCAAACTGCTCCTGACTGTTTGCTTTCTATGACGTGAAATGGTCCTAGCCAATGCATCTGCAGTTTTCTTGGGAACTTCTAGAATTTACTATCATAGAGTAGAAATTTCTCCCCAATCTGAAAAGTCTTGTGTTTAATATGTTGGTCGTGCCAAGCTTTCTGCCTCTCCTTTTCTACCGTTTGGTGAAACTCTGCAAGAAATCATCCTTCTTCAAGTTATTGTAGCTCCTGCAATTGCTCTTTTAAGGATTCCTCTTCAGATAACTGTAGAGTTGTTGCAATTAGAAGGTTTGGTACAATGAATTCCGTTGGGACTACCGCTTCTTTTCCATAAACCAGCTGAAATGGTGTTTGGTTGTTTAGTAGTTTTACCATTGTTTGGTATGCCCACAGTGTTGCCGGAATCCGTTCATCCCAGTCATCATGCTGCACGTTGCATATCTTCGTCAGTCCCTTTTCTAATATCTTGTTGAATGCTTCCACTGTGTCATTTGGTTGCGGATGATATGGACTGATTTTATGATGTTGTATCATGAAGCTCTCTTGGAGGGACTTAATGGTGTCATTGATGAAATGTGTACCCTGGTCGCTGGTCAAGCTTTTCGTGCATCCAAATCGGCTGATTATATTTTCAAATATGAACCTAGCAATAGTTTCTACGATGCAGTTTTTCACTGGCACAACTTCTGCCCAGATTGAACTTGCTTCACTTCCCTGCGTAGGAAGCCTTTCTCTTATTTCACCATTTATTTATTTATTTAATAGTCCATGCATCGAAAATTATTATTTTTAATGGGTGAAAGAGGGATCCCGACTTATTGAGAGCAGGGGAGATTCTCCTTCAGATAAGTATTTTAAGACCTTTGATATTTATTTTCTCGCTTTAGATTTTCCCCATATCCTTTTTCTAGTATATTGGAAAAGCTTTAACAGACAAGTAGATTTACACCAAGTTGAGTATATTAGACACTATAATAGGCACACATATAATATATTACCTTCGTGTTATCCTCTTGAACGAATCATATTTTCCATATGGACTTAACTCAACCTATGGAATTTTACCAAACAAAGAAGGAGAGCAACAGAAAGCCAAGCATTGTGGTTGTCACACTTCTCTTTTATTCCATGACAAAGTCCCTTTTGACCCATGATTTTTCTCACAGAAGGTCTTATTAAACAAACATTAAAGAAAAGACATACAAAACCAAAAGCAAAAACAAGAGACAAAGCAAATGAATATTGAACCGAAAAGCATCATGTAAGACTAAAATACGAAAACAAAACAAATCCAAAGACTAGATGGAGAGCTAGAAAGAAGGTGGATGCAATGAAAATGAAACTAAATGAAATTAATCCTACTCCTAACCTAACCAACTAGAAGGCTAGGGTGAAGTGTAATGATATTTCCAATGAAGCCAACATAATTTCTCCCAACCTGCAATCACAAATATACGAGAAATGAAAACCAATATATGATAATGTGCACCAGAAAAGATAAAATATTTAATATCTTGCACAACAAATCGAATGTATTTCTTAAAGAAATAAATATGTGTCATATTACCTATATTTACCCAACCCGCAACATTACCCTTTTGATAAAAACAAATATCATACAAAACTATAAAATTCCTTGTGAAAGAACTTTCATATGTATTGTCTTGCTTAGAAAACATAAGGAAATATTAGAAATTGCTCTTAGAAAGTGGGCTTGCTAAGTAAAATGATTATAACTAATGATAGTTTGGATCATGAAACTCAAAAACATCCTCTTGAGAATAATGAAATACTTTAAAATATAATTTCTCAATTCATGGCATGGAATCAGGATGATAATCTTGCAAGGGAAAATATATCTGATCAAATTCAGAAGGCTTATCAAGATAGTGAGGACCTGAAATAACCATTAGTGAAGGCTGAAGTGCCTCAATTGCTTGAGAGGTATCTAGATATTGAGATGATAAACCATAAATATCAGCTGCTATAGAACAACCATATTTATGTACACTAGTGGGAAAATGATCAATTAAGTGATAGTTGTTAAAACAATAACCATGATCAGATGGGTTGATTAAGGCACAAGATTATCGATTAGGAGACAATAAAGATAAATCAATTTGAGTATCTTTAAAAATTCTCTGAATGAAAAATTCATCTTCCTCATATAATAAACATTACAAACCATTTACTTGTGACTAGATACAACCCGGACTGACATCATCATCATTAAAAAAGAATTCCAATATGGAAAGCACATGAAACTAGTCGAGATGCGGCAGATTAAAAAGATAAACTTGATTCAGCGAATAACACAAGAATTCACTGACATTGAAGAGGATATTTGGTGCCATGAAGAAAATAATCAGTATCAGAATATTCACAAGAAGGATAGGAGTTGATTATTTTCAAAATAATGTGACATGTATGAATCCTTTAGCCAAATATAATGTTTAGAATGATCAACTTCACAGCTTCGCTCATCCATGAAAGGTATACATTTGAAATTTGAGTTTGATATAAGATATTTGCCTGAAGATGAGCTAACTGAAACAAAATCTTCAATCCAACCATAAAAAAAAAATCTTTAAAGTTGAAAGAGAAATATTCAAAATAACAAAAATCTTTTAAGCAGAGATTTGCATCTAGTGAAACCATGCAAAGAAAAGAACCGTGCGATAAAATACAGATCTAACTTAGCTTAGGGATCTTACCAGAGTCATGTGAACCTGACATAACCATCAACGAAAGTTGAAGTGCCTATACTTCCTCATAATTCATGGAACTTTCCAATATTATATAATGATATATTGAAGATTGAATCATGTCATGCATGGTGTATGGAAAAATACCATCAGTAATTTCAACGAGATCACTATTATCCAAATGAAAACCGTCCACGTCACTGATTTTATTAGAATTTACATTTTTGGAAAACAGATTACCCAAGTCAAAATATTATTCCAATTTCACATCTAAATATAAATAAATTAGACAAATCTCATAAGTAATCTGGATAGAAGAATGTTCTTCATGCAAAACTAGAAAAGATACGGAATGGAAGATACTTGATAAACTTCTTACCTTCTTCTTCATCATATATGACCTCACTAACTTGTATCAATTCAAAATAAAACTCATTAGATTATGAACATGAAGAACATGGAGTATCTTCTTCACAAGTTAATGCATTAAAAACATTAGAACACAAGGGATGGTGAGGTGAAAAGGAAGTTTCAATAAAAAAAATTGTTGTTGGACGAAATCACACTTGAGGTCTAAATATTTCAAAATAAAAAGTTCTTGAGAAACTGAAATATTAGTAGGTGCACTTCGACATATATCATCCCATAAAATAATGGATTTAAAATCATCGGGAT
Organism: Pinus albicaulis; assembly: GCA_034641835.2. NCBI lineage: Eukaryota > Viridiplantae > Streptophyta > Pinopsida > Pinales > Pinaceae > Pinus > Pinus albicaulis. The sequence continues at coordinate 1,230,760,354 of CM076583.1, read as the reverse complement.
GATGATTGTCCAAATCTTAAGCCTCCAAAATCCTCTTGCTTGAGTTATGAGGTTTATTTTATAACAATAGGAATGACCTTTCATATCCTCATGACTCTTGGATTACCCCCATGACTCTTGGACTCGTAGTGTGTCCTTTGGACTTCTAAAAAATTCTTGAACTTATAAATGAATTTTGGAATTCTATACAATCTTTGTCCATATATGGCTATGTGACTCTTCATGTTCCAGATATGACTCTTGGACTTCCACTTATTTGTACTTTATAATAAACAAAATACTACATCATGACCTCCACATCATCATATGATGAGACTTGACATGTCACTATCTTTGATGACTGGAACTGATAGTGACTGATGACATGGAATTTATCCAATGGTGACATGAATGCCACTCTTTATTTTCTCTTTTTTTATATTTTGATCATGGAGATTTCACCTGCCAAAGGGTTTTCAATCATGAAGTCTTTGGGGTGCTTCAATCATCAAGTTTCAAGTGTGTTATTCATTCTTTTCACACTTCCTTTGTTTATCCCCTTTTCTTTATCTTCCTCATGTGTGATTGCAATGTGGTCCTTGGAATACATGTTTCTGAAATCACCCATGATGAGAAACTATCAGCCTGAAAATCTCCCAATCTACCATGTTTTATGCATATTTTTTGTGTATTCCTTTTCAGTGCACTCAAAAGGGTCAAAGGGGCTTCTGGTCACACTTTGAAAGACTAGAGGGCTAAATGGGAAATGATTCGTGGCTTTGGCATTGCTCACACACTCAAGAGAGGGAGAGAGCCAAGGCAGGGCACATTACACAAGTTCGAAGGATGAAGGGGAAGGCTTCAGGCTTCCCAAGTGTGGTATGTGCTCAAGGGAGAGAAAGAGGGTGGATTCCTTCGGGTTGAAGAAGTGATTTCAAGGAGGATGCATCTCTTTGGGTTGAATGAGTGCTATCAAATAGGGCACATCTCTTCATGTCGAAGGAGTGCACTCAAAGGAAACAAATGAGGGCGCATGGCACAAGTCCGAAGGTTGAAGGGTGAAGCTTCTTGCCTTCGAAGTGTGCTCATTTTATCAAGAGAAAAAAGAGGGCACATGACACAAGTATGAACTTTGAATTATGATACTTCGTGCCTTAAAATTTCACTCATTTTCTTAAGAGACCAAAGAGGCGCATGGTGCAAGTCCGAATGCTGAAGGATGATGATTTGTGCCTTCGAAGTGCACTAATTCTCTCAAAGGTTCAAGAGGGCCCATGACACATTATAGAAGGTTAAAGGGAGGATCTTAAGGCCTTCTAGGTGCACTCATACATTCAAGGAGGGAATATTCCTTTGGGTTTAAGGAGTGCTCCCAAGGAGGGCACATTCCCTCAGCTCGAAGGAGTGTGTTCAAAGGAAGGCTTGGTTTTTGAAGGGTGAAGTTTGGAACAAGGAATGGGATTCGTGCTTTAGGAGTGTGGCCAGCTCTCAAGTATGGCACAGGGCACACTCCCATCAAGGCTTTGGAGTGCACTCATGCACTCTTAGCCTTAATGAGCTCGTTTTACAACTGAAATTTGTCTAAGTATCGATGATTGGTTAAGGGGTGAAAAAGATGAGTTATAGACATAAAACCATGTGCGACACATAAGAACTCATCGAGAAGAATTAGACAAGCTATATCAACAATTAATATACATAAAAATGCCACTTTATACACATTCCCCAAGTCTAACCAATTAAGTGTGTGTGACTGCAACCCAAAAGTGTTGTTTTACAACAACAAAGGAGTTATGACCATGGAATGCATATATAGATGTTCTAGTGAATGTGACGACACTTGAGAACACTTAATACATATGAAACAACAAAAATGACACTTGAGAACCAAGGAGACACATGATATGGCAATGAAGTAGGCTCCAAAATTCGGATGTAGTGAAAATTTGGAGGGTGTTGTAGCAGCAAAAATTGTACAATAGATCCTTAGGAAGCAATATATGATGAAGTTGGAATATGAATTTGTAAATATGTACCTATATCTACTTAAATGATAACAGTTATCAACATCTTACAATGAATAGAAGGAATATCTATGACATCTCCCTAAAAAGGTATAAAAATTGTTATGCAATGAGTTCACAAAATAGAAGAAAAGATAGATCAACGACTTGAGAAATAACCTCTTTGAGGGGGCAATGTCCTTTACATCACATAAATGAAAATTTATTTTATTATACAAATGAAAATACCTCCTTGGTATATATAGGAGTCTAGGGGGTCACAATATAATCCAAGCCTAAGTAACAATAATAATGTAAGGGCACAACAATAACAATAGTGGGCTTCGATAGGGCAGAACAATAACAATAATGGGCTTCTATAGGGCACAACAATAACAATATGGGGTCTTAATGGACACAAAAATAACAATATGGGGTCTTCATGGAAACAAAAATAACAATAGGGGGCTACACTAAGAATAAAAATAAGGGGGCTACAATAAGAATAAAAATAAGAGGGCTACAATAGTATTATAGGGACCTAACATGCCCCTCTCCTTCAAAAAAGTGTTGTTCTCAACGCTTAAGTAGTTTTGTATGCTTCTGTATAAAATTATCATCCTCCCACGTGGAATCTTCAACAGGTAAGTTCTTCAGCTTAATAATCTACTTTGAAATTGATCGATTTCATAGCTATCGGGCTATTTTTTTTGTGACTGCTTTAGGCTCTAATATAGCGTTTCCTTCTTCATCAAGTTTTGGCAATATTGTTTGAACTGTAATCTTCTCATTGATAACCTTCTTTAAGCATGAAACATGGAAAACTAGGTGTACTCGGGAAGATGAAGGCAACTCCAATTTGTATACAATAGTACCAATATTTTGAAACCCTTTGTAAGGACCATAATACTTGGGTGATAATTATTATCCTTCTTAGTTTTCTTGAGGGACATTTGTTTGTATGGTTATAGTCGTAAAAATACCCAGTCGCCTACATCAAAACGTATTTCATTGTGATGCTAATTTGCTTGTTGTTTCATTCCAATTTGTGCTAGAGTGAGGTTATCCTTTAAGAGTTAGAGAGCTTGTTTTTTATGCTCGATGTGATATTTCATTGCTTGAACCTTATAATTTTCTCTTAAATATGATGTGATGGTGTTAAAATTGGAAACAAGGGAAAAAATCCACTTTGGGCAGGTATTTTGAAAAATATAATCATGACATTGAATTCCTCTTTTCGAGAGGACCAAAATCGACCTAAAGATCACCGAATTTGGATAAGGAACATATTTTATTTATTCAAAAGAAATTATATAAGTCGCGACTTTATCAAGGCGAGAAAAATTGAAAAATTCAAATTCAAACTTTCCTCCAAGTGTCAAGGTTGACCTCACCTCCGTAAGGTAAAGAAATCATGTCTATTTGTGTATATATATAGGCATCCTCCCTCCTCATTTGGATCATCCAAAATTCACCAATGTATGTCTGAGATAGATGTGCCTTAGGAGGAAGAAGGATTGTATTGTTTTTGTGTTTTACTTCTGCAACTAGGCCGAGATGCTTCTCACAGGGTAGTCGCTGATCTTAAGGAGAAATATCGTCTCTTTGTATGTGAAATTCATTATTGTAGGTCTCTTAAATGTGGGCCAAATTTGTGGTATGACTTGTGGATAATAAGATGTTGAATCCCCCTTCAAGCAAGGCCACATTACAGATCCGTTGCTTCAGTAAGGGACACAGGTATTCACCATCATGTAGAAGCTGAGATACGCATCAAGGGTTTTTTCCAACCAGCGAAGGGTACCATTATGTTGACCAAAGTAATCTGCAACTGTGATGAAGGGTTTTGAATAGTTAACAATGTTTTGCTAGAAGCCTTAACTAGTTCTCACTTTAGGATTGTACCATATGATCTCTATGATTGAATGCCTAAATTACAACCTATCAATTAGGCCATCTAATTGTATCACGAAATGGCATTGGGTCTCCTCATTTTCAAGTCATTTTGACTTTTATTATTGTACTCTCATTCTGTTGAACATTTGATATTAATAATAATAAGGATTGTTCAAGGGTTTTTCTCTCGCTTGAGCCATAACATTGCGACCCCTTGTCTTGGCTTGACTTTTACCTTTGTTGAATATGTTCTTTCTTTGGTTTCTATCAATATGATAATGATTCTATAATAATGAATTATGAATGGGCTAATATGCAATATTGAAGTAACTTTCATAATCAAAGAAAATGTTAATTTAATTTAACATGGTTTCAAATCCAGGAAAGATCAAGCCCAAACAAGAGTAAGATAAATCACTGAAGGGTTTGTTGATAATTCTATGTGGTCTCCTTCCTCATAAAGATCAGTAATATAATTTTGGATGAAGAATTTTCTTAGGCTTGTATGGTACTATTCTGAGGCAAATTTCACTTATGATCTATGGAAAATTCACTTTGTTAGCGCAGAGACTAATTTTGCATGGCTTGGCACAGGGGATTATCTTCACATGGAATAGAGCATTAACTACACATGGCACATGACCTTACATTGACTATGATATATATGTTATGGCTTCATCATAGTCATAAATCTTAGTTGGATGGTGACACTTCTGAATTATTTGGATTCGTCATTGATAAGGTTCTCATGCTCAGCAGATTATGTATGGTCACACTCTTTTATCTTCGCTTGAGTCTCTCTATGTAGATGAATATTTGTATAGATGGGTCTCATCACTTATAGATACACATTATCTCGCACAATAGTCTTTGTATGAATGGTTTCAGACAATGGTATCTATTTTATGTTGGTCTCAGATAATGCTACAGGATTGTATATATGTGATCTCACTATAGTACAATATGTGTATGGAATCATCATTATAGAACATTATATCTGATATTTCTCTCTCTCTCTCTCTCTCTCTCTCTCTCTCTCTCTCTCTATATATATATATATATATATATATATATATATATATATATATATATATATATATATATATATATATATATATTTATATATATTGTGTGTGTGTGTGGCATCATCGGGATCACAGTTCATCTGTGTTAAATGTTTATGGAATCACAAAATTACATGGCATCTCAATTATGCACAACTCGGTTTTTATGATCATGCCTCAGTTCAACATTATGGTCTCTCACAACATAGTATTATTTATGCTCATGACCTCACACATTACAACGTTTTGTATGAGCAATATTAATATTGACAATAACAATATTATTTTCAAGGTAGTATGGCATCGTTACATTCCTAAAGAAGTAATGGTATTTTTATGTTGTATTCATAATAACAAGCATTAATTATAGTATTGATGATGAAACTTTTTCACAAACGAAGTTGTGAACAAGTTTTTGATATATGTCTCTTGTACTTTGGATCTCAGTTGAACAATTGATGAAAACCTACAGAAGAAGAAGAAAATTTTGGTATTAACCCTTATGAAGCAGTCCATGTCATAAAGGCGTAAAAAACAACATGAATCTTTAGACTCCCTTTAAAAGTGAGGCCTAGATCCCTATTGAGTAATTCACTCTACTTGATCCAAAAACCTTGGTCCATGTATATTATTGAAGCATGCATCACAATGTAGGTGTTTGAAATTGAAGTCTGTGAATTTTCGGTCATGAGACTATTGTGATCACATCAAGGTTGTGTCTGTAATATTCCCAGTTAGCCATGAGCTAGTTGGAATATTAAATTTTGTTTTGCTGATTTTTTTAATGAATAAGAGGACAATGGAGGTCAAAATTTTTCCTTAATAATGAATAAATCAATTCCAATGTGAAAGAGATAGATCTTGGAAGCTTAATTGAGCACCTTTAGGTGTCAAAAGGGGCTGGAACACCTTCAATGGGTCAACCTTGACCAAATCAACAACGCTGTCATGGAGGAGTGGTCATCAATGAAAGACATCACAGTTTTAGATGGAGATGCTTTGTGTGGAAGTAGTGCTATTATTGGGTGGGGCTTATGGATTGCAATCTCATATATTAATTAAGGAAGAGGATGCATCCATATTCATTATGTTTTGGTATATTGATATTTTTGAATATATGGTCTGTTTAGACATATTTATTTCTCTTATTGTTTAGCTGAGATAGAGTGTTGTTTAGAATAGGGTGTTCCTGATCGGGAATCCCACCTCTTCCATTGAGAAGCTCTTGGAGGAGTATTGTACTAAATTTTCCACTATCAGGCTTAAGGAAAAGCTTCATCTTTCATTTACAACGCAAATCCTGTTGAGGGTTTGGTTGTTTTGCAAGTTGCAGAAAGTGGAGACTAGATCTGGGTCATTTCATTGCTCATTTTTAGTGGAGGAGGCTTCCTTTCCATTGGGAGGACAGTAAGGAAGGCCCTTGAGCATATTTTTAGATCTTGGCATCAGGCCAACCTTTTATTCAGCCCTACAACACTGTTTACTTCTAGATCTGTGTCATTTCTGTAGGAGGAGTTGCAGGGTGGATTGACACACCATTTGGAGAGTTGGTTTTCTAGTGAAGGGGATCTTCCTTTCACTTATAGGATCTATTGGAGGAGGCTATTGTATTGATCATATCAGATCAGCCAAACTTTCTAAATCTGTATTTTGCAGTGGATCTTCAACCCTAGGGCCTAAATCCCCATTTTGTATATGGTATTTTGCTGAAAACCCTTAAGGGGTTCTTCAAAGGAGTTTTTATAGTGCTCAGATCTGTATTGGATCTATCTTTTGAGGCACATATCAGCCCTAGATCTAATGTATATTCAATTTTTGTAGCAGAGCTTTTAAAACAACGTTGTAAGAGTCTTCCAACTTTATATATAGTAGCAGCACCTCATTTTGGAGGGATATTGTCCATTGGAGGCTTGTACTTTCTTATTTTCTATCTTATGGCCCATTATTTATGCATATTCTGATGTTGTTATAAAATATGAAAGGTATCCATATTTGAATCTTTCTTTTATATGATGATTTAAATTATTGTTCCAACATTTTGCACTATATTCCTGCTTTTTCCATTAGGGAATATTACAGCGGTATCATAGCATAATCTTGGTACAACCTGTGCATCTTGAAAAGCCAATATGTCATCTGAAGAAGGAGAGCCTCTTACTGATAGAGAGAATAGGTATCAAAGAAGAAGACACTGAAATTTTGATTATACAAATGAAAAAGAATACAAGGGTAAAACCCTTTATTTGGAGGTGATGATGAAGAGAAGGAGTTCCCTAAGATGCTTATTAGAGCCATGAAATACATTGCTAAAGAGATAAAAAAAAATGAGGATGGATAGATACAAGGAATACCCTAAATAATTTCATCATGGTGAAGGATCTGGCATGTCTCATCACTGGAATGATCAACCAGTGCAACAACCACAAGTTTCCTAACACTCTACAATGCCTGCATTCTTGGATGTGGGAAATGAAGGGTTTCAAGAGCAAGAATCCCTTGAAGACTATTTTATGGAGTATGAGTCTCAAACTCAGAGATTCAAGGACCACTTTAGTTTTCAAGAATTTTGTCAAGTAAAGGACAATAGAAGACCAAGGCATCATAATAGAAGTGGTGAATTCATTCAGAATCATGATCTACACCACACTATGGGAATATTATTTTTACCCAACTTTGATGGGTCATCCAAGTGCACTGCCAAATCATGGGTAGAGAAACTTGACATCTACTTCGAGTTGAAACTTGACATCTACTTCGAGTTGAAACTTGACATAGACTTCGAGTTGAAACTTGAGAAAATAGAAATCTTGGGTTTCTATTTTGGTTGATAGTGGGGCTACCCACAATTTTATTGATGCCCAACTAGTGCAAAGGAGGGCAATACCCACTGATGCTTTTGAGGGATTTTATGTTTTGGTCCCAGGAGATAGAACTATGCAATGCATGCATTATGTTCCATCTTTATCAGTCAGCATGGGAACTATTATTCATCAGTAATTTTCACCTATTTAGATGACTAAATGATTTTTCCAAGATTTATAGAAACAGAATTCAAGAATCGTGTGAGTTCTAGAAATCCCCTCAAAGAGAATTTCAGTCATTATCCCACTTCCTTGTCAAAGCATGGCCAATCTATCACCCAGAAAAGATAAAATCCTGAACTGATGTCCCACACTCTCACTATGTTTTTCATCTCTGCCTATAACATTCTGTCTCTGTTTTCCTAAGCCCTCTACTTTCACACCTTGTTTCGCCAAGTAAACCAAAGTTTTCTCCTACTCACCAAGTGCCTCAAGCAATGGTGTTGTCAAAAATCCCTGTATAAAATCTCTTTGAAGTAAAATAATTTTTTCTAGTTGTCTAGGATGGTAGTGCATAATAGAGTGTCAAAAAACCCTACCTCCTCATCCAAACCCTGTTTGAATTTTTCAGTCAAAAAACCTATTCCAAGAGAATTACAATAAGTCAAATAGGGTCACCTAGGTTATGCACTATCATGTTTCTAAATTCAATATTTCCACAGGTATTCAAAGGTAAAATCAAGTGAACACAAGGATGAGGCCATATCATCGGTTAAAGAACATCAAAGACCTCTAAAGGTATCCTCTTCATCAAGCAGTAAGCCTGCAAAGGAACAATATACCATGCCCAAGCATTTCTGTAGAAATGTTTTGTAAATGGTCAAACAACAAAACAAAGGCAAAGAAGGAGAGCTAAAAGGCTTATAAAGGCATCCACAACAAGTGGTAAGATACAAACAGACTTAAAGTTTACAAGGAAGAACATGATCTCATAAGGGAGTGTTATGAAGTGTTGCCCATCAAAAGGTCCATGCAGGTCATAAAAGACAGTGGCACATAAGCAACCTTGTACCTCAAATCAAAAATATAATTTAAAAAGGTTGTTTGGTTTCGAGCATGAAACTTGTAGAGGGACAACTGCCCTTTTCTTATATTCCTACAAAAATACCAAAGACATCATATTAGCCATGAGGTAAGGTAAAGTAAGGAAGGTCATCATATGAGGAGACCATTCACAACCTAGAAGAAAGTGGCAAGATATTTGTTTGTTGGGAATCAAGATTCATTAACTATTTTGACCAAGCGATAGAGCAAGTATGAACTCAGAAGCATGGAAAGGTAGACAAAGAGGGTCAAAATAGTGACCAAGAAACCTCCTTCATCACAACAAATGGTTTCAAGGGTTTTTTAGTTACCCTAGGGTTTGGCAGACAAGCACTAATTCCCAGTTCAAAGGTCTTTTTCTCTAAAAACATTTAAAGACATCTTCAAATGGCCAAAGGGGACAAAAATGGGTGGAAATGGCCAAAGACAATAACTATGATAAGCAGGGGCCATTATGTGAAAAAGAAAGTTGTCCAAGTTCAAAAGAGACAGTGATCAAAGTGACCTAAAAAACAAACAGATATACCCCTGGTTTATAGTAGAATAGTGAAACTCCCAACAAGGACCTCTTTGTCAAAAGGATATTCTGAAAAAATATGTCTAAAACACAAACAACACTTCACAGAGCTAGGAAAATTGATTTTTCCACAACAGATGGTTTCAATATCAAAGGAAAAGAATGTTTTCAACATAGAATATCAGTCAAAAAGAGAAATGGCAAAAAGGGATGAGTTTGCTATTTATAAGTGTTAAAGTCAAAAAACAGGTTATTTTTCCAAAAAGGGTTGAAAGGCATGGGCTTGGTGTCTTCAGGAAGATTTTCAAAATTAAGGAGAACCTTGAGAGGCCCACAGCAATGGAGAAAAGCAACTTTGTCAATCATTATGCCACATGCAACACCAAAACAGTAAAAAAAAAACACAGTGAGAAAAAGCAAATAAACAAAGAACATTACAAAAGTGGGTTTTGGTTACAAATATATTTTTCAAAGGGGTTATAAAGACCTTTTGGGTATTTCCCCCGCATTATTTGTCATCTCCAAGCCAGAGGAAGCCGTTGAGAGAAGGTTTTGAAAGTTTCTCAGCAAATCGATGAATTTTATAGGCACTACGCTCCTGGGCCAGTGTTACGCACCTGGCTCTCAGTGTTACACACAGGAGGGGTGGCCACAGTGTTATTTAACACTACGTTACGGACCCAAAGCCCAGCGCTATGCACCTGGGCGAGTGTTATGCACAGACACAGCAAGTGCCCGAAACTGGCTTGTTGCACACCTATGTTACACTCCTGAGAGCCCGACTAGACCGTGTGTGGCTTGTTACGCACCTGCGTTACGCTCCTAGAGCCCGACTGGCTCGTCTCCTGCCTATTATGCACCAGTGTTATGCACCTATGTTACGCACCTGCGCTATGCATCGATGTTATGCACAGACAAAGTTTGTCTAAAATTTCCAAAAGGAGTCAAATTTCGGTTTTTTCACCTTCAAATATTCTGTAAAAGTCAAGACACAAGGTTGGTGATTTGTTTTCTTGCCTCCCAAGCTTTCATTTTCCTAAGAAAAGTCATATTTAAATTCTTAATTGAACCAAACCCTAGGCTGCATAAAAATCAATTTTAAATACCTTTGGTTAGGGTTTGAAGGGGAAAATTGTTATATGTGCTAGAGGAGGGTGAGTGACATCGAAAAAACCTCTAAAAAACTGAGTGCAGTCTTAAAGAGTTTCATCTTGCCTTCATTTGCACAAATTTTCCCTCACTTCACTCATTGCAGCCTTTTGACCCAAAGGCCCTCAAACAACTTTCAAAAAGCTTTCTGTGCTAGAGAACCAGCCACCATGTCTGAAGCAGAGATTCACACCAACAGTGATGAAACTCAAAGACCTACCGAGCCTCAGCAAAAATACAAGGGAGGAAAGGAAAATAGGTTTGAACCCTTGGACACAATTCAGATTATTTCCTCTCCCATGATCCTTTCATGCTTTTGGGATGTTGGGTGTTATCAATTTTGTGAAAAGGTCAAACAAGTCAAAAGCCACTCTGACTTGACTAGATTGTTTGTCATTGGCTTGCAAAATCAATGAGATAGCCTAACAGGAGTGGAGTTTGAACTCTCATCAGAATCCATTTCAAAAGAAATAGGTATACAAGACATTGGCAAGATATGGTTTAAACAAAAGAAGTTGGAGTTGTGCTATTATGAAACCTACCTAAAACCAAGCTGTCAACAAGGCTGCAAGGCTGTTTTTCCTTTTTCCCACTTGCTAGAGAGGTACCTTGCTGATGAAGAAAATTATCAGGTATTTCACCTGTGAGGGGAGATACTCCAGGATTTACTCATATCATATAAGGTTACTAATGCACTTCACCAAAGTTAAATTGATGAATCTACCATACTACCTCTTCCGGAGCATTGACAAGATGGCCTCACTTGTCAAGAAATGAAGCTATGACCGCCAAATGTCCAGCCTTTTCCACCACTCCTTGATCAAAATGATTGTCTTACATCAGCTGCAGCAGCAAGGAATCCCTTGGGAAGTATTCATCTCACATGATGTGTTTACAAACCTCCAAGCCTTCATTCAGTAGAATTTACCCTCCACTTCACAAACACCCACCTCCACTCCTCCATCATCTCTCCATGTGCCTTCTCCACAAATAAATTCACCCCCTATCCCTTCTCCTAATGTGCCAAGTGAAGAAGTTGGCAGTGGCTCTAATGATGAGCAAAAAGATGAAGAAAATGAAGAAGAAAATAGTGAGGTAGAAGCTGAGGAAGATGAAGAAAATGAAGGATAAAACAGTGAGGTAGAAGCTGAGGAAGATGAAGAAGACAAGGAAGAGGACAGTAATGTGAAGGAAATTAATAATAGCCAAAACAAACAATAAATTGATGAAAGCAAAAATCAAGAGACAGATGCATGTAAGACATAGGTTGAAAACATTGAGGCAAATGCAGAGCTTGATGAAGATGATGAAAGTGGAGAAAATAATGAAGACTATGGGACATAAATAGAGTGTGAAGGAGAGGAACAACAGAGTGATGAAGACCAAGAAGAGGCAACCTCTCAAGAAGGAAACAGTGAGCATGAAAACATAGTTAAAATCAGTGAGCCTCATGATGAGAAAAAGGGCCAAAATAGTGAGGCTTATGATGAAGAAGATGAAAAGGATTGTGGCACCTCTAAAGGTATAGAAACCATCATAAAACCTCTCACATGAACCTATCAAAGAGGAAGAAGAGATGTGTTTGTTGCCTCAAAAAGGCAAGGGGCCATCTCTCCTCCAGCGATCAAGCATCAGGACAAGGGAAAAGGAAAGGTGGAAAAAGGTGAGAAGAAGGTACAGGTAAGAAGGAGAAAAAGGATCAAAAAGACTTCTCAAGGATCTCAATTCATTGATCTAGATAGTGACAATGAGGACCAAGAGATGAAAACTAGGTTGCTCCTCTTAGAAAAATATGCACAGCTTCAGGAGTGGGAAAGGGATTTTGAGATGGCTCAAAGCGTCATCTACTACTACAAAGAGGAACATAAGCATTTCAAGGAGGTTAAGAGGGGCCTTGCCCTACAAAAGAATATGGCCAAACATTATGCAAGGAAAAGCATGCTTGCTAATGCCAAGCTAAAGAAGGCCCTCATTGAACTAGAAGACCTAAAAAGAGCCAAAGTGCATGAAAGCCTTGGATTATTGGCTGAGGCTTCTCAACAGGTATCCAAAACCTCTTGAGTGGTCTACCCACCAATTTTGAGGCAAATAGGACAACTTTTTGTTTTTTCCAAATTTTGACCCCTAGGAGCACAACACCCTAGGTGTTATGCACAACATTGGTGCATCCTCAGCTCTCAAAGTTTACATTTTTGGATTTTTCACATCACCAATGGTCTACTCACCAATTTTCATATCATTTGGAGTAGTTTTACCCCCTCAAAAGGTCAAAAAACATCAAACATTTGACCTTTCTGACTCCTTTTCAGACCAAGTGTTACGCACAGAGCAATGTTGGGAGATTTGATTTTTGAGAAATTAAATGGAATCCATTCAGCACAACTCAAACATTTTTTGGCCAATATGCTTCTAGATGCTATAGTAGGCTCTCTTCTCCTCATTTGTTATATGAGGATTCATTGTAATCAGTTGGGACTTGATGTGTTTAAGAGAAATACATGGTTTTATGAGCTTGGACAAGATATTGGTTTTATGAAGTGAATGAATGGCTTGTGTGGCTTGATATTGGAGAATATTTCTTGCAGGATTCCATAGATTGGTGAATGGTGATGTTTTCCTAACTTTCTAATGTTTTCTTGTCCTCATTTTGTTTCAGTCTACAAGGTTTATATAGATCAGAAAAGTATAGGTTGAGATATGCTCATGGAAGCACCTCAAACCTCCTGTTTGCTATAGTCTTGATGTTTTCTTCTTTTAGTCACCTTAAGGAATTTTTTATTGCTCCTTAGGCCCACTAAAACTTGTTTATGTTTCATGAATGGTTAGTATATTAGCTTATAAATATGATTCATGGTATGCCCTGCTTATTTAAAGTTTTCAAAACCCTAGTGTGAAGATTTTCTATGAAATACTAATTGATTAGGTTAAGACAAAGAGGCCTTGTTTCGATCTTGCCCTTTGCCCATGCTTACCAACTTGTTTCAGAGTTTCTGATAGATTGATATATGTTTTTTAGGAGTTCCCTCTCCATATATTGAGTTTTTTTTTTTATCTTATGTGTTTTCTGAAAAAGCTGAAGGTGAATTTCTAAAGTTATGAGTTCTAATGCTTCTATGTATCACCAAAATGTTCATCTTACATGTTTATCAATTTGAGTATTATTCATAGAGATTAATGGTTTTCCCTACCTCATGAGCTATTTCTTTCAGACTATATATGTTTAAGACCTCTTAGTTTTTCCCAAACTTAATGTTCATTACACCTCATAAATCACCTAAGGATCCATTAACCTTGCTAAATCGGCCCTGCAATACACTTTGTATCATCATTTAGACACCCTCGAATTCATCTGACCCCATAGCCCTATTGATTTGATAGCCTCTCATTCCACCTATCCTACTTAGTCATCTTACCCCAACCCAAAACAAACAAACAAATTACACTTAACAACTAGCCTAAAATCAATCATCTGAAGTGAACAAGTTCACATCCTTCGCACAATAGAGAGAGCCCTCTCTGATTCCAGGAAGGCTAGGTCCTAGGACTCCAAATACTGGTCTAATGTTACCCTATCATTTGGTTTATCCAATCTGCCAAATCACGGGACACTAACATAATGGCGATCACGGTGGGACCCTCTGAGTTCATAAAAATATAAAAACCCCTTAGGAATCCAGAATTCCTTCATCAAATAGTATCCTATGATTTATAGCTACCTCATCATTATCACTAAGACAATGGTGATTATGATGAAAACTCTGATTTCAGTGACAAATTAAGTATCCCTTAGGACTTCATAAACCTTCATCAAATCATAGAGAACTTAACTGATAGCCTAAGAATAGAATCTAGCTTTTTCACCATCTTAGCAAATTGATGACTCAGCTATACGACACTCTTACATACCTTAAGGGATGCATACAGAAAATCAGAAAACCCCAAAAAAATTCTAGATTAGCTTTTTTTCAGTATTGGTGGTGGACCATAGAAGACATATCTTCAAAAAAATTAAAAATATCCACCTGGCGACTCCACTAGCCTCTAGTAGGCCTTCTAAATTTTGCTAAGTATCTATAGAATCCTGTAGGACTGCATCAAAACAACCTTAGGAAATCTAGAACCTTGGTCACACACTGTGCGAGTTTGATAGATCCCAGAGAGGTCAGCCTTCTGAAAGCAATCATAAACTTTTAGCCTCTCTAAATTTTGAATTTGAAATCTGGCTCTGCGAAGAATCAATACCAAATCTCATCCAGACCCAAACCCTCCTACTATAGTTGATGACCTAGAAAATATTTTGTGGCAAACTTCTGAAACTAGAAACTTAGCTACTAATAGGACCATTCATAAAGCAAGCTTTGTACCTGAACAACTTATAGCCTTGCAAGACCCCCAGTTTGACTTGCACCATACTAGAAACCTTTTCAGAACCAAGTCACAAAGTAGAATTGAACATATCGATCTTGAGCCCGTAGACTTGTAGCAGAATCCTAGCAGAGAAGCTTCTCCTTCCACACCAACTGATCTACAACTTCTCCATCACTTCGACTCTTTTCACCCCAAGTTTGCTCAGAATCAGTTTACTGATCCAAGTACTTCTGTCATACCCATTCACATCGCCACTGTGAAAACCACTCCATCTCATAGCACAAATCCTCCACTTGTAAATACACCATTAGCTCCCACCATGGCAACACAGTATGCGCCCCTTGTGTTACCACAACCATTGGTACCGTTGCCAAATGATTACCAATCCAGAATCCCACACTTCACCAGGGCTGAATCCACTACTGCCCAACAACATGTAGATAGAATGAATGATGCTTTTGACTACATGGAATTAGAAGAGGAAACCATGAAAATGAGAATGTTTGCCCAAAGCCTAGGAGGGGAAGCTAAGAAATGGTTCAAAAGCCTAAATCCCAACAGCATACATGATCTCCCTTCCCTTTACCAAAATTTAATAAAAAAATGGGAAATCAAGAAAAACCCTCTTCAAATCCTCTCATAATATAGCAACCTCAAAAGAAACACGGGGGAAAGTGTCTAAGACTATTGCACTAGGTTCAATAGTGTTTACAACGTGCTACCATAGAACATGAAACCCCCACTAGGCCTAGCCTTAGCTAAATTCCCGGAGGGTTTCGACCCTAACATGGCCTATCAACTAAGAGAAAGAGAGCCCCTAACTCTAGAAGACATGCAAAAAGGAGCTATAAGTGTAGAGGCCAACTTAATTGAAAAAAGAGCTTGGCTAAGATCAGAAAAGAGGGCAACATACAAAGATGACACCATGCCCTCCACATCCTCATCTGATTCCAAGATGGAAAACCTTCTTAGGACCATGGAAAGAATGATGGAAAGAATGAGCATAAATGAAAGAACCCCCCCTAGGGACAACCAAAAAAATCCCCAAAACAGAAACCAGAATCAAAATTTTAGAAGAGACCCGCCCCAAAATAGACCAAGGGAAAATGATCAAAAAATCAGGCCACCATTCCAAGATAACTATGTTGATGAAGGGGAAAGAGATATTGAACAACCAGATGAGAATCATCTAAACTTAATAGGCTCTGATAGTGAGGGTGAGGTTTTTCTCACAGAAGAAGAAAAAGGCTTTTTCTCCTCAAACCTAGATGAAACAAGCTATGAAGATTCTGAATACCACGAATTGGGATTAGAAAATGCCATAATGGAAGTCCATAGACAATATGATCTTAGGAGTAAGAAAAACCAAGACAACTCCAGAAAAAACAACTCAGACACTGTTGTTAAGAAAACTCCCGAGAACATCCTTAAAAGAACAACAGACAATAACAACACCATGGCTAAGAAAACTGATCCCAACAAGGATAAAACTAGCCAACCAAGAGTTGACACAAGTTGCCCTATCACCTCTGCTAGTGGCCCTGAGAAAACTCTAATGACCAAGGCCCCGAATCAAAGTCAGAAAATTAAAATGTGGAGAAATTTATGGCTAATGAAACTGATGTAAATATTTCTAAAACTCAAGTACCTTTCAGTTTTGAAGGAGAGATCACTAAAATAAAAATAACCATCCCTCTCACTGAACTGGTAGCTCAGGATATGTATCGCTCCCAAGTCTTGAAAGTCTTGAACATAGGAAATGATACCAACACTCTGAATTTGACAGATAATAAACTAGAGTTGTTGTTTGGACCTGAAGTAGATGGAAAATACCAGGAAGGAGCCATTACCCCATTCTATGTTAGCCTAAACATACACGAAAAAATCCTACATAATTCCATGCTATACTCTGGTGCCTAGAAATAACCAGGCCCTACAAATATCTGTATTCCTTCGATTCAACCAGAGTTAAATGCTTGGGCCTGATCAAGGATCTAGCACAAATCCCTGCTAAGAGCCTGGTCATGGATATAGTCATGGTTGACATTCCCCCCAAATATGGCATGCTTTTGTCTCGATCTTGGGGAGCTAAACTTCCGGGAAACCTCCAACTTGACATGTCTTATGCTACCATCCCACTTTTTAACCAAACTAGGAGACTCTACTAGGAATCTCATATGAAGCATATGGTAAGCAACCTAGATAGACCCAACAACACCCCTATCTATTCAATTCACTCAGACTTGGACTCATTCATCTTGTATAATGAAAATGACCTTGATGAGAAAGTAAATTAAGATTATGAAGATCTAGGCACATTACAACAATAAGATCACTTCCTCTATGATGAGTTCGATAGTCAAAACTATCACGATCCTGAAACACCACAAGATAATAAAACTAAAATTGATTTCCTACAAATTGAAAATGAAATATCAGAAGCAAGAATCAATTTAGAAAAGGGAACAGGTTCCTCAAAAGAAAAACAAATCACAAGAACACACATCTTCCTTTTGCTAATCTAGAAAAAATGAAACACCCCCACAAAACAAAAATCTTTGGGAATCTGGAACAAGACAGTCTGATGTTTCTACCTTACCTAGATACTTCATCATCCAAGAAATTTTCCCTTTTAGAAAAATGATCAATTTTCACAAATATTGCTACAAATCCCAAAGAAATTTTTGTTGAAGCTGATATAGAGGAAGATAGCATGGGTAAACTTAAGAAGCCTGAAATAATTAAGTTTTCTAAAATTTTATCACTACACACAAAAAAAGGAATACAAGATTGTGCAAAAAAATTCAGAATACTTATGTGTGTAGGCAGGCTAGTCTAAAACCTTGTAACATAGCCATTGGTCTAAAAGGCCTTCCCTTCAAAAAGAATCAGAAAAATTTTGAGTAGTTGAGTTCACTTAGAAAGAAGGAAAAGGGACATAGGTTTTGTATAGATTTTAGGTGCCAGAAGCAACCCTTCCAAAAGAACAAATACCTTTTTACCAAAGAAGATCATACTTCACAAAGGGTAGGGTTTTCTAACCAAATCTCATTACATGATATTTTTTCAGGTTACCATCAGATGATACCACTTCAGATCAATCAGCTCAAAGGTTTTTTCAAATTTCCTTAGGACAGTTGCATGCTTAGACAAATACCTCCCGAGCTAGAAAGTGCTAGAGATACTTTCTGAAAAACTATGCCTTTAGTTTTAAGTTTCTCTACTATGGTGTACATGGATGACTTCATCATTTGTTTTAAAAATGATAAAAAGTACCTTGCCTACTTGAAAAGGATCTTTGACTCAAACAGATTTGAAGAGCAAAGGTCAAAGAAGAAGCACCAAGGGAATCATAGATTTTCTGAAAACTCTTGGAATAATCCCAATACCATGTTGTCAAACAGAGGTAACTCTGTTTTCTATTTTCAAGATTTGAATGGACAAAAGATGTTAGGAGATCCTTTTTAAGACAAGATGCTCAAACACTACAGTTGTCAAGATCCTTAGCTTTAAAATTTTCACTCATTTTACATACCATTGTGTGAAGAAAAAGTCAAAAAGAGAGAAAAACACAAAAACATAGAAAAAATAGAAAAGAGGGCAGATTATAAAGAAAGGTACAGCCCCATACCCAAAAAATAGTGATACTGAAAGTGTGCAAGCCTAAATGCCACTACTGATACAAAAATAATTTCTTGTTCAGCTATCTAGCCTAATCATGGTTGAACATGTTTTAAATTTATTGTTGATAAGTTAGTGAAAATAATGTGGTCAAAACATTGAAGCTTGACTTGTCAAATAAATTAGATTAGGAAAGAAAGATACTAGTTCCACATGCTCAAAACAGAACCAAGGAGAAAAATAGGGATGAATAGCAAACTATGTATCTTAGCCATGGTTTTTCTAGTCTTATTTTGTACAAAAATAACATTTGTGTGCAGCTTTTGTTTATGCCACAAACCCATGATAAATCAAATTGTCTAATCCTGATTTAGTCATGTTTTCAATTTCATGTTTTTAGACTAGTGAATAAATCTCGTCAAACAGTTTAACCTTGATATTTGAGTAGAATAGGTAGAGAATCAAAGGAGTTCAATAGCTTAATCTGAACTCCCGAAAGAGATAAGTGTAGAAGTAGATAGTTTTTTTTTCAGTTTCAAAATAAAAATGTCAATGGGTTTGCCAGTTCAAGTGCACCCAAGGAAAAAAAATGTTAGGCAAGTAGGTTCAGTAGGTAAAAGTGAAGTTGATCTAATCATGCTTTCAGATTTTCAAAATTACTACTTCAGAGAAAATAGCAGCAAAAGAAAAGAGAAAATCTTCCCAATGGATGATGCACTGGTCTTCATAAACCAAGAGATCTAAAATTCTGGACACCTCCTGAAAAGGAGCTGCCCTCCCTAAGTGGAGCCACTGTTAGTCATCAGTAATTTTCACCTGTTTAGATGACTAAATTCTTTGTCCAAGATTTCTAGAAATAGAATTCAAGAATCATGTGAGTTCTAGAAATCCCCTCAAAGAGAATTTTTTTCATTATCCCACTTCCTTGTCAAAGCATGGCCAATCTATCACCCAGACAAGATCAAATCCTGAACTGATGTCTCACACTCTCACTATGTTTTCCATCTCTACATATAACACTTTGTCTCTATTTGCCTAAGCCCTCTACTTTCACTCCTTGTTTCGCCAAGTAAACCAAACTTTTCTCCTACTCACCAAGTGCCTCAAGCAATGGTGTTGTCAAAACTCCCTATCTAAAAACTCTTTGAAGTAAAACAAGTTTTTCTAGATGTCGAGGATGGTAGTGCATAATAGAGTGTCAAAAACCCTGCCTCCTCATCCAAACCCTGTTTAAAACTTTCAGTCAAAAAACCTATTCCAAGAGCATTACAATAAGTCAAATAGGGTCACCTAGGTTATTCACTATCATGTTTCTAAATTCAATATTTCCACAAGTATTCAAAGGTGAAATAAAGTGAACACAAGGATGAGACCATATCATTGGTCAAAGAACATCAAATACCTCTAAAGGTATCCTCTTCATCAAGCAGTAAATGTTTTGTAAATGGTCAAACAACAGAACAAAGGCAAAGAAGGAGACCTAAAAGGCTTATAAAGGCATCCACAGTAGGTGGTAAGATACAAACAGACTTAAAGTTTACAAGGAAGAACATGATCTCATCAGGGAGTGTTATGAAGTGTTTCCCATCAAAAGGTCCATGCAGGTCATAAAATACAGTGGCACATAAGCAACCCTGTACCTCAAATCAAAAATATCATTTAAAAAGTTTGTTTGGTTTCGAGCATGAAACTTATAGAGGGACAACTGCCCTTTTATTATATTCCTGTAAAAAGACCAAAGGACATTAGATTAGCCACGAGGTAAGGTAAAGTAAGGAAGGTCATCATATGAGGAGACCATTCACAACCTAGAAGAAAGCAACAAGGTATTTGTTTGTTGGGAATCAAGATTCATTAACTATTTTGACCAAGAAATAGAGCAAGTATAAAATCAAAAGCATGGGAAGGTAGACAAGGAGGGTCAAAATAGTGACCAAGAAACCTCCTTCATCACAACAGATGGTTTCAAGGGTTTTTCAGTTACCCTAGGGTTTGGCAAACAAGCACTAATTCCCAATTCAAAGGTCTTTTTCTATAAAAACATTTAAAGACATCTTCAAATGGCCAAAGGGGACAAACATGGGTGAAAATGGCCAAAGACAGTAACTATGATAAGTAGGGGCCATTATGTGACAAAGCAAGTTGTCCAAATTCAAAAGAGACAGTGATCAAAGTGACCTAAAAAACAAATAGATATACCCCTGGTTTATAGTAGAACAGTGAAACTCCCAACAAGGACCTCTTTGTCAAAATACTATTCTGCAAAAATATGTCTAAAACACAAAAAACACTTCACAGAGATGGAAAAAGTGTTTTTTCCACAGCAGATGGTTTCAAGGTCAAAGGAAAAGAATGTTTTCAACACAAAATATGAGTCAAAAGGAGAAATGGAAAGAAGGGACGAGTTTGTTGTTTATAATTGTTAAAGTAAAAAAACAGGTTCTTTTTCCAAAAAGGGTTCAAAGGCATGGGCTTAGTGTCTTCAGCAAGAATGTCAAAATTAAGGAGAACCTTGAGAGGCCCCCAGCAATGGAGAAAAGCAACTTTTTCAATCAATATGCCACATGCAACACCAAAACAGTAAAAAAAAACACAGTGAGAAAAAGTAAATAAACAAAGAACATTACAAAAGTGGGTTTTGGTTACATATATATTTTTTCAAAGGGGTTATAAAGACCTTTTGGGTATTTCCCCCACATTATTTTTCATCTCCAAGCCAAAGGAAGCCGTTGAGAGAAGGTTTTGAAATTTTCTGAGCAAATCGATGAATTTTACAGGCGCTATGCTCCTGGGATAGTGTTACGCACTTGGCTCTCAGTGTTACACATAGGAGGGGTGGCCGCAGTGTTATTTAACACTATGTTATGCACCCAGGGCTCGATGCTACGCACCTAGGCCAGTGTTATGCAGAGACACAGCAAGTGCCCAAAACTGACTTGTTGCGCACCTGTGTTATGCTCTTGAGAACCCGACTAGCCCATATCCTGCATGTTACACACCAGTGTTATGCACCTGTGTTACGCTCCTAGAGTCCGACTGGCCCATCTCTTGCCTGTTACGCAACATTTTTATGCACCAGTGTTATGTACCTGTGTTACGCACCTGCGCTATGCACTGATGTTATGCACAGACAAAGTTTGTCTAAAATTTCCAAAAGGAGTCAAATTTCAGTTTTTTCACCTTCAAATATTCTGCAAAAGTCAAGACACAAGGTTGGTGATTTTTTTTCTTGCCTACCAAGCTTTCATTTTCCTAAGCAAATTCATATTTAAATTCTTAATTGAACCAAACCCTAGGCTGCATAAAAATCAATTTTAAATACCTTTGGTTGGGGTTTGAAGGGGAAAATTGTTATATGTGCCAGAGGAGGGTGAGTGACATAAAAAAAACCTCTAAAACACTGAGTGCACTCTTGAAGAGTTTCATCTTTCCTTCATTTTCACAACTTTTCCCTCACTTCACTCATTGCAGCCCTTTGACCCAAAGGCCCTCAAACAACTTTCAAAAAGCCTCATGTGCTAGAGAACCAGCCACCATGTTTGAAGTAGAGATTCACACCAGCAATGATGAAAGTCGAAGACCTACCGAGCCTTAGCAAAATGTACAAGGGAGGAAGGGAAAATAGGTTTTAACCCTTGGACATAGTTCAAATTACTTCCTCTCCCATGATCTTTTCATGCTTTCAGGATGTTGGGTGTTATCAATTTTGTGAAAAGTTCAAACAAGTCAAAAGCCACTCTAACTTGACTAGATTTTTTGTCATTAGCTTGCAAAATCACTGAGTTAGCCTAGTAGGAGTGGAGTTTGAACTCTCATCTGAATCCATTTCCAAAGAAACAGGTATAACAGACATTGGCGAGATATGGTTTAAACAAAAGAAGTTGGAGTTGTGATATTATGAACCCTACCTAAAACCAAGCTGTCAACAAGGCTGCAAAGCTGTTTTTCCTTTTTCCCACTTACTAGAGAGGTATGCCTTGCTGATGAAGAAAATTATCAGGTATTTCACCTGTGAGGGGAGATACTCCAAGATTTACTCATTATCATATAAGGTTACTACTACACTTCACCAAAGTCAAATTGATGAATCTACCATACTAACTCTTCCGAAGCATTGACAAGATGGCCTCACTTGTCAAGAAAAGAAGCTATG
The DNA here is from genome assembly GCA_034641835.2 of Pinus albicaulis. NCBI lineage: Eukaryota > Viridiplantae > Streptophyta > Pinopsida > Pinales > Pinaceae > Pinus > Pinus albicaulis. The sequence continues at coordinate 1,230,737,699 of CM076583.1, read as the reverse complement.
ACCGCCAAATTCCGAGCCTTTTCCACCACTCCTTGATCAAAATGAATGTCTTACATTAGCTGCAGTAGCAAGGAATCCCTTGGGAAGTCTTCATCTCACATGATGTGTTGACAAACTTCCAAGCCTTCATTCAACAGAATTTACCCTCCACTTCACAACCACCTACCTCCACTCCTCCATCATCTCTCCATGTGCCTTCTCCACAAAGAAATTCACTCCCTATCCCTTCTCCTAATGTGTCAAGTGAATAAGCTGGCAGTGGCTCTAATGATGAGAAAAAAGATGAAGAAAATGAATAAGAAAACAGTGAGGTAGAAGCTGAGGAAGATGAATAAAATGAAGAAGAAAACAGCAAAGTAGAAGCTGAGGAAGATGAAGAAGAAAACAGTGAGGTAGAAGCTGAGGAAGATGAAGAAGACAAGGAAGAGGACAGTAATGAGCAGGAAAGTAATAATAGCCACAGCAAACAATAAATTGATGACAGCAAAAATCAAGAGACAGATGCATGTAAGACAAAGGTTGAAAACATTGAGGCAAATGCAGAGCTTGATGAAGATGATGAAAGTGGAGAAAATAATGAAGACTATGGGACAGAAACAGAGTGTAAGGAGAGGAATAGCATAGTGATGAAGACCAAGAAGAGGAAGCCTCTCAAGAAGGAAAAAATGAGCATGAAAACAGAGTTAAAATCAGTGAACCTCATGATGAGAAAAAGGGCCAAAACAGTGAGTCTTATGATGAAGAAGATGACAAGGCCTGTGGCACCTCCAAAGGTAGAGACACCATCTTAAAACCTGTCACATGCACCTATCACAGAGGCAGAAGAGATGTGTTTGCTGCCTCAAAAAGGCAAGGGGACATCTCTCCTCCAGCGATCAAGCATCAAGACAAGGGAAAAGGAAAGGTTGACAAAGGTGAGGAGAAGGTACAGGTAAGAAGGAGCAAAAGGATCAAAAAGACTTCTCAAGGATCTCAATTCATTGATCTAGACAGTGACAATGAGGACCAAGAGATGAAAACTAGGTTGCTCCTCTTAGAAAAAGATGCACAGCTTCAGGAGTGGGAAAGGGATTTTGAATGGCTCAAAGGGTCATCTACTACTAAAAAGAAGAACATAATCATTTCAAGGAGGTTAAGAGGGGCCTTTCCCTACAAAATAAGATGGCCAAACATTATGCAAGGAAAAGCATGCTTGTTAATGCCAAGCTAAAGAAGGACCTCATTGAACTAGAAGACCTAAAAAGAGCCAAAGTGCATGAAATCCTTGGAATCTTGGATGAGGCTTCTCAACAGGTATCTAACACCTCTTTGAGGGGTCTACCCACCAATTAAGAGGCAAATTGGACAACTTTTTGTTTTTTCCAAATTTTGACCCCCAGGAGCACAGCACCCTAGGTGTTACGCACAAAATTGGTGCATCCTCAGCTCTCAAATTTTACATTTTTGGATTTTTCACATCACCAACAGTCTACTCACCAATTTTCAGATCATTTGGAGTAGTTTTACCCCCTCAAAAGGTCAAAAAACATCAAAAATTTGACCTTTCTGCCTCCTTTTTAGACCAGGTGTTACACACAGAGCAGTTTTGGGAGATTTTATTTTTGAGCAGGTAAAAGGCATCCATTCAACACAACGCAAATATATTTTGAAATTATACTCATCATTCTTTCTAACGAGCCATCACGGAGCCAAATCTGGTGTCCGGAAGACCTCCAAAATACTGCTTCAACAGGGCCTATTTCTGTGTTACGCACCTGGAAAATTTTCACTGTTTGACACATGTGTTACGCTCCTGTGGTTGAGTGGAAAAAATGTGCATTTGGAAAGTTTTATTAGGCATGTCAGGCCTAAAATTCAATTTCATTTCCTCTTATAGTCGGAAAAGATATTTTATTTAGATATTTTTGTGCCTTGGGCTTTGGAAAGCCTCAAGGACAAGTTAGGATATTTCTCTTTGGCCAATAGGCTTCTAGATGCTCTAGTAGGCTCTCTTCTACTCATTTGTTATATAATACATGAGGATTCATTGTAATTAGTTGGGACTTGATTTTCTTAAGAGCAATACATGGTTTTATGAGCTTAGACAAGATATTGGTTTTATGAAGTGAATGAATGGCTTGTGTGGCTTGATGTTGGAGAAGCTTGCTTGCAGGATTCCATAGCTTGGTGAATGGTGATGTTTTCCTAACTTGTTAATGTTTTCTTGTCCTCATTTTTTTCAATATTCTTGGTTGCTATATATCATAAAAGTATAGGTTGAGATATGCTCATGAAAGCACCTCAGACCTCCTGTTTGCTATAGTCTTGATGTTTTCTTCTTTTAGTCATCTTAAGGAATTCTTGATTTCTCCTTAGGCCCACTAAAACTTGCTTATGTTTCATGAATGGTTAGTATGTTAGCTTATAAATATGATTCATGGTATGCCCTTCTTATTTAAGTTTTCAAAACCCTATTGTGAAGCTTTTCTATGAAATACTGATTGATTAGGTTAAGACAAAGAGGCCTTGTTTCGAACTTGCCATTTGCCCATGCTTACCAACTTGTTTCAGAGTTCCTGATAGTTTGATATATAATTTTTAGGATTTCCCTCTCCATATATTGAGTTTTTTGTTTATATTATGTGTTTTTTGAAAAAGATGAAGGTGAATTTCTAAAGTTAGGAGTTCTAATGCTTCTATGTATCACCGAAATGTTCATCTTACATGTTTATCAGTTTGAGTATTATTCATAGAGATTAATGGTTTGCCCTACATCATGAGTTATTTATTTTAGACTATATATGTTTAAGACCTCTTATTTTTTCCCAAACTTAATGTTCATTACACCTCATAAATCACCTAAGGATCCATTAACCTTGCTAAATCATCCCTGCAATACACTCTGTCTCATCATTTAGACACCCTCGACTTCATATAACCCCGTAGCCCTATTGATTTGACCACCTCTCATTCCACCTATCCTACTTAGTAATCTTACCCCATCCCAAAACAAACAAACAAATTACACTTAACAACTAGCCTAAAATCAATCATCTGAAGCGAACAAGTTCACATCCTTCGCAAAATAGAGAGAGCCCTCTCTGAGTCCAGGAAGGCTAGGTCCTAGGACTCCAAAGACTGGTCTGATGTTACCCTATCATTTTTTTTATCCAATCTACCAAATCACGGGACACTAACAAGAACATATACATTGACTGATCACTTCTTTGTGGTTGACATACCTGACACCAATGTGATATTGGATGTGCAATGGCTTATTACTTTGGGAAAGTCACCACTAATTGGGAGACTTTGCAGATGGAATGGGTGGATAGAAAGAGTGGAAAGGCTCAAATGATTAAATTCATGCACACATATCCCTCACATAACACTTCCACATAGGAAAAAGAGATGGATTTGCGCAGTGGAAGCAAGGACCTAACAGTCCCATCTATTATGCTTATGAGATTGCTGCATGGGACACTATTATTTAGTGGAAAACTGTTAGTATGAATCCTTTGTCGAAGTGTACGAAAAAAGACCACTTTAGCTACGCATAAATAATAGCCCTAACATCAAAAGTGGCTGCCAATATCTTCATATCTGCAGTTAGTTGATCAAGACAAGAGCTGCAAAAAACCAGATCTATGCATAGAAAGACATTAAGCAGTAAAAAAAAAGGTTTGCTCCATATATCCAATAGACAAGACAAGAACAATTTTTGAAATAATTTTTGTATTAAGGGCACCTGGGAGGAAAACAAGAAGGCGTATCCAATTCTCCTCAAATTTTGATAGTTTTGAGTTCCAGCACTGTATCTGAACTTCCCTCCAGCCAGGGTGAAAACTCAAATACATGGAAACTTAATATTCAACATACTACAAATATTGTGAAATGATCATGTGTATCTCCATATGATCTAAATGGCAAGTCATGAGGAGTTTAAAGAGTCTCATTTATAATGTCATTAGGTTTATTTAATCCAAGTTACTAAGTTGTTAACCACAAAATCTAATTCACCCAAGATTGGAGAAGGAAGGAGGAAAGTGGCTGACTCAGTCAGTCCTTTATTTAGAAAAACACACAGCCACCATCATCAGTCACTGAAGGAGCAATGAAACAGATGCTCCAGCCAGAAGCAATTATTCTATTTTAATTGTCATGGATTAAATGACATGACTGAGGTTAAGTATTTAAATAAGATTTAAACAATTATTCCTAGAAAATAATAAGATAAATAAGGATTTATCTAATTAACTTCTTTGTTTTGGGTTAAACATGACCAGGAATAATAATTAAATTATTGTTTAATTAATTATTCCTCGAGGAAAATCAAACAAATATAGGTTTGTTTAATATTTCCTTTTGGGGTTTCCTGTTTAGACCATAAACAACCTAATAAATGTGTTTTATTAAGTTATTTTACATAGTGAAAGAAATTTTACTTAGGGTAAAATTGGTCTTACATGGTGTACTTGGGTCCATCTAATGATAGTAGGTTAGATGACCAAAAAATGGTGTAACAAAAACCACCAGGGAGGCCACCTAATTCAGATTTGGTGAGATATGTCTCACATCATGATGCTCCAAGAATAGATCCAGGAGGGATGGGAGCATTAGAAGACCATGATACAGCGCTGAAAGCATTGGGTAGACTCAAGGAGGAGGGAGACATTCTCCCAACATCATCATTACCCACTCTCATTTCAAATTATGCATTGTGGGAGGAGAATCATGGGAGGAATGACCTTCCAACATATACCTTTGGCATGGGAGATTTCAAGGAGGAGAGCAACCATATGACAGATTTTCTTTGTGATAGATCATCAACGTTGTCACTATGGAAGGTTGATCCATAGTGGAGATCCCAACTGTTGGTGGATTATTCCAAGGATATTTTCACATGCATGATACTTGATGACCAGCTACATGAAGAGGGCTATTCAGTCCAAGAAGGATTCATCTACTATCATGTTAGGATCTTCTTATCTAGAGCCTCCAAGCTCAAGGAGAAGTTGCTACAAAGGGCTTATGAAGAGTTCTTTTCAGCCATACTTATTCCATGAAGGCCTACAACACTATCATGGAAAGCTACACTTGGAAGGGCTTTGAAGAGGAACTATATCAGAATTTTCAAAGATGCATGAACCATGTGGAGTTGGAAGAGAGACATGACTCTATGAAGGATTTAATTCAGCCACCCCTTTCCTATTTTTGAATGAGAAGAGATATATCTATGCACCACTCCATTTGTATGAGGAGGATTTTAGGTAAAGAACATGTTTATGTACCTAATGTTCTATTTGTTGATCATATGCATTATTTTACCATGTATATGCAGGTCATAGATTCAATGAGGAGCATTATTCCATATAAAATTCATGGTCAAATTTGGGCCACAAAAATTTCTGAACATGGCCACTCCCTCAGAGATCATAGGGAGATTTTGTATCATTGTGGGTGCATTCCAAAAGCACCAAACATATTTCACACTTTCAGCCATGGAGAGGGTAGCAAGTAAGTGGTGGGGAAACCACTTACCATATCATTGTTTGAGGCAGTCAAGATATTTAATGCATTGGTTCCACATGTGGGACTATGACCCACCTCCATTTGTACAAATTTATGTTTGCATGTACTTAGTTTTGATCCCATACATTGATGATGTGCTTATACTTTTTATGGGAATGTTTGGAGGGAGGATAGGGAGGAATGTATGTGCCCTATGGGAGATATATTCTCCATGTTCATTATGCTACATGTTTCAGGGAGAAAATTGGGCAAACCATGTTTGTTTCATTTGAACTATTGTCTCCTTGTGGGATGGATTATTTTCATCTCATTAGAACTTTGGAGGAGAAATTCACGAAGGGATGGATTGGTGAACACTGAGCTTATGAGGGAAGCTTATCACATGTTGGTGTCACCAATGGATGAGGAGAAGAGTTGCAGCACTCACCTTGTCAGTTTCCTGAGGACACGCAACCTTTGGGAAGGGAGGATTGTAATATTCCCAATTAGCCATGAGCTAGTTGAAATATTAAATTTTGTTTTGCTGATTTGTTTAATGAATAAGAGGACAATGGAGGTCCAAAATTCTCCTTAATAATGAATAAATAAATGCCAATTTGAAAGAGATAGATCTTGGCAGCTTAATTGAGCACCCTTAGGTGTGAAAAGGGGTTGGAACACCTTAACTAGGTCAACCTTGACCAAATCAACAACGCTGTCATGGAGAAGTGGTCATCGCTGAAAGACAGCGCAGTTTTAGATGGATATGATTTGTGTGGAAGTAGTGCTATTATTGGGTGGGGCTTAGGGTTTGCAAGCTCATATCTTATTTAAGGAAGAGGATGGCAGCCATATTCATTATGTTTTGGTATATTGATATTTCTGAATATATGGTCTGTTTAGACATATATCTTTCTCTTGTTGTTTAGCTAAGATAGAGTGTTGTTTAGCATAGGGTATTCCTGATCAGGAATCCCACCTCTTCCATTTAGAATCCCTTGGAGGAGCCTTGTACTACATTTTCCACTATCAAGCTTAAGGCCAAGCTTCATCTTTTATTTATAGTGTAGATCCTATTGAGGGTTTGGTTGTTTTGCAGGTTGCAGCAGGTGGAGACTAGATCTGGGTCATTTCATTGCTCATTTTCAATGGAGTGGGCTTCCTTTCCATTGGGAGGAAAGTAAGGAATACCCTTGAGAATATTTTCAGATCTTGGCATCAGACCAACCTTTTATTCGGCCCTACAGCGCAGTTTACTTCTAGATCTGTGTTATTTCTGTAGGAGGAGTTGCAGGGTGGATTGGCACAACATTTGGAGAGTTGGTTTTCTAGTGAAGGGGATCTACCTTTCACTTAGAGGTTATATTGGAGGAGGATATTTTATTTATCATATCATATCAGCCACACTTTCCAGATCTATATTTTGCAATGGATCTTTAGCCCTAGGGCCTAGATCCCCATTTTGTATATGGTGTTTTGCTGAAAACCCTTAAGGGGTTCTTCAAAAGAGGTTGTATAGTGCTCAGATATGTATTGGACCTATATTTTGAGGCACATATCAGCCCTAGATCTAATTTATAATCATTTTATGTATCAGAGCTCTTAAAACAACATTGTAAGAGTCTTCTAGCTTTATATATAGTAGCAACACCTCATTTTGGAGGGATTTTTTCCATTGGAGGCTTGTACTTTCTTACTGTCTATCTTATGGCCCATTATTTATGCATATTTTGTTGTTGTTATAACATATGAAAGGTATCCATATTGGCCTCTTGCTTTTATATGATTATTTGCATTATTGTTCCAGCATTTTGCACTATATTCCTGCTTTTCCCATTAGGGAATATTACAGTGTCACAATGAGCCTAAATATTTGTAGCTATCTGGTCACTCAAGCTAAAGCCACCTTTGATACATTTATTCTTTTTGAATCCTTAATTGTGTGATTAAAGTGACCTGGCATATAATTTATGACCCTAATAGAAGAATCATATTTTAAATCAACTTTGCATAGGATTTGGAAGTTTGATTCAACGACTCTCCTCCAACATCGTTTGTAAAGTGGAAACTTATGTGAAGATCTTCATTGATTATTCTTAAGTTCGAAAGAGATCAAAGTTATATGATCTTGGGTATACTGACAACTATGGATTATAACTTCAGCATTTAGGTTGTGCTACTCTAGTGAATCAATGTTTGTAGGAAAAATATGTCTCATAGCCTAGTTGTGATCTTAGTTGAAAATGTTCCAAGAAAATATCTAGTGTCACCTCAAGTTGTTCAAAGCAAAATCATAGTTGTAAATGCAAGGCATTTCCTAAATAATAGTATCCAAGACCTAGAAATTATTATTGGAAGTAAAACAGATTGACACCTTAGTAATCCCACAGTATAAATGATAATAATTGCTTGGCATATCTAAGTTCTACTATGAATGAATTTTGTGCATCAATCTCCATGATTCAACATGTTCTATCAATTAGCTAGAACTCGGTTGAGTTAAATAGAGAACAGTTTATAGTATGCCTCCACCTATATACTTATTTCTTATATGCACTAGCTATTGCAACACTTTCTACTTTGGCATCCTAAATAAGGGGTGGAGTACCTTAGGAGTCTTCATTATTGAAGAAAATTTACAAGAAATTGGCATCCCATTACAGGCCTTTGACCATGAAGTACATAATAGGATGTGATGGCAAAGATTTCTAGTCATAGATGGGGATGAGCATTTTGATCACAATAACTCAACCTTGGTTAGAACCTTACCATTTGGTGGGTGAATATATACCCAAGCTTCTGGAGGCATATAAATAAAAAAGTTGGATAAATTAAAAAATATTTTCTATTTTTTATGTGGCTACAACAGCTATTGTACGAGCTATCACCATTATTTGTATCTCCATGTGTTGAGGCGGTAAATCCCCTCTGCGGAGAGAGGCGATCCCACTAGCCCTATGGTGGGTCTAGCAACAATCAAATCACGTAATGACGTCGGTTCCTAGTTACAAGAAACATAAATATTGTGATAAATGACCTACCTCAAATTCCATGTTGTTGTTGTTGAAGAAGAAGCGATGCTCTTCGTCCCTTGCCTGACAGATCACAGTCCTTCTGTTTGCTTCGTTCGGAAACCTGTACACATGTAGAGAAACGACGACATACAACATAATACTTAAAGAACATAACTATATATCAGTCAGAGAGGATATAATTCATTGCATTTCATAAAAGAGTAAACACATGAATGGAACCAAAATTAGAGTCGCTTATATTAATGATGAAAAAAAGGAAGATTACAACCAAATGCTCTGACACTATGATCTTCCTTTGGCAAGGCTTGCAGCGGAGCACATCTCAATGAAGCCTGTCGAGAATTTGGACAAAGCTCTCTCTTACGGGGATATTCTCAGCTCTGCTTTCAATGGTTTCCCGGCTATAGTTTTCCTCCTACAAGTTCAGCTAGCTTGCTAATGGAGAGGGCAAGATTTTATAGATGGAGGAAGGGAAGTTGGGATCCCTATAATCATGGGATAGGCCCTATCTCTTAGGAAGGTTCCATGAGAGGTGAAAAACCACTTCCTATACATGCAGATCCAGAGCCAAACCACTAAAATTCCTTTGATGATTCATTCTGTAGTTTGTTAGAACCAAAATTCCACCATTTATTTTTAAAAAACATTCCTTAATGGGCTTGGCACGAGTGAGACACAGGGATAGTGCGCCAATTGGCGTGCCCTCTAGTGTGGATTTCCCCCACTGGCACGAGGGATGAACTAACTAGTCACGCCGAGGCTAAAACACCTATTTTTAGGGTTTTCCAGAGGAAATGTTCTTCAGGAGAATGTTTATCCTTAGGCAGGAGGATGTTATGAAGGTGTTTTCAGGACATGTTACTACTCACAAGTCATGGGAATAGTCCTCCAATGTGTGGGACGAGGGATTGCAGGGACGGTGACAAAATACTGTGTAACAGATGCCCCCTAAAGCATGAGGTCCGAGAGAGAGGGAGGGGTGAAATTCTTTATGGGAACGCGCCCAACTGAAAACACTACCATCGGAAAAACTACGAAGACAAATACCACTGATATCTCAGATACATGATATGTGGTATGGGTGCAGCCATCCATAATAGAGTGTACAAAAACTGGGATCCAAGGTATGGACGCAGCCATCCAGTAAATAAGGATCAACAAGTAGACTCAGGTATGGTCGCAGCCATCCAATCGAATGAGTCATGTAATACATGATAATAATCCACAAATAATCCGTTGCCTAGATGTATATCAGACAAAATCTAGGGTATTGCGCTCCATCTCCACCCAAACATAGTACAATTTCAAGCATGCGAATATGTGAGCTAAAGTCGAACATGCAAGAACATCGTCTGATTACCAGCCAATAATGAAAGTTGTTAACAGATGCGAGAGGAACTACCAATAATGACGATGGCCCTCAAGGTACATGAGGTACAATCCACAGAATGTGAACAGTGAGCTGGTGTCGAACACCCACAAAATCATCTGATCGAAGGTCAATAATGAAAACCTTGCGTCGAATGCGAAGAACCTGCCATTGAGGCATGCAGGCTCCAAGGTACCTAAAGGGAGTCTCTAGACCAACTTCCTGGATAATGAGCTGAAGTCGATAGGAAGTGACCTTGATCAAAGGTGGGCCATAATGTTTCCCACATCATCAACATGAGACAGAGGGACATAATGTTTGTGAATCAAGATCGACAGAGAATCAGAGGGAGGTTGAAAAATGCAGAGGCCAACTTCTCTTGAACATATCAGTGGCATGACATTGGATTTGGCAGTATTTGACATCAAAGGATCTGAGGTCATGGTGACATGGCAAAGAATAGATGAGCGGTCAAAAGAGATTACCCAAACCCACAGAGGCAAGCAGATAACAAGATGAGATGTCCCCAACCCGACACGAATGCAAACAAGTGCCATGTTCAAGAGTGACATACTGCCGACACGACTATAATACTGGTTCCATTTTCCCCCACCATTTCTAGCGAGTACCCCAATTATTTTTGAAAACAAGCTTGAAGGGAATAGCATATGCTTGAAATATAAGTTTTTCCTTCGGAAAAATCCATCCTAGTACATTTAACGAGCCCTAGGAAGGAGGAACTCGAGTAACGTCATTACGACGGAGTCCGATGTCATCAAGTTTTAACGAGTCTAACAAAGGAAGAACTTGACGTCTTTTCATGTTTAGAGAGTTTGAAAAGACAGAGGAAAAGAAAACTCCAACAATCCCTTTTCATAAATATTCCCACAGATCCGAAAAGGTAGAAAACTATATCTAAGCGAACCTCTTGGTCGCGATAGGCTAGGGTATTCATTTTTCATAAATAATCTATCCCAGCTCGAAAAAGGGGTAAACGTATACTAGGTAGATATCGTTTCACAGCCAATTTAAAGAGCTCAAAACGACAAGCGACTCGGTAATATTTTCAATTTTAGAGATTCAGACAAGGGTTGAAAGGTGACTCTAGTAGTGACTTTTTTATGTTTTTACCGAGTCCAAAAAATTATAAAATACAACTCGTGTCGTCGTCCTAGTCGTACGAAAACCTGTCACTGCACAAAAATCAAGTGTAAAACCCATTTTTCAACAAAACATAGTGAAACATTGGAAAAAAAAGTCTCAAAACCTAAATTTGATTTCAAAAATTTATAAATATGACCAACTAGTAAAAACATATTTACTTTTAAATTTTTACCTCTTGTGCAGAGCGATAGTGAGTTATTTCCCTGCGATCTTGTGATGACAATTGTGGACGATACAGTGCATCATTCCGGATCCCGTCTTTTCCAGGTAAGAGCTGCTTCCATTAGCTGTGTTTTAAGCCATGTTTCATAGCTTTTCATTGTGATTTGACATCCCTGAGGGGACGATTTGCAAATTTAGGGCTTCTGGGGTTAGCACGGGTATGAGGCACAGACCCGCACCAATCAAGATCTTTTTGCAAAGGGGGCGCGCCAGCTGGCGCGACTGTCATCAAAACAGTCGCACCAACCATGCAACCTCATATTCTGCTCAAATTTCACAAAAATTGAACCAATCAATTGAATTTTTGAATGCCCAAGGGATCTTATGATGTGCTTATGACCAATTTGATGCAGGTATAAAGCCACAATGGTGATTGAATGGAAAGAAAGGGAGCACAGTGAAGAAGACGAATTGGCAATGGAGAATGAGCAATGCATGAATGCTCTTCGGAATTTTGGATTAAATAAATTCTTCTTAACACCATGTCTCAAGGCTCAGCCCGAATTATTACAGTATTTGATAAGTATCTAGGATGAGAATGAAGAGAATTTTAAGCTTCGAGATCAAGTGTTTGAACTTGAAGTGTCCGATGTCTACTTCATCACTGGATTGTCTCACAGAGGTCCAGTTCTAATTATGACAGGTACCAGGGCTTCTGGCAAGAAGATGTCAATGGTTATGCAAAGAGTGTGCCCAAGGGCACAAACAGGATCAGGTAGTGACAAAGTTGACATTCACACTGTTCCCGATCTAGCACTCAGAGTGGTGCTACATACTATTACGCAGGCCGCGGGGTTGCAGGCACTGAACGAGGCTACTAAAACACAGCTCCTCCTAGCATCAGAATGTATGAACCCAACAGTATTTGATTGGGCCATAGCCATAACCATGAATATCAAATGGAAATTTACTAAATGTAAAAAGGCAAAACTGAAGCAGTTTGGGTATGGGTCAATCTTGGTATTGTTATTCCTAGAACGACTGCCTATCTTCCAGGGCTAGGGGGTGATAGTCCCAGATCCACCTTTGAGAGAGCCACGGATGGCTCGATGGGAAACAATAATGCCCAGGGCAGGGGGCGGCCAATAGATGTCATGGCAGCCTGAGTTCTTCGGATGGCTCCAGCGACAGTTGATCGTCGTAGAGGACTGACCCTATGCCAGTAATGATTTCACAAGAGACCCAGACCTTCCACTCCCAGAAGGAGAGGACTGGGATGAGGAGCTGGGTAAGACTCTTTTTGATTTTATGAATTTTATGATTTTTTGGGATATATGCATGTTCTAACAGTTGATCCTATATGTATGTAGATGTCAGCCCAGAGAGGCCTGTTGGGATGTCACTGATGGGGAGGAGGATTCCGCTCACTTATGACCCTGAAGGTGGGGGGGGCGAGGGAGATGCACTGGTACAGAACCTTGAGGGGATTTTTTGTGGGGTTTTGGACTATGCTTGCCTAGCTAATGTACCTATGGCTTATCAAAGGCACACCGTAGGGGTACTGAGTCACCTCCATCGCTTACTGTGGCGGCTGGTGCGGGCAGTAACATGCTACCATGAGCACCATGCCAATTAGTCGCCTAGGCTTTTCATATGCATATTTTTGAGAGACATGTTGTCTCCGGATGTAATTAAAACAAACATGTATATTTTTTGGATTTTATAAGACGCACATGCTGCAAAAATTCGACATATATATATATATATTTCTTCATGGATCTTTTTCACATATGATGATGTTTTTACAAGTTGCGTAAATGTCTATCTAATACCATGTTGGATACTGCATCTGTAACTGTATTCATTCGTCTTGGTATATGTTGATATGTGATGTAATCAAAATTTCTCTCAAGTAAATGAATACATAGATATAACCTTAAAATGCATGGGTTTCTAACTGAATAATAACCATTGAGCTGTAAAACCACAAGTTGTGAATCTAGATGTACAAGTAACACGTGAATACCGAGGTTAACAGCCTCGTTTAATAATTCTAAAACGACACTATACTTCGTGACATTATTCGTAGCATGCCCTAGACAAACACCTTGTAAATTAATCAACTCACCAGTAGGATTGTAAATTACCCAGGTTTTCAAAGATAGGTCCCTGGTACTACAGGAGGCACCATCTGCGAAACCAACATAAGGAGTAATAGACATCTGCACAATCAGGAAGACCCAATCAGCAGAAAGACGCTTACAAAGCACACCACACCACACATGCACAAAAATGAAGAAATCACCTATGTACATACACTACACAAGAATGATTCAAGCGTAATACTTCTTCAAGTACAACCCATTTCTGGGCTGTGCCAAAGGAAAACCTTCATAATCGATCAAATCATAGACCCCATTTTTCAATACACATTTAACGATATAGGGCCCATGACACATAGGCTGGAATTTTCCTGCCCCAAGCTTATCATGTGCTTGATCATACAAGAGGATTAGGTCCCCTTCGATAAAAGAGCGAAGATAAACCGTTTGATCGAAATGAGCTTTAACCCGATTTTTTTGTGCCTCGATAACCAAAGCAGCCAAGCGGCAAGTTTCGTCCAATATTTCGAGATACAGGAGACGTTCTTCCTCTGGGGAAGTGTCGGGCAATAATTCCACAACCAACTTCAATGAAGGGATCTCACATTCAACCAGAAGAGTAGCTTCCAGACCATACACCAACTAGAAAGGTTTGAATCTGATCATGCTCTTCACTGACGTTCAGTAGGCCCAAAGACGGCTAGAAATAGCCCGCACGCATAATCTTCTGGGCGGTAGCATAACCAAACATGTGACCGCCACAGGCGCCACTGTGACAGTCATTTAGAACTTTCTCAGCCTCCTCTAAGGTCAAACATCGGCGAAGCACAAAATCGAATCTGACACGATATAAGGTATATCCGACAATGCGATATGGTTGATGTCGAACGCGATGTCGAGCATCCTTCGTCAACTCAGACCTGAAGGTGGATTTCTGAAGGTACACGATGATATCACCGTACCATGGGTCGAGAGTACTGATTAGAAAGAGAGTTTCGTCCAGGATATGATCCTCAAGTTGAGATGAAACAGAGTCGGTAGGGAGAGAGCAAATGAGATCAGCAAAAACCAGTGACTTCTTCGATTTGGCAGTGGTGAACTCCAAATCTAACTCTTGAAGGATAACAATCCATTTTGAGTACTTTCCCCCCAGCAATTTTCGAGACAAAATGTAAGTCATGAGGTTGTAGTCAGAAATCACAGTTACCGTGTGTAACAGGATGTAATGGCGAAACCGTTAAACGGCCTGGACTACGACTAGTGCCAAATTCTCGACGTGGGCATAACGTGTTTCAGTGTCAAGGATATTCTGAGACAGGTAATAGACCACATGTTCGTTAGCGGCATTGTCATCATGTACCAGAACCATGGCAATTGTGCTGAAGGCAGTAGCCAAATAGAGGATAAAGTCATGATGATAGTTGGGAGGACGTATTAATGGAGCGTTGACAAGCAACGTCTTAAGGTTATTGAAATATTTCTGAGCAATCTCATCCCAATGGAAGGGAACGTCCTACTTTAGGAGTCGCGTAAACCCTTTGGCCACCTCTGCATAGTTTGGGATAAAGTGACATAATAAATTCGCTTTCCCCTGAAGACTCTGAAGTTGATGCAACGAGGAGGGGGAGGGGAGATTAACAATAGCCTCAACCTTGAGAGAGTCAAGGCGAATTACATCTTTAGAGACAATGAATCCCAAAAGATGACCAGAGTCAATGCAGAAGACGCACTTGTGAGGATTAAGCCTGATGTTGTAACATCTGCAACGAAGAAAAATCTGGCGGAGATGTTCGGGATGGTCTTTGCATAGATTTGAATGAGCCAGCAGGTCATCCAGATATGGTTGAACAATATTACGTATGTCATGAAAGGCGTAGGACATGGCACATTAGAAGGTGGCTCCATCATTTTTCAAGCTGAACGGGAGCTTCTTATAGGCGAATGTGCCCCACGGATAGATGAAGGCGGTCTTATGTTGATCAGATGGTAAAATATTAATTTGATTATAACCCGAAAAGCCATCCATAAGGGAATAGATCTCACTCCCCGCACAATAATCAGTGATATGATCTATAAAGGGGGTGGGGTAGTTGTCCTCAGGGCAAGCCCGATTGATATATCTATAGTCAACACAGACTTGAATTGTGCCCTGCTTCTTATCCACAGGGACAATATTGGAAACCCATTCTATCAGAGGGATCGAATATATGAAGCTCGCTTTAAGAATTTTCTCAAATTCAGCCTTTATAGCAGCAGCTTTTCGAGGATGCACTGGACGTAGATGCTGGCGCACAGGCTTTGCACCAGGGTAGGTGGGAATTTCGTGCACAACGACACTTGGATTGATCCCAGGCATCTCTTCATAATACCACGTGAAAACATCTCGGAATTTGTGGAAAAGGTTAGTGTATACTTGAATCTCATCGGGAGAACAAGTGACTCCCACATGGATGTTCTTGACGACCCCTAGTTTGACAGAGATGTCGATAGGCATCATTTGGGTGATATTACTCAAATTTCCTTCCGAAAATACTTCATGAGTCAATATCGGTGTTTGGAGAGGCGGAGAGGGAACCTAAGATGCAAAATACTCGAGACAATTAGACATTGCCCCCAGGCTAGGAATGAACGAGGAACGATGATTTCCATTGCTCCACGGTAGATTTTTGAGAGATATCATCTCCATGATAGCTTCATCAGACAGAAAAACGTCTCTCAAAGGATCGGGCGAATCTACATCTTCGAGCCAAGGGGATTGGAAATAAATGTCAAGAGCCATGCTCAAAGGAGCATTACCAGTAGGAGGAGAATCTGATGCGGCAACAATCTTGCAATAATTGATTTCAACTGGGGTCAGAGGCATCAATTCTCCAAAAGAGGCAACCTGTTCAGGGGAAGAGATGATCCATGGGTCATCCGACCCAGAGACCATATTGACTTGATCAGTGTTCAGTGGTGGAATTTGAAAAATACCCATGAGAATGGGGTCCTTGAAAAGACCAAATCCTATACTGTCAGGGGGATTAGGAATTTGATCCACGTACGGTACGTTATTCTCGGAGGATGAGGTGAAGAAAGACAACTGATCGAAAGTAATAATCTTGCCCTCATGCGGAAATTTCAAAAGCCAAAAGAGGGTGGACAGAACGCATAGCATGGCGTGGCTCCAGCTGCGACCATGTAGAAGATTTTAGTTGAGTTTGGCATCAACCACTTCCACTTTGACATTGACTGTCTTACCTTGTAATGTAATCAGTAGACTCGCGAGAACACCCAAGGGTTTTGATTCCCTTCCATCGAATGCCTCAAGGGCATTGGGAGATGAGGTGAGGGCTGGAGAGCCAATGGCCTTCCAGCAGGTAGATGACATAATACAGGTAGAGGCACCTTCGTCCAAAACGGCTATATTAATGTTGAGGCCGTTGATACTGACTTGTATAACAAGGGCGATTTGATGCAGAAGTCGGGGGACAAAATTCTCTAGATCGAAGGAGAGAAGGCTAGAATTAGCAGGATCAATTCCACCAATCGCAGATAACAAAGCTTTCTGTTGAGACGGAAAACTCTGAAGAAATTCCAACATGGACATCGCGGAAGGCGCCTGTGCCAAATCCTCAACAATGTTGTAATGTTGAGCAGCACGGGCGTTTGGATTATAGGAATATTTTCGGAGAACACCTTTGGAAGGCGGTTGTACAATGGGTTCAGTGTTGGGCCTTTCAATTTCAAGAGGACCAGAGATAGGTGGGGGAGGAGGGCCATCAACGAATTCCTTTCCAGCTACCTGATGTGGTCCGGTATAATCCTTCGATCGAGTGGTAATAGAAATAGGTGCCGCACCATTCATCATGAAAACCTAAGACCCAAACGGTGCAGAAGGTGAAGGCTGCTCGACCATCTGGGTCTGCTGAGATGGAAATGGTTCCTTAAGAACTGCTAGAGTCCCCTTAGAGCCCTTAATAATTTTACTAACCTTGGATCATCGAGGAAAATATTTGGTGTGGTGGTCTTCATCACATATCAGGAAAGGGTACTTCAGTTTACGTTGTGAACCATCCTCAACACGTGGTTTAGATGATTCTGGTTTTGGGGCATCGGATTTGGCTTTGCCTTTGCCCTTCTTCTTCCCTTTGGAAGTCTTGTCCGTAGGATTAGCCTGAACGACATTGACCTCCGCGGTCTTACTAGAATCTGGGGTAGCGAGAGGAACAGAATTATTGGAAGAATTCGCTTTCTGATTCCCATTGGAAGACTTACGAGAAGTCTGAGAGATAGAACCAATAACACCATCTACTGATGGAGTAGCCGGCGCTTTAGAGGTCCCTGGTCGAGGGGGATCAGTCAAGATATCATATAATGTACCAGACTGAGAGTACACTAAATCGAGGTACTGGGCATGAGCAATGGCTTGTTCCTCTGTTACACATGCCCCCATAGGAATGTCCTGTGCAATCCTGTTGAAAAAGGAGGTAGTGAACTAGTGAGTTAGAAGCTGATCAGGAATGTCAAAATTGATTAGACGACGACGATGTCTCCACTCGTGAATGTGATCTGAAATATGAGTGGCTTTGTCCTATTTCAGAGATGTCAAGAGCTGCGTCCCGGCTTCATAACGAATCAGTAACTGGAAATGTGTCAGGAACACCATGGCTAGAGTATTAAAATCTTGAAAAATACCACGGGGCAGCTCTATATACCATTTAGCGGCAGCATCGGTAAGAGTGCAATGGAAAAGACGTAGAAGAATCGAGTCATCTATCCAAGAATTTGAAGAACACCATAAGTGGTATGTCATAACATGTGCTTGGGGGTCTTCACCAGATTTACCCTCAAACTTAGGACAGTCACCAGGCACCTTCATCGGAACTGAAGACCAATATGGATTATGAAGAATTGGATCATTGGTCAACTTGGATACGTCCGGTAACTCCAACGTGGCGAGAAAAGGTAACTGAGGATTAAAAGGCATGTCAGGTCCTCGATAAGGACCTGTACCTGTACTCCATCCTGGTTGAGCATAACTCTGCCCCCACTGTTTCTGTCCTGGAGGATTCTAACCATAGGGGGTATAAGCCGGATAATGAGGTTGATATGGCGGCTGATAACCAGGATACAGGAATTGATAACCAGGGTACCGACTTTGATTATACGTGGGCCCTGTTTGAGCAGTGTACGGATTTGACTGTGGAGTATAAGTATAGCCTAACTGTTGAAGGTAATAACCAGAACCTTGGGGCAGGTTGTAAACTGGTCGAGACTAACCTTGAAGGTAATAGCCGCCTTGGGGTCGAATGGGTTGTTGATAAGTGGGACCCTGCTAAGCTTGATAAGTCAGGCGCACAGGTGGATTCGACTATGGCATAGAATAGATCAGCTGCTAAGCAGGGTTAATAGGTTGTCCTGGTTGTCCTGGTTGCACAGGTTGACCTGGCTATGCTGGTTGACCTAGATGAACAGGTTGTCCTGGTTGAACAGGTTGACCTGGCTGATGGAGGACACTAGGTTGTCCTGGTTGAGCAGGTTGACCTGATGGCGGGAGAGGGCTAGGTTTCGCCTGATAACCAGGTTGACCCGTGATAGGACCATAAGATGGCCCTGGTTGTGCAACATTTTTACCAATTGGAAAATGAGGTTGCTGAGGTTGCACCAAAGGTTGAGAAGTATGGGTTTGCCCCCCAAGACCATATGGTGGTCCCGATTACCTTGCCGGTCCTTGAGGTTTCCCTGGTTGGACCATAGGGTGAGGCTGCAGAGGTTTACCTTAATGGTTGTAAGACTACCCTTGCAGACCGTAAAACAATCCCTGCTGGCCCGAAGGTTGTCCCTGTAAGGGTTGTCCTTGTGGGTCGTATAGATAACCTGGTTGGGTCGAAGGTTGTCCCTGGAAGGGTTTTCCTTGTGGGCCAGAAGCATATCCTTGCTGAAACAAAGGTTGTCCTTGTAAGGGTTGCCCTTGTTGATTAGAAGGTTGCCCAGCCTGGGCAGATAGAAAACCATTAATGTACTGATAAGCCTCAGGAGTAGGAAAATTAAGGGGGTTTCCCTGCTTATCATATTGATATGGAAATATGTAAATCGGGGCACCATCTAGTCCATAATGGGAAAAGTAAGGACGATTAAGGTCTTGAGAGAACAAACCAACCTCGGAGTTTGACGGCCGTAAGGACAACCGATACTCCTCGGGAGAAATATTCTCAAGAATGGCAGAAGCTATATAAATGTCTTCAAGAACTGACAAGGTCCTAGTTAACTAAGTAGTAACAACTGACGTAGACGTAGCCATGCAGACAGTAGGTCTAATAGGTGTCGATGTAACGAAATGAGATGTCGTGAGTGGTGACAATGGCGACATCCCTAACGAGGGAATAGTCGGCCTCATGGACGGAGTCGATACTCCCATAGAGGCAACAACGGCCATGACCTAACTTAAGGACCTATATCCAGCTGGGAACGTAGGACCAGGTGAAGACATAACAGAAGGTTCGGGGATTTCTTCAGGAAAAGCTAGTAATCTTCACTAGAAGTAGGAATTCCCTCACTAGGAGAAGGACTGGATGAGTCCATATCTGACCTTGTCATGAGATCTTGTAAAACACGACGGGGACTACGAGGTATAACAGCAGCCAGAAAGGGTGATCCCGATGTAAGAGGAGGGAAGTGTTCCCCCACTCCAAATCCAAACCAAGCGTTGGACAAGGGCCAATTGAAGTCAATCGGTCCTCCAAAAGGAAGTTATGATATAACTAGTCCCCCGTCAGGAAACTCGGATACAATGGGCTACTGATACTCAGCAGAGGACTGGGAGACCTCTGATGAATTGTCTATATAAGGACTACCAATATATGAAACTGATGGTTCCGCCACTGTGACTATAGTAAAAAAGAGGAAGAGATCACAAAACAAAAACGCACGAGCAAAAACCAAGGCAAACAAAAACAAGCCAAAAAATTAATCTCTAAATGGGCGTGTGATCGTAGGTGATTAATTTTACCACATTGAAACTGGAAATTTTACTATTTCATGTTTTAAGAGTCTAGAAACAAGTAAAAGATGACTCTATCACTTTCAGTTTGGAAACAAGTGTGAAAGGACAAGCGCTTGATGATGTTTTCAAATTTAATGAGTCAGTAAAGATCAAAATGACTGCTCTGGTAATCTAGGTAAATGTGTGTACCAAATATCCGTGAACTGCCATATACACCTTTGTAAAAATGAAAGAGAAATCAACCAAGGACTTGACGTACGTGCAGGTAATCTCCCCGAATGCTGTGTCCGGTGTATCACGGGTAAAAGGCTCCAGACTCGGCTTCCTATAGATAACGGATTGCAACCTAATGGGGTCTCCCTTTATATACGCGATGGTATGGGGAGCACAAGTCCGTACTAGCGCTGTCTGTAACTAGATGGTGAGCGACAGCTGCTAGGCTTAAAGACGCTGGAACACGTCTCTACCTTAGACTACTAGATATTCTGTTAATGTTTCAATGTTGCCTTAGGTTAAGTCAGTAAATTTTAAATTTTATATTCAATTTACATTTCAATTTCAGGCCCTATCGAATTTTGGATCCCATAAAACCTATAAATTCACACTACATGCCACAAAATATCACTTTGTTCAATGAAGAGCTATCTACGGGAGAGTTGAGAGCTTTTCAAATAACAACAAAATGAGCACAAAAACATCCAGTACTATCTCTAATGCAAGCTAATGAAACTAGAAAACTTCTCTCTAGAGTTATATAACACTAATAATGCGAAAGAGCTTTCAATTCCCACAATGCCAAACCAAATGCAAAAGATCTTGTTTTTGTATTTTTCAACATATAAGAGAAAATGCACTAAATGAATGAAAAAACTAATGAAAACATAAATTCGAGGAATGACAAGGAGAGAGCTAAAAAAAAAAAGTTCACTCAATCCAAACTCATACAAGAAAGACTCAAAATGATGATGAAATCCTTCAAAGAAAAGAAGAATCTCGAAAAAGACTCACACAAACCGTGTAATCTAGGCTTGGAGCGAAACTGAATGAAAGAGAGAAAAATCACTCAACTAACGCAATGATGCAATGGAATCCAGAGAAATGAATGCAAATAAGTGAAAATGAAGTCGACCAGGAACGCAAGAACCTAAAACTCCCACAGGAGGCTCAACACACTGAAGCACCTAGAAGCCCTAGGGCTAGAATGCAAAACTGATAGTAAAGGGCAAACAACCGGAGGACAAGGGCCAAACATAGTCAACAATGACTTCAAGGCACTCAATCAATTAGAGAAATGACACCGGGACCAAAACTCAAGCTCAGAGAGCCCAAAAGCAAGCAAACCCTAACACCAAATAGAGTTGGCGCGCCTGTTGGGCTATAATCTGCGCCAAAAAAGAATTGGCGTGGGAGTCTAGCTAGCAATGAGCGCCAGTTGGCGCGACTGTCAGGAGCTAAACTGCACCAATCGAGTTTACTATGGAAAAAGATGAAAAAGGACAAACAGAGACTGGATCTGGTCTTCTAGGGTTGAACAGGGGTTTGACACCAAGGGAGGTGAACTAGACGATCAAATAAATCAATCAAAAGCCAAAAAAAAATCAACCCAAACGGAAGGAGGACTAACTCCCACTGATCCCCAGTGGAGTCACCAAATTGTTGAGGTGGTAAATCCCATCTGCGGACAGAGGTGATCCCACTAGCCCTAGGGTGGATCTAGCAACAATCAAATCACACAATGACGTTGGTTCCTAGTTACAAGAAAGACAAATATTGTGATAAATGACCTACCTCAAATCCCACGCTGTTGTTATCGAAGAAGAAGCGATGCTCTTCGTACCTTTCCTGACAGATCACAGTCCTTCTGTTTGCTTTGTCCGGACACCTGCACACATGCAGAGAAACGACGACATACAACATAATAATTAAAGCACGTAACTATATATCAGTCAGAGAGGATATAATTCATTGCATTTCATAAAAGAGTAAACACATGAATGGAACCAAAATCAGAGTCGCTTATATTAATGATGACAAAAAGGAAGATTACAACCAAATGCTCTGACGCTATGATCTTCCTTTGGCGGGGCTTGCAGCTGAGCACATCTCAATGAAGCCTGTCGGGAATTTGGACAAAGCTCTCTCTTACTGGGATCTTCTCGGCTCTGCTTTCAATGGTTGCCCGGCTATAGTTTTCCTCCTACAAGTTCAGCTAGCTTGCTAATGAAGATGGCAAGCTTTTATAGATGGAGGAATGGAAGTTGGGATCCCTATAATCATGGGATAGGCCCTATCTCTTAGGAAGGTTCCATGAGAGGTGGAAAACCACTTCCTATACATGGAGATCTGGAGCCAAACCACTAAACTTCCTTTGATGATTTATTCTGGAGTTTGTTAGAACCAAAATTCCGCCATTTATTTTTAAAAAAAATTCCTTAATGGACTTGGCACGAGTGAGACACAGGGACAGTGCGCCAATTGGCGTGCCCTCTAGTGTGGATTCCCCCATTGGCGCGAGGGATGAACTGACTAGTCATGCCGAGGCTAAAACACCTGTTTTTAGGGTTTTACAGAGGAAATGTTCTTCAGGAGAATGTTTATCCTTAGGCAGGAGGATGTTATGAAGGTTTTTTCAGGACATGTTACTACTCACAGGTCACGGGAATATTCCTCCAATGTGCGGGATGAGGGATTGCAGGGATTGTGACAAAATATTGTGTAACACCATGGAAACAAATAGTCTTGACCAAGAAAATGAGATGGTTACAGTGCTGATGTGATTGAACCTGAGCAGTAGCTGATGACTAACTTCCTCCATATTTTTCAACTATATCATTGAAATCTCTTACATGAGGATTAAAGGAAGTAGACGTATTTTAGAAATCTGGGAAAATCTATGTGTCAGCTCCTCTTCATGCAGAAATGGTTAAATGAATTGATAAAGCCTCTTGCTCAATGATTATTTCAAGAAGGTTGTCCATGTCAAAGGTCATAAGGACCAACAACCGGTTGCAGATTAATTATTTTTGGTAGCATCAGATGTGCTCTAAGTCTCAAATTTTGCAGGGAGGCTTAGACACATGTATTCCAAAGAACCAAGAAAGTGTTTTGGGAAATTCCACCCAGACTGTATTTTATTAAAATAATTTATTATTTTTAATGGGACCGTAAGTTTAAACTTAGGGAATTAAAATAATTAAAGGGTATTAATAAAACATGGTGTGAAACTTATAGAAAAATATGGAGATCAAGTCAAGTTAATCTTAGCCATTGATTAATGAGTTAATCTCGATCGTTGAAGTCTCAACGAGAAGATTATAAGAAGGACTTGATGGGGCATTTGGAAATAACCCCGATAGAGTCTAGAGATCAAAATTATTTAGTGAGAAGTGCTCAGGGAGAATATCAATCGAGTTGATTCTTGTAGAGAGGGCCAAATATAGTTTATGGTTGGAGATATTTCCTGATCTGAAGAGTAAAAGGTAGAGAGGGCAGAGATTGGTCCGGAGAGGCAGCGCAAAGCCAGCCACACAGAGGCTACGCAGAGCTTCAGAGGGAATCTGTATTTCTACTGTGAGACATTCAGGATCCAGTGTTAGAGCCAGGGTGTGAGACCAAGAGGCTAGAGGGCTGAAGTTTCCAGTTGGTATAGAGATTAGAGGAGGTACAATGCAATCCCAACATCAGTGTTGGAGCGTGGTCCCCCGAGGCACAATTTTCAATGCAATTTTGTATAATTTTATATGTGTGCACTATGAAAAGGGAGTCAAGGGGCTTTGGGGTGGGTAACAGTCCCAAATTTTGATGTAAATGGGATTAAGGGTAAATTGTGGGCCTCAAACCATGGTTTGAGACCATAGTTTCTACGCGTTAGGGGAATAAAAATAGATAAATCGTGTCTAAGCTAAGTAGTTCAATTGTGTCATGGATTATTGAGGTTTTGATAATTTTATGCATTTGTAAGGTTGGGTTGGGTTGAAAGGATCCTACTGGCTGTGTGCAGACTCCGCTGGTTGTGTGCACGGAAGGGTTTTGTAAGGAAAAGTTGATGTATTAATTGATAGTTATAAATCTAGAAGAAATAACTTATTTTGGTGAACTTCTTATGTTATGAATCTGAGTTTTTTACTGTTATTTTCTGTTGATATCACACTGCTTTTGTCTTACTTATTGATTATTATGCAAAGATATCTGTTATGATTATGAATTATTATTATAATTTTTACATTGTTTAAGATCTGGATCTAGATCTGTTATGTTTATCTGCGCTAAGGAGAACAACAACCCTGCGTTATTATATTAAATACTGTGCATTCTCTATGATTCTGTTGTATATTATTGCGCACATTTGTTTATGAGAAATATAAGTTTGCACTCGATTTTTTCAGGACCACTTCATTATTTTCTCCCTTAGGGTGTGGAAACCTGGTTCCAACACCCTGCCATACAGCTTCGTGTAAGACTTGTCTACGCAAGCAGATCACTGTCGAAAGGCCCAGTAGTTGGAGGTTTTGTTGGTTTATCCATAAACTCTAAACCTGGGTCAGGACCCCTCAAGCCAACAAATGGTTCCGTTGCTGGGACCAGGATCATTTTGAGGGATATTTGATGTTGTGGCATCTGTCACGAAATGAATTACAAGATTGGTTGGATAGAAATATCCTTGAATTTGTGCTCCAAGAGAATAGAAGTACTAAGCTTCCAGACGAACAATGGGTACATAAATATATTTATACAAAAGTGCATGAAATATTTTTTTTTCTTTTGCGCACGAGCTACAAGAGTGTTATCATGCTTATCTAAATTCCATCACTATATGAAATACGATATAGTCACTATGTGGACTCCTAAGTTGATACAACAAGTCGAAAAGTTTGACAATAAGATCACTCGCATGGTAGATCATTGGATCGATCACCTCTTGGGAGGATTTGTGACTGAATTTTCCAGTGATCAATTTGTGTCATATTCCAAAGTAGAAAGAAGGTTTTTCAAAGGCCCTAGAGGTAAGTTCTTGCACTCGTTGAAATTATTGTTGAAAATTATATTACGTGAATGGGGTTGTCTGTGCGAACATACTGTTTGAATGCATCAAAGAGGTACAACTATGCACAGTGGAAGAATTTACCGTGAAGATTCTGAAAAATTTAGTTGTAGCCCCCTTAAGCCTAGATCTGATAGTGAACTTGAACCAGAAACTGCTAGCTCAAGTGACTTTGAAGAAGAAAGTTCATTCCATCAAAAACCCTTGAGTCTGTTTCCCACTCCATCCACTCCACTTCTAAACTCACATCACAGATCACCTACCTGACTGCGCAGTCCATCTCCACCACCACCGCCACCACCCCCTAAAGTAGATATGGATGCATCAATGAAGTTATACCTAATTTCAAAGGCATTGGAAATGAGGACACTGATCACTCTTGGTTTGTGACTGAGGTCGTATGGCAGGCTTAGAAAGTTAAAAATATTGATATTAAAAAGGAGAAGTTGGTTATTTCTTTCTAAGATCGTGCATTAGATTGGTACATGAGGTATGCTCAAGAAAACCATAATGCTACCTTGGAAGAAATAAAAGCGGCCCTAAAATATCATTTTAATAAACCTAATTCATACGCGCAGATGGTGATAGAAATGAAGGATATTTGTCGATAAAAGGTTGAAAGCACCATCAGAAATGGTGGATTAGTTATTGATGATACTCGACATAAGGAATGGTTCATTACTATGTTGCTCCCACATCTACACCAGCCATTAGGTCAGCAAAATATTTCCACACAAGCTGAGGTTGTGGAAGTTGCAATGAAATTGGAGGCTACCCCAACACCTATCGCTATGGGAACTCAACAGATTCAGAATCATTTAGAAGCCATTCATCTAGAAATTTAAATTCCACGCAAAGATAATTGCAAGGAGGTCTGCGCAGAGGTGTGGTGTATAAAAGCAAAGCTTTTGGGCACCATAAAGACCAATTTCATGTCTTCAACAATTATCTGAATGTTGGAGGCCATAGTCCATTGAAGAATCCCGTGTGGTGCACTATCTTTCAAATTTTTGAATTAATTAACACATATTATTTCCCAAGGATCTGAAAATGTCATCCTGACTTAAAGAAATTATTTTTCAAATTATGTTCATCATTAGAGCATGATGAGAAACATTGTCGCACTTTTAATATGATGTTGGATAAAGCATAGATATATAGAATGCAGGTTGAGCCTACATCACCAGCATCCGCTTTTGGGTGTGGAGGATTCCAGGGTAGAGGAAGAGGCTGAGGAGGTGGATCAACTGGCCGAGGAAGAGGGCAAGTCATTTTCTATAATTGTGGAGATTCTAGACATTATTCGCATGATTCTCATAATCTAGCACGACAGTCCTGCAGGTATTGTAGACAATTTGATCATGTTATAGAAGATTGTCCTGTCTTGATTACAAAAATGCAGGAAAAGAAGACGCAGACCCCGACACAAAATCTTCAGATGGTTCGCTTAGAAACTCATGAAGAAGATCCCAGTGTGAATGTGGTTACTAGGAGTGGTTAAGCTACCAACAAAGTTAAATGAAAGCAACCAGCCACTGATGTATGGATCCGTAAAGCACCAAAAAACAAATAATGCTTTAATCTTCAACGCGCAAAAGAGACCTTTATTGAAGCACAGAAAGAATTTGCAGAAGGGAGTACATGAACATCTGGTAGAACATTGAAGGAAGCAGAACGAGATGAGGATATCAAACCATGTCTGAAAGCATGTGTAAATTTGCTACGCAACAAGAAGGTAGTCGAAAACCTGCAGACATTGATAGATAATTGCATAGAGAAAGAACAACCCATGGTAGAACAATGAGTGGTCAACAAAATATACAATAACAAGAAGAGAATGGGTAGGGACATGCGTATGACTGCGTAGATTGGTGCTTATGAAATGGACCAAGTTATTTTAGATCTAGGATCAGATGTTAATGTTCTACCTAAGAAAACATGGCAGTGCATGGGAGAGCCAAAGCTTGAGTGGTCTACTATCCAATTTCTCATGGCCAATCAACATAATATCATTCCTTTAGGGAGGTTGTCACAAGTTGTGGCCAATATAGAGGGTGTTAAGGTGATGGAATAATTTGAAGTCATACAAATTGTAGATGATATTGATACCTATCTTGTGCTGCTAGGATTGGAATGGGCCATTGACATGGATGGTGCTATCAATCTGACTAGAAGGAGGATGGAATTTGAAAGCAATGGGGTCAAGGTAATCATTCCTCTAGATCTTGCAGAAGGCCAAAGGTATACTGAACCATTGCGCGCTGAGGATGAGATCGACCAAATCTATAAGCTAAATTTTTGTGAGGAAGACTAGATTAATCCAACAGCAGATGGAAATATTAAGTGGGAGAATGATAGCTCTTATTTTTTAGCCTCTGATGAAGAACTAGAAAATTAGCAGAATCGATTGCATGAGGTATATGTACTACGCTATAATCACATGACCTAATCTCTACGTTGTATCATATTTGAGGTACACACTATGATGGCTCAAATGATGTAAACATGTCTATAGGAGAACTTGACAGTAATGTACCTTAAGGAAAAATATTCCATTATTTGGATCTTAGCTTGCATGCTACTCTAGTAAGATGCTGGGAAAATCATAAGGAAAATATGGGTAACTAGGAGGAATGTGCGTGCATGATGAGGTTGCAATTCGAATGACGAGTCATTAAAATGTAAGATGTGTACTCTGGCAAAGAGGATCTGCGTTGATATTTGGCAAGATGGAATCAGGTATGGGGTGTAGATCCAAGACCTGAATGGGTCCATATGTTAATTCACACGTTGGGAAAGGTGGCTATTGAATGGTATTTGAAGACAGAGCTGCACAGAGGCACTATTGAATGGTCTGCATTGACATAAATTTTTATTATTACATTTAACTTTGAAAGTGCATTTGATACAGTTGGTCAAGCTTTGCATAATATTCAAGAATTAATCTTTGATACAGAAAATCCTATAATTGAGTGTGCTCTACTAGCCTGGGACGCGTAGATGAAAGCCATTGTGAATTGCAAAAATCTGACAGTAGAGGAGAATGATGAGGATCCAAGGAATATCATGATCCCTGAATCTGAGGGACAATGCACAGTGGTTGGGCCCTCAATCACCTTGCTGGATGTGACAAAGCCCTTAAAGCTAAGACAGGTGAATATTGGAACTGAAGAACAACCTAAGTTAGCAAATATTGGAGACTACTAGGATGATGCTACAGTAAGCAAGGTTGTTGAGTTTCTAACAGAATATCAAGATCTATTCCCTACAAAATTTTCAGAGTTGAAAGGCATCACTGGGGAACTTGGTGTAATGAAAATCACACTGAAACCTGATCCACACTCAGTGAAACAACACCCGTACAGACTAAACCCAAGATATAAGTAGAAGGTGAAAGAAGAGTTGGACAAAATGGTGGCAGGAGGCATCATTGAACCCGTCGAAGAGTCTAAGTAGGTAAGTCCAATGGTTGTGCAAGATAAGAAGACCAAGGGAGAAATTAGAATCTATGTAGATATGTGCAAACTAAATGATTGTTGTGTACATGATTCACCCCCAACTCCATTCTCAAATGAAACTTTGGATAATGTTGGAGGGCAAGAAGCATATTCTTTTACAGATGGGTTTTTTGGATATCATCGGATCTATATTGCGCCAAAATATAGGAGTAAGACCACTTTTGCTACTGAATGGGAATCCTTCCAATATATAGTTATTCAATTTGGATTGAAGAATGCTCCTGCAATTTTCTAGCATGTGGTAGTTGCTGCTTTTAAAGAATTTATACACAATTTTTTGGAGGTATATTTTGATGATCAGGTTATATTTGGGTTGTTAAAGAAGCATGTGTCAAAGCTACGCTTAATTTTGGATACTTGTAGGAAGTACCAGATCTCCTTGAAATTGAAGAAGTGTATTTTCTGTGTACCCTTTGGAATGCTTCTGGGACACAATGTCTGCCAGCAGGGATTGATGGTGGATATTGCAAAGATTGCAGTAATAGTTAATTTGGAAGTACTTGAGAATATTAAGCAGTTGCGCTCAATATTGGGGCACACCAGGTATTATAGGAAGTTTATTCAGGGATATCCATTGATAACTGTGCCCATGGAAAAGTTGCTCAAGAAGGATGCAACGTTCTGTTTGGATGAGGATTGTCAAAAGAGATTTGAGCTACTAAAGGAAAAGATGGTCACTGCGTCCATATTGGCTTTTCCAGTTTGGTCCAAGCCATTTCATGTATATGTGGATGCCTCCTGTATTACACTCAGAGTTATGTTAGCGCAGCCAAGTGTAGGGGAAATTGATCATCCTATTTCTATGTAAGTCAAAAAATTTCAAGCGCAAAAAAGAATTACTCAACCATGGAAAGGGAAGGGCTAGCAATGTTATACACATTTCACAAATTCTGCCACTATCTGTTAGTAGGCCACTTTAAGATGTTCACTTATTGTTCTTCTTTGAATTAAATGGTCAAAAAGCCTGTGCTGGTGGGGGGGGGGGGGATCTGCAGGTGGTTGTTGTTATTCCAGGAACATGATTTTGTAATTATGGTGAAGCCAAGAAGATTGAATGTTGGGCCAAATCATTTGTCACGCATTGATACAAGAGAGGAACCTATAAATATAGACTATGGCTTGCTAGAAGTGCAATTTTTTGTGATAAAGGTGTTTGATGAGAAATTCCCTTATATCATTTAGTTTCTGACTATTAGACACGTGCCTGAGAAGTATACAGTTCAACAAAAATAAGGAACTCATGGCGCACGCAGCAGACTTCACCATTATTGTTGGACAACTGTACAAATTGAGTGCGGATGAGGTCTTGCGAAGGTATGTCCTGGAATATGAGAGGCATGCAATTCTAAATGAAGCTCATCGAGGAGTTGTCGATGGTCATTATGCAGGTAATTACACTACGCAAAAGATCTTGCGAGTTGGGTTATGGTGGCCCATGATGCACATTGATGCATGTGCACACTGCAGCGCATGTGATGTTTGTCATAGGATAGGAAAGCCTTCACGCAGAGGTAAGATGTGTTTGAATCCACAGAAGGCACTGCAAGATTTTGAGAAATGGGCTATAGATTTTGTGGGACCTATTAATCCTCCAGGAAGGAAGAGTGGTGCGTGCTACATTATCAATGCGATGGATTATGTCACTAGATGGGCTAAAGCCAAACCAGTGAAGGATTGTACTGTTGATACAACCACGTAGTTTATTTTTGAGAATATAGTGACCCGGTTTGGATGTCCTAAGATTCTAATCAGTGATCAAGGTATGTGTTTTGTGAGTGACACCATTGAAGCATTGACAAGAGAGTTCAAGATGCGTCAGCAGAAGAGCTCTCCCTATCACCCTCAGGAAAATGGTGCAGTTGAAGCTTTCAATAATATCTTGGAGACTACGCTGACTAAGGTATGCAATGCTAACATAAATGATTGGGATGAACAAGTGCCAGTAGTTCTCTAGGCATATAGGACTACTTACAAGAATTTGACTAGAAGGACACCTTTTAGGATGGTATATGGGTAAGAGGTTGTGTTTCCCATGGATTTTTGTTCCTAGTCTGCGCATTGTAGCATTTACTAATATGGATGAAGAAGATGCTCTAGAAGACCAGTTTTCACAGTTGGTTTCTCTGGAAGAAGATATTTTTATTGCAAATTATCATCAACAGGTTCAAAAGGCGTGTGAAAAAGGATGGCATGATAGGCATATTAGGCAAAAGGTATTCAAGGAAGATGATTTGGTCTTATTATATGACAACAAGTTTGTGCACCATGCAGGAAAATTGAAGATGCATTGGCTAGGGCCCTCTGTTGTTAAGGAAATCACCGATGGAGGAGATGTCTGCCTCGCCATGTTGAGCGGTGAATACCTTCTTGGGTATGTCAATGGAAGTCGTTTGAAGCCATACAGGGATGATCTTGTGCCTACCAAATAAATATATGGCTGGAGTATCAAACTTACATAGATGGTATGGCGAATGTGCAGTAAGTTGTGGCACGTGCGATATCTGCAAGGGGAGGTTGACTGGGTCACAAAGGTGCCAATTACTAGTTGTTGGAACAGTAAAACTGGATAAGAAAAATTTATTACCATTTTTGGGAGCATCTAAGATGCATTTAATGAAAGGATTTTCCATATTTGGGACCTTTTTGTCAAAAATGGAGCCTCATTAATGCACAAGGAGTCGTTGAAGACACGCCACAAGTATAAATATGACCTATGGGATCATAATAGCTCCATTTTATTTTTGAGTGATTTTTGTGCTTTGATCTCTTTTCTTGCCATTGAATTTATTTTGTCTATGTATGGTTTGGATCTAGGGTTTGAGGACGCATTGCACCGAGCAGGGATAGGATATAATATTCTTGAAAATATGACAACCACAAGATCGGGTGATGACCCTGTTGTGGTTGAAGTACCTATTATGGAAACACCTGCGTCATCTAATACTAAGAAGGGGAAATCCTTTGGAACATGCAGATATCCTCAATAGAAGACCCCAAGACCACGCCCTTTAGCAGGAGAGAAGATGAAAAGACCCATGTCAGAAGTCCCAGAAACCATTGAAGAAAAAGAAGAGGATGTGGTCGAAGTGGCCCCATTCTCGCGGCTTCCAAGCTATCTTGTGTCATGCAGACCATCTGTCAAAGCACCTAAGTACTTGAAAAAAGTGTGTGCGGGTATTCAAATACCCCTGATCCCTGATAAATTCCCAATGGAAGGGGACATGTTCGCAAAGATTCTGTGGCTAATATTTGACGATTGGGACATCGTGGATGTCGAGAAGTTCTGAGAGCTTGCGCTGGAGCTATACTTTGATAAGGTCACTTATGAAGGAAGCGTTGTGCGCCTCAAGCCAAAAAGGGGGGTGCTAGGTCTACACAAGACATGCCTACTCAATTTTTTGCAAATCCCTCATTTTGGATGCAACCCCATAAATTATATATGTGCTATGCAGTCGCTAGCCTTAATTCACGATGACACACTCTGGTTGGGAGAGAGCATCCCAATTGACGCTAAATTAATCCACAGAATCACGTGTCTTCCTGCTAAGGGGACCCAACCTATTGCTGACTTTGGTGGTAAAGCGTAGGAGAAAGCTGTGGGAGAACAAACTAAGAAGAAGTATAACATCAAAAGGAAGACCCGGGGATTTGTGGTGGAGGAAATTAATGACCCAACAGTGCATTTTGGTACGATCATCTTGGCCTACAATATGATGCATAATTTTAGACCCAAGGAGGTGTCTACACATGTGATTGCGCTCACAAGATGTTGTGAAAAATCCATTATTTATAATTGGTGGAGTTACAAGTGCAAATCATTTTTAGAAAAGGTGCGCGAGGCTCGGGAAGATAGCAAGCTTTTCCAATATGCTTGGCTCTTATTATTGATTTCTCTAATTGTATGGAAAACCCCGAAAGATACTCAGTTCCCAGAATCGATCTGAAGATGTGCGAATTTGCGCACTATGAAACACTTTGGAACTCTTCAGACCTAGTGCGTGCTAAAGAAAATAAAAATTTATGGGTTCTATATGATACTACCTTGAACCAAGAGGTGTAGTCAAAGACGTGATTGTCACCTACATTGTATGGTCAGTACAAGATGGATTTCAAGGCTACCTTCCTTAATATCCACATCCACGCAAAAGGTACTGTAGAAGGAGTATGGTATGAATTACCATACCTGATAACTGAAGATGATTTTATGCGCGTGGCAGTAGAATGGCCGCCGACCTGGTTGACACCAATCACCCCGACAAAGCAGTGCACTCCGACAGGGAAATCAACCGATAAAGCAACCACGATAGTCATAGAGAAGGTCACATAAAATGAAGAAACCCCCATAACCATTGGCGAGACTATAGAAACCACAACAGTGCTTGAAAATAATAGATCTACGTCGAAGGAGACAGAGGAAGCTGAAACATCCACAGGCACCAAGTACGGCTCTCAAGCCACTGGAGGATCACGAAAAAAGTAGAAAGGTTTTAAAAAGGTAGGACAGGAGGTCCTGATGCTAACAGAAGATGACCTAAATGAAATGGCAAACATTGTCACGTCTTTGACTGAGGATCGCTGGATATACATGGAGGTTCAGTACACGTCCACGCTAGAATTTGTACAATTTGGGCTGGAGGAGTTAAAATTACAGGCGATCCTGATTTAAGAGAGTGTGATTCAGGTGAGCCTAACTGGCACACAATGCATGAGCTCGCAACCACTTGATGTTGCTCTACCAGCCTCTGGGGATGGTCGCTTTGTTCACATCCCCCTTCTAGCTATTCAGAAGGACGCCAACCAACGTGTCCAATTTAGAGGATCAGGTGATGTTCATATTAATATTTTTGTGTTACGTGTAGGCAATTTACATCTTATGCATTCAATGATCGTGGACCCAGGTTCAAAGTTTATGGATAAACCAAAAAACCCTCCAACTATTGGCCCTTTCAGCAGTGATATTCTTGTGTAGACAAAAGTCTCACTTTAAGCAGTATGGGGGGGTGTTGGAACTAGGTTTTCGCACCCTAAGGGAGAAAATAATGAAGTGGTCCTCAACAAACCAAGTGCAAACTTATATTTCTCATAAACAGATGCGCGCAACAATATACAACAAAATCACAAAGAATGTTTTTCCTTTAATAGAATAACACAGGGTTGTTGTTCTCCTTAGTGCAGATAAACAAAAGATAACTAGTTCCAGATATTAAACAATGTAAATACTTCTGATAAGAATTCAGAATCATAACAAATATATTTGCACAATAATCAATAAGTAAGATAGAAGAAGTGTGATCTCAACAGAACATAACAGTAAATAACTCAGATTCATAACATAAGAATTTCACCAAAATATTTCCTTTCTATTAGCTTCAGATCTATCAATTAATACATCAATTTTTCCTTACAAAACCCTTCTATGTACACAGCCAGTGGAGCAGCACATAGCCAGGACTAGGTCTCTGCGCACACAACTAGTAATAGCCTTTCAACCCAAACAAACCTTACAGGTGCATAAACTTATCAAAACATCAATAATCCATGACACAATTGAACTACTTAGCTTAGACACGATCTATCTATTTATATTCGCCTAACATACAGACATTATGGTCTCAAACCATGGTTTGAGGCCCACAGTTTACCCTTAAGCCCATTTACATCAAAATTGGGGACTTTGACCCACCCCAAAGCCCCTTTACTCCCTTTGCGCAGAGCACACATACAAAATTATACAAAATTTCATTGAACATTGTGCCTCAGGGGACCGCGCTCCAACAAGCAGTGACACAGTGACTGCGTAGGTGTGACACATTGACTACGTAGGTATGACGTAGTACTACGTAGAGACAATGCAGAGGGTCATATCTAGTTCATATTAGTGCTATATATTCCAATGATGGGCTAATATTAGTTCACCAGCTCTTTGTTCAGTTATATCTCTATATAGGATTTCCAGTTTGGGAATTCGACGAAATGTACTCATAAAATTACTGCAAATAATCCAAACCTTCAACTGCTGCACCGATTTTCCCACATTGGGATTTTCCAGGGACTTAATCCAAAAATAATGATGTCATGTGTCTCTTTTCTTCTTTCTCAGATCTTGTTTCCGCACTTATTTTTTCTATAGTTTAATTTTGTGAAGGCTATGGTGTATGGGTTTCAATATTTACCGTAGAACACAGTAAATAATTTTTTCTGAAATTAACAAACAGAATAATTCTCATCAGTTTCTACAGTAGGATTCTATATCTAGGACTTTTCACATTGTATCAGAGCTTATATAACAGTGCAGGAGAAGCAAGGGAGCAGACCATAAGGATCCAGTGTTGAGAAGAAATCAGGAGATCAAAGAGTTGCGTAGGCAACAGAAATATTTCCCCAAGAATTGCACAGTCTAGTCCAGGAGGGAAATATTTCAGAGGAAGTCTCTATCTATGTGAGTCGACAGAGAGGTAAGATTGTCCAGTTCATGATTTTTTAGCGACAAAGGGAGCAACGCAGCAGATTTAGCTCAGATAAGCTACTGGTGCGATGCAATTTTCTTATAGCAGTGGTTGGTGGTGCAGAAAGCATCAGAAGAGAGAAGAAGAGGACAATTTTGAGGGAATTCTGACCTCAGGGAATTTCTTGCCCAAGAAATTATAATTTCCCGTGCAGAAGCAGCAATAGCTGAGCAAAGTTTTTATCACTCCAACATGGAGTGCGTAGAGATATTCAGCTGCTGCACAAAGGGATAGAGGCAAAATTCGACAATTTTTTAGATATGACCTAATATGGGAAGGATCCATGGAAGAGAAACATATTAGATCCAGTTGCTGCAGATTTTTCACATGGATAAGTATCCTTTCTACAGGAGCCCGACAGAATCAGTAGCAAGAGGATCACAGTGTCAGCAAGAGTAGTCAATCATTTAGATGACAACTGCATAACTAGTTGTAGTTAGTACCTAGGAGACAATTGCAGAACTAGTTGCAGTAACACAGGAAATGTGAATTTCCCAGTTGCTGCATGCAGGTGAAGTTCCATCTAGGAGATTCCTAGTGCAGAGCTACGCAGTCTAGTTTCCAGCACAGGAGGCCAGTGCAAGTTTCCAGGAGGGAGCAGAGAGATTTCCCATAGGGAGATCGAAACACAAAGGGAGTCTAGTTTCATAGGGAGTAGTCCTGTGGAAGCTAGTACTTCGGGATCTGAGGAGACCAGACTCATTATTACAGTAGTTGCAGCAGCTGTGAAGAAGCATCAGCAGATCAGTAGCAGCAGTAATATGAGTAGATCAAATTTCACCATCATTTCCCACATATCTCCAAGGGAGAATTGGGGTGATATAGAACTATATCTCAACAAAGTTGCATTTGGGTAGGATCCTTGAGGAGTCCACCTCTCAGATCATAAACTTTCTACGAGATCCAAAATTAGAAGTAGCGGGATGGACAAGTATCAGTTGGTGTAGATGAGTGCAGAGGTGACGGCATAGTGGCTAGAGAGCACGAGAGACTGAGCAATGTAGAGTAGATTTGGAAGCAGGGCAGGAAGGCACAGTGCAGAGTTAGCAACAACACAAAAAATTCAGAGGGACAGTGTAGAGAATAGCAGCATTCAAAGCTTCAATAAAAGATGCATCATACAGAACACTTAGTTCAGTACTTGGACGTTGTTTAGTTGCAATGAGCAACAGAGTTGAAGTGCAGTAGCAATTGGCATCAGTACGCAATGTCAGCAACAACACAGTGTTGGTGGGAAACAGTGTCAGACATCAACAACATAGAGGGAGATGTTGTAGAATCATAGCAGTACTTCAGTTGAATGTATTGCTAAAGCACATTCCTCACTAATAGGGGGTGTTGATTTCTGGTAGCATCAGAGTTGATCTAAGTCTCA
Source organism: Pinus albicaulis (assembly GCA_034641835.2). Taxonomy (NCBI): domain Eukaryota; kingdom Viridiplantae; phylum Streptophyta; class Pinopsida; order Pinales; family Pinaceae; genus Pinus; species Pinus albicaulis. Next base: position 1,230,700,952 of record CM076583.1, on the reverse strand, counting down.
AATTTTGCAGGGAGACTTAGACACGTGTATTCCAAACAACCCAGAAAGCGTTTTGGGAATTTACACACAAATTTTATTTAATTAAAATAATTAATTATTTTTAATGGGACCCTAAGTTTAAAATTAGGAAATTAAAATAATCAAAGGGTATTAATCAAACATGGTGTGAAACTTCTAGAAAAGGACAGAGATCAAGTCAAGTTAATCTTAGTCGTTGATTAACGATTTAATCTCGGTCGTTGAAGACTCAATAAGAAGATTATAAGAAGGACTTGATGGGGCATTTGGAAATAACACCGAAAAAGTATAGAGATCGGAATTCTTTAGTGAGAAGTGCTCAAGGAGAAGATCGATCGAGTTGATTCTTGCAGAGAGGGGTAGAGATAATTTCTGGTTGCTAAATTTTTCCTGATCCTAAGAGTAAAAGGTAGAGAGGGCATGTAGCAGCTGGGAGAGGTAGTGCAGAGCCAACCACGCAGAGCTTCAGAGGGACTCTGTATTTCTGGTGTGAGACAGTCAAGATCTAGTGCCAAATCTGAGGTATGAGACTAGGAGGCCAGAGGGCTGTATTTTCCAGTTGGTAGAGAGATCAAAGGAGGTGCAACGTAGTCCCAATAGTAATGACATTATGACTGCGTGTGACGCAATACTGCACAGAGACAGGGAAGAGGCTCATCTCTAATGCACATCAGTGCCAACTATTCCAGTGGCAAGGTAATATTAGTTTTCCAGCTCTTTGTTAGTTATATATTTGTATAGGATTTCCAGTCTGGGAATTCGACGAATTGTACTCAGAAAATTACTGCGTAATAATAAAAATCCTAAATTGTTGCACCGGTTTTCCCGAATTGGGTTTTTCTGGGGACTTAGTCCAAAAATAATGGTGTCGTGTGTCTATTTTCTTCCTTATCAGATATTGTTTCCACGTTTATTTTTTTTTAGTTTAATTTTGTGAAGGCTATGGTGTAGGGGATTCAATATTTATCGTAGAACACAGTAAATATTTTTTTTATAATTTCAATAATAGAAGAATTATCATCAATTACTATAGTGGGATTCTAGATCTATGAATTTTCACAAATGACTCCATGGGCAAGGATTATTTTCCATTATTCAAAGGGATCTATGATTCATAGGGAGTTTATTTCTTCCTTAGAGGTATGATAAAATAGATAAGTTGATGATCCAGATTCAAACATCTTGTGGGTGCTCTGAGGTACACTATTAAAAATTTCTAAGTCACAATATGGTGAATGGTAAGGTGCTATAATTCACCTTATTTCATGGATGAAAGATTGAATTTTGTGAGCTTCGTTGAGGCCTAATGTAAGCATAGATTAATATGAAGCCATTTTAGTTAGCTCTTCAGTGAGCCATTTGAGCACACCTTCATTGTATATTGCAGAATAGGATTCCGAGAATCCAGTGTTTCACATGTTGACACAAAATGCCGGATCCATATTTATGCAGGAACACAACAGAATACACATATAACCATATATATATAAATTCAGCAGAAATAATACTTCATTTCATTAATATCAAAGAACTGAAATTTGTTTACAGACAGAATGGAAATAAACTAGCTAGGGCCCTGGTAGCTTATCTCTAAGTAGATATGTGGTGGCTACATGCCTCTGAAATCTGTGTTACAATGAGGCTCAAAGGCCTATATATTATTGAGAAACAATGGAAAAACCTAAACATCCAAAAACATAACCCTAGGAGATGAAACGCCAGAATATGGGCCCCGTCGGGGTAAATTGGTACATCAATTTCCCGGGGTCGTAACTTTGGCATACTATCTCCGTTTGACACACATGATACATCATTAGAAATTTATATCCGAGGACTACAACTTATGACCACAAATATCAAGTTCAGAATGGAATATATTCATATTCTTCGGAGAATCGATGCCTAAAAAACATCGTTTAGGGGCTGAAAATGACTCAAGAAGTTCACGACCCGAAAAACTGCTAAAAATAGTAAACTATGCTATAATTAAGGAAACTGAAAGGCTGAAAGAAAAATGGTGGGGCCCCAAATGGAATAGGCGGGTGGCAACCAATATCAACCTGGATCATTCCTCCCCCCTTAGGAAGTAATGGTCCCCATTGCGTTGAGTTCCTCCATGAGATGAGGAAACTTCTGTTGAACTTGGTCCCTAGTGAACCACTTGCCTTGGTGCAAGATTTGGCCAGCTTTGACAACCCGATACAGTTGGATCTTCTGCTGGTGATTTTTATTGATTTTCATGTCTATGATACAATCTGTGGTTGTCTATTCCATGTATTATGGGTTTAATTTTGTTGGTGTGAGTTTTTCTACAATGTCAGAGGTGTCCAATAGAGATTGGAAATAGGGTCGACGGCGGTCCACATTGAATATTGGGTGAAAACCAAGGAATGGTGGAATAATGAGCTTGAATGCATTATTACTTACAGCCTTGATGATGGTGTATGGCCCATATTAGAGTGGGCGAAACTTGCGGTGTGGTCCGGTGTGTTATCACTCGGATTGAACCTCAAGGCTGAGAGAGGAAATCTTGAGGTAACCTCAAACCAAAATTTAGACTTGGTATCTAGCCCTACAAAATCAGAGAGGGATCTCTCAATAGAATCACAGCCAAGAGGTCTGGATGAAAAATATTTTAGGCTAGCTAAGGAGTATAGGGGGTTTTGATTTTGATTTTAGGGTTGGGCTCACTGAACAGGAATTAGGTCAAGAGGATAGATCAGGGCCAGAAGGATGAAATTGCAGTCTTCTTGATGGGGAAAGGTAGGTAAAAGGTTTAAACATTCAAAGAGGATTAAATGAGATGGAAATACTAGTGAGGATATAAGGAAAGCATTTAAAATGTATTTTCCCTAAACTGAAGAAATTGAACACAATATACTGAATTTCCCAAAACAAAGCATAACTAAATATGAATTCTGTATTTAAAACTTGAAATCAAGTATATTATAGATGTGAAATGTCTTATGAATTAAAAATACATTCTAACAAATCAATCACAGAGAATAAACAATCTGTAAAACTCATGCCAGAGGGATCCCAAGAAAATAACTGCAATTTTCCATTAATGTCCAAGCCAGAATAATACTTGATCAATACAATCTCTTCAACTGATACCAACCATTACAAAAACTAAAAAAATACACCTTATAGACCTCAAAACCACTTCCTCTCATCCTCAGGGGGTGAATCCATGAGGAGAGGGAGTTGTTACACCAAAAGCTGAACTTAATGCTAAAGCCTAGGATGAGGAAAGTGACTCATTCCTATCTCTTAGAACAGATACATTTGACTTAAAACTAATGATTTACCTAATGTATCTACCTTAGGTAAATGTAAAACATGATATTTACATTGGTAACTTCTCATTTACCCAAATTAAAAATTGAAATAGAGGTGAAACTTCAAAATTTGAGTAAACTGGTAAAACTATAAATTCCTTGGTAAACGCACAACGCCATGACAAAAAATTTGACCTGTTTTGTAAGCCACTTTTGGAGGCCTTCCCCTTTTCCAAATCAGCTCCATGATAGCTCATTGGAAAGGTATCTGAGTCTAGTTTCTAGAAATTATTTTAATTTCCAAAATCGTTTCCATCTACCCTGTCAAAAACCTATTCTCCCAAGACTGGTAAACACACAGTGCCAAGGCCAAAAAGAGGGCAGAAACATTATTTTTTTTAATGGTTTTTGGGCCTTTTTGAGGGACCCATTTTGCTCCAAATCTCCTGAAAATTTTTGAGGTTGATGTAATCATCACTAGGAACATGAATATGCTAACCATTTTCCATTTGGATGGCCCAAAAAAGAGCGCAACGCCAGTGGCGTTGCACGTTTAACACAATTTCTGCATGCTAAACTATCCCAAAAATCAAAATTTGTACAAGGTTGCAAAAATGTACCAAAATTGTGAATTTTATTGTTGATTTAGAGGTTAGAGGCATGGTGAGACACCTCATCAATAATTTCTAACTTCCCCTTCTCCTTTTGCTTGACTAGGGTTTCCTTCAATTTGTTCTTCAACTGCCTAATCTTGGCATATTTCTCTTGGATGATCAGTCTTGAGTTTTCGTAGTCATCTAGTTCATCCAAGTCCACCAAGTCAAGATCTCTCTCTTGCTCATGATGAAGTTCTTCCTCTTCTTCCATGTTTCAATTGTGTTTTGGGAAAAACCCTTGGGAAGAAGGGGAAGGGAAAGGGAGTAGGATAGTGCGGTTAGGGAGTTGGGATGGCTAAAGGAAAATTTAGAGAATTAGGGAAGGGATTTAGGGAGTTTTGGGAATTGATGGGAGGGAAAAAGGCTTAGGGAGATAGGCTAAGAAATTAAATTACAGGGATTTTTTTTAGGTAACTAGGAAATTCCACCTAGATTTAGGGTTTTGGGAATAGAGCTAGGGAAAAGGAATTGGAGGAGTGTAAGGGCAAGGGAAGTATCTAGAGAGTGAATTATGGTGTAAGGAAGGAAGAAATAGGCTTTATGGAAACAAATTAGGAATGTAGTGGTGACAATTAGGGTTTCTTAGCTCAACACTTGTGATGGTAAATGAATAGAGTTTATGCCATAAACTTGCAATTGTGAAATGAGAGGAGGGCATAAAAGGGTGTCACTTACTTGTTTGGAGGTGAGGAGACCTTGAATTTCAGGTTGGAGAACTTACAAAGGAGCTTGGGAGGAGCTGTGAGACTCTGGCAAGAGTGCAGCACCAGTTACAAGAGTACAACGGCACTAGGTCAGGAGCGCAGCGTCAAGCACAGGAGCGCAACACCAAGCACAGGAGCGCAGCGCCACTACGTCAGGAGCGCAGTGCCACCTTCAAAATTACTTTTGGATGACTTATAGAATTCAAAATTGGGTGCATGATATTTCTTTGGAAATATTATCCTGTCTAATTTCCAAATATAGCTTTTTTTTCTGTTTGGAGTTCATTTTCCTGGTCAAAAAGTGCTGAATGAGGCTGCAAAAATAGAGAATGCTAGTGCAGGAAACTTTTGGAGGCCTTCCTCAACTCTAAATTGAGCTCATGATAGCTCATTAGAAATCTCTCTCTGTCTAATTATCATTTGATGCAACAAGAAAGTCATTTGGACACTCCAGCTATGAGAAAACGTGATTTTCCCAAGGTCACTCCAGAAGTGCAGCAAACATCTTATATCACCTATAAATTTGAAATTTCTCCCAAACCATGATACCTGTGTAAAAAATAAAGGATTTTTTCTTTATTTACCTATTATGAACAAAAACCCCTCTCACTTTTGTCAAATTCATCTATGTTTGGTCAGAAACATAGTTTGAAGTGAACTGGCCCTATGAGTGCCAAATGGCTTGATTTTTTGGAATGATTTTTAAAAAAATGATGGAGACATGATCCTATGAGTTGGAATGGCCTCATACTTACTTATATGACCTACCTTATGGCTCCTCTGATCATATGACTCCTTTAAATAGAAAACCCTAGCTGAATGGGAGAGGAAATTAGGGTTTAGTGCTTGTGAACAATGATGACTTGGGAAACCTTAGGAAAAGACAACTCCCTTTGATATTTTATGTGTTGGAATGTGGATTTCTAAGTTGGAAGCCTTTGGGATACTGAATACTTATTAAATTTGAACTGACTGAAGAAAATCATGAGTTTATTCTGGGTCACCTTCACACCTTCTACTGTGCTTTATTGAAAATGAGACAATGCAATGATTTGACCTAATGAAACCCTAGTGATCTAATGAGAAATGAAAGAAACTGACTCAATGAGTTATTTTGACTAAAATTGAAATGAGAGCAAGATTGTTTCAAAACGATGAAGACATGGATGAGGGTCAGCAGGCATATGCTTGTGAAGGAAAATGGGACACTTGACAAGGACAACCACCAGTGGAATAATTTTATATCATGATCTAATGGAATGATTGAAAATTTATTCAAGATGGGACACCTAAGATGCACATGAAAATGTGTTTTGATCCCTAGTGGAAGTATGCAAATACTGACACAAACATTGGCTCCAGCTGGAGATGGTAGCTCCTTGGAGGTGCCAAGAACACCGTAGACCAAGTGCCTATTAATTGGGCAATGGAGTCAAAAGCTAAATACTAACTGAATACTGAAAACTTGACTCAATAAACTAACTAAAAATTCACTCAAACTAAAAACAACTGACAAATTGAAAAAGATACTCAGAATTGAGCTTATTCAACAAAACCTACTCTAACTGATCTGTTCATCACCTGATCAAGTGAAATGGAATAGCCAATGCAACCATGTAAGCATTCTAGCTGATTTTTGAATTCTCCACAAGTGCTTTCTTATGAAAAAGAAGAGAGAACTACTAAAAGGAAACTCGCATGAAAACTTGTCAAGAGATTGAATCTTGATGAAATTGCAAAGCATGAGCCCATTGGTTGACCTCAAGAATGTTGCGAAAGGATCTTCATAGGAATACATATTTATTTCCAGCCCATCGAATACATTATTTCTCTACTCTAGGTAGTTTTCGTACTTTGGTTTTGAAATTTTCCTAACATATGTGCTTTCTTTCTTTGATGACTGCAGCAAATTGAAAAAAGGATCCTGAAACTCGTGAATGAGTATTTTTTCCTAATGATAAAAAAAAAAACAAAAAAATTCTTCATTACTCTCCTGATATAACTGCAAATCTTGGTATGAGCTTTGTAATGAAACACCTGTCGAACAAAACAATGAAGTCGGTTGTTGAATCAATTTTATATCAACACTCTTTTCAGGCTCACAGTTAGCTAATGGAGAAGGACTTTTACTGCATATATCATCCAACACATCAACTATTGGGTCATGAAAAATGTGAAAAGACTGTTGCAACCTATTTTCCATTGTCTCTAATGAAACTGCATGACTTTCTACAGGTTTCTCATCCTTTTCTTTAAAGACATTATGAAAGGTTTCCTTTAAAAACTGAAATGCTTCAAAACACAATGGTACAAAATCAACTTGTATCATTTGATCATATGTTTCAGCTTCCAAGCCTTCATCTGCAACTGGACATTCAATGGCATTCGGTGGCTACAAATCTAGAGCTAAGGAGGATGCTATGTTGCAAATGATTTCCTCAACCATTTCAGGAGAAGGTTTCTCATTAAAAACTTGCTCAAGAAGCTCATTATCTACCTCAACCTCAACATCAAAACTGAAAGAATGTTGATTTCTAATCTTGGAAAAAATTTATTTCAGAAATTGAAATGAAGATAAACATAAAGGCAAAGATCCTTCACTTATTTCAAAATTTTCAGCATTTTCCTCATCTATTTCATCATAAATATGCATCGGTTGATCACTGTTTTCAAGTTGCTACAACTGAACTTCCTCCCACAAACCAACTGTTGATTTCTCCACAAGATTAGCTTTAGTTTGGATAACATAATCATAATCTTAATGATCAAACTTTGGCAAATCATCAATATAAGTAATGTCACCAATCATACACATTAGATTATCAGATTTGTTTCTCCTCGAATTGATCTACAAATCCATTTTCTAATCTATGGTGGTTGGGATTAGCAGGAAAATATTTAGGGCTTGCAATCTCTTCTTTTTCTGGGATAAGTGGGTTTTCATGATCTTGAATGGAAAATACATCTCTCATGGTGATCCTTTGCATCATTTCCTATGTTGTACTTACCAAAATTTCGAGCTTTACCTTTGAAGATGTCAGGTGCTCTGCAATGTTCTTCTTCTCTTCTTCCTTCAACTTTTACCTTCTTATCAGCAGATGAGTCTCTACATCTACTGCATTGTTCTGCATCTCTTCAAGTGTTGTAAGATTCCATTTCTCTCAGCCGAAACTCCATTTCCAGATCAAAGGCATCTAAGTAATGTAAAAGAGCTGAGCCGGGAGGAGGTCTTATATCAACAGGTATCGAATAATAGAATTGATTTAATCTGGTAGAAAAATTTTGTACTATCTCCCCTAGCTATCTTTTCAGCTTGACATACTCTTCTAGAATCAGGAAAGGGTTTTGTCTAACCACCCACTTGTTGAGGAAAAAATTGACGAACTGCGGGAAATATGAGATGCTCGTGGCAGGCAAGTTTTTGAACCAACTCTTGACTTGGCCTTGCAAAGAAAGAGAAAATAGCCTGATACTAACATCCTTTTCGTCAACTTCAAAAAGGCCTAGGAAAGTCTCAAAATTCTGCATATGTCTCTCAGCAGTGATGTTGTCATATTCACCATCAAACCTCGACAGATATAGGTAATGATTTTCAGGGAAAGCATGGAGTATAGGAGGTAAGATGAGTGGTTTGTATTGATCCGGGAATATAAAAGGTGTAGGAGTATGTACAGAAGTTGTAGGATCAGTCTTGATCTCTTTAGGCTCATCAATTTGAAGATGGTCATCATAAGATTCAGAAAAAGGATGTGAACCAATATCAAAGCAAAACTCGGTGTTTACACTTTTAGAATAGGTCGAATCAATATTTTGATCATATTTATCATAAAACAAACTCTGGAAAACTTTTAGGATAGTTTCAGGAAAAGAAAAGAAGTAATTTACAAGAAATAAAATTACATCTTGAATACAATTCCACTTTGAATACCTGAATTTTGTGTAAGATCCTTCCATTTTCCTGCTGGCAAGGTCGATCCTCCAGTGGAGTCTTTACATCAAGTTGGAGTCGCCAGGTGAAGCATTCAGCCTTCATATGTGTCCAATTTTTTTTCACCAGCAACAATTAGATCTAAATCTTTTTCATTCTTTCCCAACAAAGATATGATTTTTCGTCTTTCCCAGTATGGTCGCCAAAATGTTATCATTTGGATTGAACTTCAAGGCTGAGAGAGGCAATCCCGAGGTAACCTAAAACCATACGTTAGACTTGGTATCTTACCCTACCAAATGAGAGAGGGATCTCTCGATAGAATCACAGCCAAGAGGGCTGGATGAAAAATATTTTAGGCTAGCTAAGGGGTACAGGGGGTTTTGATTTTGATTTTAGGGTTGGGCTCACTGGGCAGGAATTAGTTCAAGAGGATAGATTAGGGCCAGATGGATGAAATTGCAGTCTTCTTGATGGGGAAAGGTAGGTAAAAGTTTTAAACATTCAAAGAGGATTAAATGAGATGGAAATACTGGTGAGGAGCTAAGGAAATCATTTAAAATGTATTTTCCCTAAACTGAAGAAATTGAACACAGTATACTGAATTTCCCAAAACAGAGCATATGAATTTTGGCTTTCAAACATGAAATCAAGTATATTATAGATGTGAAATGGCTTATGAATTAACAATACATTCTAACAAATCAATCACAGAGAAGAAACAATGTGTAAAACTCATACCACAGGGATCCCAAGAAAATAGCTGCAATTTTCCATTAATGTCCAAGTCAGAATGATAATTGATCAATACAATCTCTTCAACTGATGCCAACCATTACAAAAAATGAAAAAATATACCTTATAGACCTCAAAACCACTTCCTCTCATCCTCAAGGGTCGAATTCATGAGGTGAGGGACTTGTTACACCAAAAGCTAAACTGGATGCTAAATCCTAGGATGAGGAAAGTGACTCATTCCCATCTGTTAGAACAGATACATTTGACTTCAAATTAATGATTACCTAATGTATCTACCTTAGGTAAATGTAAAGCATGATATTTACATTGGTAAATTCTCATTTACCCAAAGTAAAAATTGAAATAGAGGTGAAACTTCAAAATTTGAGTAAACTGGTAACACTATAAATTCCTTGGTAAACGCGTAGCGCCATGACAGAAAATTTGACCTATTTTGTAAGCCACTTTTGGAGGCCTTCCCCTTGTCCAAATCAGCTCCATGATAGCTCATTGGAAAGGCCTCTGACTCTAGTTTCCATAAATTCTTTCACTTTCCAAAATTGTGTTAAGTCCCTATATTAATAGTGTAGTCCCTTATTATGTTAGTGTAGCCCCCCTTATTGTTATTGTTGTACCACTGTAACCCCCATATTGTTATTATTGTGCCTTTACATTATTATTGTTAGGTCAACTAGGGTTACATTGTGGCGCCACTAGGATTACATTTCAGCCCCATGGACTCCTATATATAGAAAGGAGGTTTTGTCCTTTTTATCATCTAAGAATTGTTCATTCATGTAATGTATTGGAGGTTTCCCCCTCGAAGTGGCTTATTTCTAAGGCATTGATATCTCTTTTCTTCTATTTTTGGAGCTGGTTTCACAACATTTGGTATCAGAGCTTTGGATTCTAGGGTTTCTCTGCTCCAAACAGGTCATCGTGGAAATTTCACTATAACTTTTTTTCTACGAAGGTTAAGAAGATGAAATTTTTAGAGCACGAAGCCAAAATCCTGAGGAACATTGTTGGAAACTTTCAGAGCTTGGTTCGCAAAATTTTCGGAGATGTGATCTGTGGAAGTTAGGGATTTTTGCATACTCTTGAATTTAACCTAAACAGGTCATCATGGAATTTGCACTATAATGTTTTTTCTACAAAGGTTCATAAGCTGAAATTTTTAGAGCACGCAACTGAATTCCCGAGGAACATTGTCACAAAATTTTAGAGCTTGGTTCGCAATATTTTCAGAGATATGGTCTGTGGAAGTTAGGGATTTTTCAGGCTCCCAAATTTCATCTCAAAAATGTGATCGTAGGAAAATCTTCATAACTCTCTCTCTGGGCATCGGATTGGAATGTTGTAAAAATTTATCGCAAGTACATGGATTTTAGTTTCATGTCTATCAATTTAAAAGCCTAAGGAGGAAACAGTGACACGTGGAAATTCGTACAAGTTCGCTCTACCGAACCAGTCCATAATTAGGTCATCGTAGGAGATTGGTTACAACTTTGCCTTCAAGAATCCAAATCAGGTCAGACCTGTGGCATTCGAAAAATAATTCAAAGGGCTACCTTATTGAAAAATTTCAAATATTGAAGATCTGAAATCACATAGATAATTCAGTTTCAATATAGAGCTCCTAAAAATAAAGAAAAAAGTGTGTATTTGGTTTTTAAAATTGCATAACGATTGTTTGAAAAAGTAGTTTGAAGTGATTCCAAAGGCATATTTTAGAATTTTTATCAGTATTGGGTTCTATAATTCCTCCAAAAAATAATTCCATACCTATTAAGCCCTCAAAAATCTATACTATGATGCATGAAGAGGAATAATTGCAGTATGAGATATCAAAATTACGGTACCAAGTGCAACAAGTTTCGATCTTACGAAGAGCAACTGAATATGACATAGATGGTTTAAAAGAAAAATGAAGGCTAATTTGGATGGTCTAAAGGATCAAATAATAGCTAATATGGATGATAAATTATTGGAAGATCAAATCGAGCATCAACAACAAGTTCTCCAACTCTCAAATAATAACCTAACTTTGGTGCAAAATCTAATGAAACAACAGGAAGATCAACATCACATCGCAAGAAGTTATGAAGCAGTCACAGAAACAAGAACTCGACAAGTACGATCAATTTCAAAGTATCTCAGTAAGTGGAATAACTTTCCTGTAGAATATTCCACATGGGAGGATGAGAATTTTATACAGAAGCATCAAGAAATAATCAAGCATTGAGGATAACATTTGTTTGAAGGAGAGGGGCATGTTAAGTCCCTGTATTAATAGTGTAGTCCCATATTATGTTAGTGTAGCCCCCCTTATTATTATTGTTGTACCCCTGTAACCCCCATATTGTTATTATTGTGTCCTTACATTATTATTTTTAGGTCGGATAGGGTTACATTGTGGCCCCACTAGGATTACATTGTGGCCCCATGGACTCCTATATATAGAAAGGAGGTTTTGTCATTTGTATCATCCAAGAATTGTTCATTCGTGTAATGTAGTGGAGGTTGCCCCCTTGAAGTGGCTTATTTATAAGGCATTGATATCTCTTTTCTTCTATTTTTGGAGCTGGTTTCACAAAAAATTGTGTCCATCTGCTCTTTCAAAAACATGTTCTCCCAAGGTTGGTAAACACGCAGCGCCAAGGCCAAAAAGAGGGCAGAAACATGATTTTTTGATGATTTTTGGACTTTTTGATGAACCAGTTTTGCTCCAAATATCCTGAAACATTCTGAGGTTGATGTACTCATCCCTAGGAACATGAATATGCTGACCATTTTCCATTTGGATGGCCCAAAAATAAGCGCAGTGCCAGTGGCGTTGCACATTTAGAACAATTTTTGTATGCTAAACTGTCCCAAAAATCAAAATTTGTACAAGGTTGCCAAAATGTACCAAAATTGTGAATTTGCTTGCTGATTTAGAGGTTAGAGGCATGGTGAGACACCTCAGCAAGAATTTCTAACTTCCCATTCTCCTTTTCCTTGACTAGGGTTTCCTTCAATTTGTTCTTCAACTGCCTGATCTTGGCATATTTCTCTTGGATGATCAGTCTTGAGTTGTCATGGTCATCTAGGTCATCCAAGTCCACCAAGTAAAACTCTCTCTCTCACTCATGATGAAGGTCTTCCTCTTCTTCCATGTTTCAGTTGTGTTTTGGGAAAAACCCTTAGGAAGAAGGTGAAGGGAAAGGGAGTAGGATAGTGGGGTTAGGGAGTTGGGATGGCTAAGGGAAAATTTAGAGAAGTAGGGAAGGGAGTTAGGGAGTTGTGGGAAGTGATGGGAGAGAAAAAGGCTTAGGGAGATAGGCTAAGAAATAAAATTACAGGGATTTTTTTTAGGTAACTAGGAAATGCCACCTAGATTTAGGGTTTTGGGAATAGAGCTAGGGAAAAGGGATTGGAGGAGTGTAAGGGCAAGGGAAGTGTCTAGGGAGTGAATTAGGGTGTAAGGAAGGAAGAAATAGGGTCTAGGGAAAAAATTTAGGCATGTATTGGTGATAATTAGGGTTTCTTAGCTCAACACTTGTGATGGTAAATGAAAAGAGTTTATGCCATAAACTTGCAATTGTGAAATGAGAGTAGGGCATAAAATGGTGTCACTTACTTGTTTGGAGGTGAGGAGACCTTGAATTTCAGGTTGGAGAACTTGCAATAGAGCTTGGGAGGATTTTTGAGACTCTCGTAGCAGTGCAGCGCTAGTTATAGGAGCACAGCACCACTAGGTCAGGAGCACAGCGCAAAGCATTGGAGCACAACACCAAGCACAGAAGCGTAACGCCATGTAATATTCCTTTTTCGGGAATTTCTGCAATATGGTCCTCAAGGACACTATATAAGGAAGGAAATGTAAAAATAAGCTGAAGGGGGACTTGGATCCCCTTGTTAACTCATTAGACACTTCTCTTCCAGAATTTGAGCCCAAATAAATGTCTCTAGATGGGTTATTCAGATCTCCGCAAACTAGATCCTTTAGAGAATGCTCAAAGAGAGAGCTTACAACAATACATGAACACAATCATAAAAATATACAAATTTGAATATGTCATAAGATGAAATATAATACAACCATCATGTTCATTAATATATCAGCAACAATATACAGAAATATCATGAGGAATAAACCCCTCATGCAATGGAAATCAATCTCCAAAGATTAACACATGAAATACAAGAGATGCAGCAACTGCACAAAATTTCGGAAAGCAGTGACTGCGTTGTCTCTACGAGAGTAGCTGCTGTTGTAGATGTCAATACATGAAATATGGTTGATACAAATAGAGAAATCCCCAAGAATAGAAGAAGGGGCTCCAATACAAGATTTCTAGCCAATCTAGGGGAGATTACCAGAAATGCCGGAGAATATACAAATGTGACAAATAACTTGTCACTGAAACTAAATCGAAATAATAATGAGGCTACGGAAGATCTGAAATACTCATGCCCTCCTCTGATAATGTTCCCAAGCAAAGGGCTGATCCCTTTTACTCAAAAACACTCCTCTTGATAAGCTCAAACGACCCTCCCAGCAACTGCCTGCATGAAATAACGTAGTTCCAGCCCTAGACTGAACTGTGAGAGATGGTGAATGATTGGCCTAGTTCCAAAGATCTGAAATGATTCTCAAGAGTCTCCTCTTCTGCTCCTCCAAAGAATATACAAGATCTCCACTGAAGAACAAGCCAAAGAATGACTCTATGAGTTCCTCTGTTGCTGCACCCAGCAACTCAACATTTTCTACCCAACAGAATAACGCTGTAGCTGAAGGATTAATCTTGGAAAAATTCCGAAATGAGGAAATGGAGCTAAAACCTCTCCTTCCTTGAGGATGAGGTAGGGATTCCCGACCAGGAACACCCTTGGGTTCAAGAACACTACAACCCTGCTAAATAGCCTGAGGATGCAAGTCTTCCCAGACCCAACGAAAATGATAAGCTAATGCATAATGAAAATGGGCTGCCATATCCTCCTTATAAATAAAATGAACTCCTCTCACCATGGGTCCCATTCACACTTGCCACCTAGCTCATGCAAGTGGAGCCTCAATGTATCTAGACAGTTTAGTTGACTTGGTCAAAATGACTAGATCAAGCATGATCCAATCCTGTTCACACCATGTGGTGCTCAAATCAGCTACTTTATTCTTCCTCCTTTCACATGAGGAGTGTTTATTCTTCCTTCTCAAAGATAATGGGGCCTCCTTACCCATTTTATTTAACTAAATAAAATATTGTTAACTATAATGTCCCTTTTAGCTTGAGGCTAAAAATTGGGAACATTACAGTCCTCCCCCTTCAAAATGTTGCTTGTCCTCAAGCAACTGCAAGGTAGAGAAAAATTTCCTCCTCCCCTTCTTGTGGCCTCCTAATCAATATACCCCCCCATATTTCATCAAAGTATGCAATAAATCTGTCCTCCATGTATCCCTCCAAGTGTGTAAAAGCAAGGTATACATCATGAGACAATAGAAGATGCAAGTGGAAATATCCTTGTTGTTCAATGGCCTCCTGAAGGTAGGAGTGATGAAAAACATGGGAAGTCTTATTCCCAATGAATGACTCCTTCACCCATGCAATCATCCAAATGAAATGAGCCATCCTAGGTAGCTCAACAAAGCAGTCCTCAACCCCGAATCTATGCAACATGTTGGGGCTGAATGGAGAGTTTATATTTTCCCATCCAAGTAGTTTCTCTCTCCATTTATGATAAGCATGAGGGGGTTGCTGATATTGGGCTGAAATTTAATGGCCTCCATAATTGGCCCAAGCCTCCCCACAAAAATAATCAACCAAGAAGTGCCTCCTCCCACAACGCATTTTCTCCCAATAGCTCCTCCTATATGAAGAGAAAAGTAGTGACATGGTAATCATGGTGTGCCCATTGTTTCTCCTGAAACATACAACATGTGAAAAGGGGAGAATCATACTCTCGATGGGCATATTTGACTCCAATCCCACTCTCCAAACAAAGCATCCCATGAGTATACAAACATCGGTAACATATGGAAGAAAAATACAATGAAAACAAGCTGCCACATGGAAATCGGAGAGTGAATCATAGTTCCACATGGGGAACCAGCACAGTGCATTCCATGCCTGCCTCAAAACAAAAGATAACAAGTGCTTTACTAGCCACTTGTTTGTTGCCACATTCATCTCATAGGATGTGAACATTAATGTACAATGTGGTGTTAATGGTGCACACCAAGATTCATGTGGCTTCCCCCACAAACCACCATTAAGGTAGCCAAAATCAATGCTACAAGTAGTTGCAAGTACATAATACAAAATGCAAGAAGGGATGATCCTTCTTGATACAATATGATGCTCATATAAAGTAAAGAAGTACAAAACATAATGTGAAATTATGCCTTCTCTACCATGTACTTGAGACCTTGAGCTGAAATCGCTCAATTGAAAAGCTCCCTCACTTCCAATGAGTAGGAAGGTGGCTATGACATCCTCTCTATCACCATCTGGGCTATGCATCTCTCCATATGCTGATGTATGTCCTACTGGATGCCCTCCCAAGTGAACTCCTCTAACAAAACAAGATATGCATCAAGGTGCATAGCTAAGAAGTCCTCATGTGCTACATGTAATAGTTTCTCCTTGAGACTAGATTCCCTAGTCAAGAAGATTCTGCCATAACAATAGATGACCATATCATCCACCATGTATTTGTCATCTCCCTCTGGGTCATCAAGAACCATGCATGCACCAAGATCATTGGAGTACTCTACCAAAATTTGAGACCTCCAATACGAATCAATCCTCCTCATAGACAGTGCTGGTGATCTAGCATGTGAAGCTTTCCTCATGCTGATGCCTGCTACTTTGAAATCCCCCATGCCAAATTCATCCTCCAAAATGTTGCCATGCCCATCATGCAGCTGCTCATGCTCAAGTAGTGATGGTGTCCTTTAGAAGTTGGCCTCCCATGAGAAGTTGTCATCCACAAGGAATCTCTCAAGCTAGGTCAAAGTAAGCATGATGGGTCTCCATCCAATCCCATGTGTGAAATATTCCTTCCTCAAAGGAAGTGTCCTCTCCAAATCTATGGAGAAATCATCCTGCATCATGAAGATGCCATCCTCCATCCCTGCATCAAACTATGTCAGCGTAGTATAACTGATGAGAGTGGGTGATACTGAAAATGAGAGGGTGTCTCCATCCTCCTTGGGTTTACCCCAAACTCTCTGCGTTGTGCTGGACTCCTCCAATTTCTTCACCTCTCCGGAATCCAAGAGTGGTGAACCAAATGACAAGATGCCCCTCATCAACTCTAGATCAGGTGGCCTCCCAGGTGGAAGGCCTCCATATAGTGAGACATCAAGTTCTGAAGTGGACTGTATGTATGAGTGGACTGATTTTTCCCTCTCTTCACTATGTTGTACAGTCTCCTTCCTTTGTGCAGAAACTTTCCAGAATAGATAGGGGTGTATCAATCCTTGATGTTGATCCTTCTCTTCCTCTTCCATCTCACAATCCTCCAATGCTACTATATGCTGCTCAGGATTTGCGACTGGGTCCTCACATGTAGTATCTCTTGGAATCCCTTGCATAGAAACAAGGACTCCTCCCATGGAAGCAATGGCTCCCATCTCATCTCCATGTGGTGATGGATCTTCCTCCAATGATACAATTCCGTGGGTTATTCTATGCACATTCTCTTCACCAATATGTGAGTATGCCTCCCCTTCAATGAGAGACCATGGATTTTGGTCTTCCTCTGAAAGAGGGATATCCATGTTATCACAAATGGAAGAGTGCCCTTCATACAATGGGGGTCTTGCCTCTAACGAGTCATCATTCAAGTTTTCTTCCCCTCTAGAAATGTGGAGTGGAGTTTGTTTCATGTTTCCTTCCAATGCATGCAAAGTGTTTGAAATTATGATGCATGATGATTCACATTAACTTCCATCAAATTTATTCACCAAACCCTTAGTGAATTCATCATATGTTTTTACAGTTGCATGAAAATGTGAAACAGAATTTTCAAACCAACAATCATGAGCCATACCTTTGAGATGCTCCTCCAGGGGCCTCATCTTCTTCCTCCACCCTCCCGGTAGTGCAAGTGGGTAATGGACTGTGTTGTGGATCTGCATGTGTGGCTGATGCTCACACCCAACGTGGTCACAACTAGGGCTTGCTTCATCCACAAACCCTCTCAGAAAATCTCTCCAGTTTTCCCTTTCTATCTTCTCAAGGTCTTCAATGATACCTTCCAGGGTCTGGAAAAGAAGAAGGGAAACCTCCTCTTATGTCATTCCTCTTTTCTTGTTTCCTTTGTGAATATCCTCTCCTTGGAGAGAAGCTCCTCTTTCTGACAACATTAAATCTTGTGCACAGGCTGAGCCAAGATTGATGCTCTGATTCCACTGTAATATTCCTTTTTCGGGAATTTCTGCAATATGGTCCTCAAGGACGCTATATAAAGAAGGAAATGTAAAAATAAGCTGAAGGGGGAATTGGATCCCCTTGTTAACTCATTAAACAATTCTCTTCCAAAATTTGAGCCCAAATAAATGTCTCTAGATGGGTTACTCAGATCTCCCCAAACTAGATCCCTTAGAGAATGCTCAAAGAGAGAGCTTACAGCAATACATGAACACAATCATAAAACTCTGCAAATCTGAATATGTCATAAGATTAAATATAACACAGCCATCATTTTCATTAATATATCAGCAACAATATACATAAATATCATGAGGAATAAACCCCTCATGCAATGGAAATCAATCTCCAAAGATTAACACATGAAATACAAGAGATGCAACAACTGCACAAAATGCCGGAAAGCAGTGATTGCACTGTCTCTATGAGAGTAGTTGCTGCTATAGATGTCAATACATGAAATATGGCTGATACATACAGAGAAATGCCCAATAATATAAGAAGGGGCTCCAATAAAATATTTCTAGCCAATCTAGGGGAAATTGCTAGAAATGCCAAAGAATATGCAAATGTGACAAATAACTTGTCACTGCAACTGAATCAAAATAAGAATGAGGCTATGGCAGATCTGAAATACTCATGCCCTCCTCTGATAATGTTCTCAGGAAAATTTTTGATCCATTTTACTCAAAAACACTCCTCCTGATAAGCTCAGATGACCCTCCCAGCAACTGCCTGCATGAAATAATGCAGTTCCAGCCCTAGACTGCACTGTGAGAGATGGTGAATGATTGGCCTAGTGAAAAATATCTGAAATGGTGCCCGAGAGTCTCCTCTTCTGCTCCTACAAATAATATACAAGATCTCCACTGAATAACAAGCCAAAGAATGACTCTATGAGTTCCTCTGTTGCTGCACCCAGCAACTCAACGTTTTCTACCCAACAGAATAACGTTGTAGCTAAAGGATTAAGCTTGGCCAAATGCCGGAATGAGGAAATGGAGCTCAAACCCTCTCCTTCCATGAGGATGAGGTATGGATTCCCGAACAGGAACACTCTTGGGTTCAATAACACTACAACCCTGCTAAACAGTTCGGGGATGCAAGTCTTCGCAAACCCAACGAAATTGATAAGCTAATGCATAATGAAAATGGGCTGCCATCTCCTCCTTATAAATAAAATGAACTCCTCTAACCATGGGTCCCATTCACACTTTCCACCTAGCTCATGCAAGTGGAGCCTCCACTAAACTACGCTATCCAAGAAGGTTCAATTTATCTAGACAATTTAGTTGACTTGGTCAAAATGACTAGATCAAGTATAATCTAATCCTGTTCACACCATGTGGTTTTCAAATCAGCTGCTTTATTCTTCCTCCTTTCACATGAGGAGTGTTTATTCTTCCTTCTCAAAGATAATGGGGCCTCCTTACCCATTTTATTTAACTAAATAAAATACTAATAACTATAATGTCCCTTTTAGCTTGAGGCTAAAAACTGGGAACATTACACGCCACTAGGTCAAGAGCGCAACACCACCTTCAAAATTACTTTTGGATAACTTCCCGAAGTCAAAATTGGACGCATGATAGCTCGTTGGAAATATTATCCTGTCTGAATTCCAAATATACCTTTTTTATGTTTGGAGTTCATTTTCCTGGTAAAAAATTTATTTTCTAAAGACTGGTCAAAAAGTGTTGAATGGGGGTGCAGAAATGCAGAGTGCTAGTGCAGGAAACTTTTGGAGGCTTTCCTCAACTCCAAATTGAGCTCATGATATCTCATTGGAAATATCTCTCTGTCTAGTTATCATTTGACTCATCAAGAAAGTTATTTGGACACTCAAGTTATGATAAAACTTAATTTTCCCAAGGTCACTCCAGAAGTGCAACAAACCTCTTGTAGCACCTGTAAATTTGATATTTATCCCAAACCATGATACTTGTGTAAAAAATGAAGGAGGTTTTTCTTTATTTACCTATTATGAACAAAAACCTCTTTCACGTTTTTCAAATTCATCTCTATTTGGTCGGAAACATAGTTTGAAGCGAAACTGGCCCTATGAGTGGCAAATGGCTTGATTTTTTGGAATGATTTCTTAAAAAATGATGGAGACATGATCTTATGAGTTGGAATGGCCTCATACTTACTGATATGACCTAACTTATGGCTCCTCTACTCATATGCCTCTTTTTCATAGCAAACCCTACCTGAATGGGAGAGGAAATTAACAATGATGACTTGGGCACCCTTGGGAAAAGACAACTGCCTTTGACATTTGATGTGTTAGCATGTGGATTTATGAGTTGGCAGCCTTTGGGAGAATGAATAATTATTAAATTTGAAATGACTGAAGAAAATCATGAGTTTATTCTAGGTCACTTTCACACCTTCTGGTGCCCTTTATTGAAAATGAGACAATGCAATGATTTGACCTAATGGAACCCTAGTGACCTAATGAGAAATGAAAGAAACTGACTCAATGAATGATTTTGAATAAAAGTGAAATGAGAGTAGGATTTTTTTCAAAATGATGAAGACATGGATGAGGGTCAGCAGGCATTTGCTTATGAAGGAAAATGGGACACTTGACAAGGAAAACCACCAGTGGAACAATTTTATATCATGACCTAATGGAATGACTGAAAATTTATTTAGAATGGGACACCTAAGATGCACATGCAAATGTGTTTTGATCCCTAGTGGAAGTATGCAAATACTGACACTAACACGGTGAGGCATTCCTTCTGCAAATGTAGACACACTTTGTCGCCCACCTAGAAGTGGTGTGGCACCTGATGTTGATCATGTCGTTGCTTGTACTTAGCATTGGCTATGTCCAATATTTCATGAACCTATTGGCATATGTGTTGAATGTGCTCAATGAATTTGTTATCTTTTTCATCTTCAGATTAGACATGAGTCGAATTGGCCTCAGTAGCCACAAATGGCATGGCTACATCAATGGGACATAGTGACTTGAACCCCAAGCCCACCTAAAAGGCGATGTGGTCGGTTGAGTTGTGGAGATCCCGGTTATAACTATGTTGTACATAGGGAAGGTTCTCATCCCATGTGCTTGGATACTTTGAATTATACATGCGCAGAATGTGAACAATCATCCTGTTGATGACCTCTGTCTGGCCATCAGTTTGGGGATGGAAATTTGTGGACTTGGTGAGCTTTGTGTCTAGAATTGATAAGAGGATGGACCAAAATGTGTTGAGGAACCTGTTGTTCCGATTTGAGATGATAGACTGTGAGATCCCAAAGTGCACCCACAATCATTCAAAGAATATTTTAGCAGTGGCTTCTGCTATGATATTCTTCTTGCAAGTCGACTTAATGGCCATCTTCGAGAATCTGTCGACGACCACGAAAACATAGCCATTTCCATGCTTAGTAGAAGGAAGGCCCGAAATGTAATCCATGGATATGGATTCCCAAGTTCAACTATGGGTAAGTAGCAGAGTATAGAGGCCTTGCTTCTTGATGGTCAGTTTGGAAATGGAGCAAGCAGTGCAGGATCTAATGTACTTCCCAACATCATGTCGAAGGTTCGGCCAATAGAAATACTTTTGCAGTACTGCCACTGTTTTCTTGACCCCGAAATTCCCAACGAGTCGACTGTAGTGTGTTTCCCAAATCATCTTGGCATGCTCGCTTTAAGGAAAACAAAGGTGTCCCAGGTGACATAGAAGTGCATCTTGGAGGTGAAATTTGGAACTTGCGTACCCTCCAAGAGTGTCTTGTATGTGTGGTGGAATTCTGGATTGCTCTTGAAGAGAAGCATCCAATCAGAAGTCTCGTGCCTGCAAGAGTTGAGAATGGTGGTTAGCGCCACGATCGGTGGTCAGTTGAGGCAGTCTGCAACATTATCGATGCTTCCCTTCTTATACTTGATGTTTAAATGAAATTATTGCAAATATGTGGACCACTTCTGATGGCGATCATTCTGCAACTTCCCTTGTGTCTGTATGAACTCCAAGGGTCAGTGGTCTATGTGGATGATTGTTTCCTTCCCCAAAATGTACTGCTTCCATTGGTGGCACGTGTGCACAATGGAATACATTTCTTTGTCATAAGTGGGATACTTGTGGACTGTGTCAGACAATGTCTCACTGTGATATGCCACTAGATGCCCCTGTTGAGTAATAACTTCCCCAATAGCATAGTCAGAGACATCTGTCTCGATTTCAAATGGTTGTTGCAAGTCTGGTAATGTGAGCATTGGGGCAAATCAAAGGTGATGTTTCAATTATATGAACGCCTTATGTTGAGATTCTGACCAAAATAATTTTTCTTTCGCTCCTCCCTTGGTGAGTTGACTCAAGGACCAAGTGATATGATAAAATCCCAACACGAACCTGCGGTAGAAATTAGCAAGACCTAGAAAGCTGCAAAGCTATGTTAGAGTGGTTGGGGCCGACCAATCCTGAATTACTTGAATCTTGGTTGGATCCACATGCACCCCCTGTTCATCAACAATGTATCCAAGATACTGGACCTTGTTCATGCCAAAAGTGCACTTCTCCAAATTGGCACACAGCTTGTGTTTCCGCAGTGTTTGGAGGACCTGTCGGATGCGGTGGAGGTGCTCTTCCCAAGTCTGGCTAAAGATCAGGATGTCATCCAAGTACGCTACTACAAATTATTTGGTGAATGGGCACAGGATGTCATCTATCAGCCTCGTGAAGGTTGCAGAAGAATTCCTCAACCCAAAAGGCATGACCAGCCATTCAAAAATTCCCTCCTTGGCTTTGAAGGCAGTCTTCCACACATCGAAGGGGTCGATTGGTACCTGGTGATACCCAGACTTAAAGTCGATATTGCTTAAATAATTTACCCCTTTGAGTTGATCCATAAGGTCATCAATATGTTGGATCAGGTACCTATTCCGGATAGTGATATTGTTCAGTGCCCGATAGTCAATAAAGAGTCTCCAAGTCCCATCCTTCTTCTTCAATAGCGCAATCGAGCTCCCATAGGGCGATGAAATCGAGCGAATGTGACCTTTCTACAACAGCTCCTGAATCTGCCTCTTGATTTCATTGTTCTCTAGAACATAGCACCAATAGATCAATCCATTAGGCAGTGGTGCACTTGTGGTCAAATCGATGAGGTTCCTGACTTGATAGTGTAGAGGCACCCAAGTGGTTGAGGTGAATATGTCCTCGTACTCCTCCACGACCTTGTCCATTTGTTGTTGTTGTGCAGAGGAGACCTCTCTGGAGGTTGTGGACATATTCTTCTTCTTGCCCTAGGGGCGATTATTAGGAAAACAAATTTCTTGGCTTTGGAAATGAGCTTACTGCATTTTTTTGCAATAACCAAAGAGATAGTCTTATGCGGTGGTACCTCTGGTATCCTATACAACTTATTTCCCAAAGTAACAATAACAGCATAAGGTCAAGACTCATACACAACATGTCGCTTCCACAAGTATGGTTGGCCTAATAATACATCACAAACATCAAGAGGAGAAATGTCACATGATACCTCATATGTGAAGGGCTTGATGTTGTAGGGAAGGCAGCACTACTGGTTGACGCGAAGATCTCATCCTTGGTGAAGCCACCAGATGGTGTACGACTGTGGGTGTGTTATGGTTGGAAAGCCCAAATGATTCATGACCTCAGCTCAAACCACTGTCAATAATGAACTGTAGTGGGGAACCCTTTACCCATATCTGAGAGTGGAAGAGACGCTCCTCCTCCTCTGGATCTTCTAGTTCCTCTTTCTGGATCTTTACAGTGGCCATGGTGGCATTGGGCTCCGCATCAATCATATGCTTCCCTTTTTCATTCCACTTGTTGGGTTCTTATTCAAAGTTGGAACATGCATATGATTCAAAAGCCCTCATCTCGGCCACCAGTGACTGCTTGGTCTGACACTCACTTCTGTTGTGAGTGGAGCTCTTATGGAACTCACACCACTTTCCCGTGTCCTTCTTCAACTTCGTGGTGTTTTTCTTTGCTTGCGGCTTTGGTAGGTTATCTTGGGCTGCCATGCCTTGGATTTGTCCTTTTTTCTGTGGTTTGTGGGCACCTTTCCCTTGATTTTGATTCGAAAATCCAAAGTCTTGCTTCTTCTATTTGAACTTCTACTCAATCTTGGTAGAATACTGGTATGCCATACCAAGCGAGGAGATGTCGAGGAACTCCATTTCCTCTTGAATGTATATGTGTAGACAACTGCAGTACTTCAACACCAAATTTTTCTCTAAATATTTGATACCCAACTTTGTGCGCAGGGTATGGAGCAGATTTGTCAGCTCATGTACATCTTGATCCCTTTGCTGCCGCAACGTGGTGCATTGTATGTACTTGTCCTCATAGCTCCCCATGGGATAATATTTTTCCTTGATGGCATCTCGAAAATAATTCCAAGTGGGTGCGAGTGAGAACAGAGAGGGTTCCCCCTCGTCCTTTTTATCACGGTAGGTTTCCCACCAGCCCTTGACATGGGGGGTAGCTTTGAGTAGTGCAAAAATAATCTTCTCTTAGTCGGAAACGTCATGAACTGAGAAACATCCTTCTAATATATTCAACCATATATCTATGGCATCTGCATACATTTGGCCCTCAAATATGGGAATGTCAAAGTTTACTTGTACCTTAAAAGGAGTTGTGCCTCCAGAGTGGTTGCTCGATGTAGATGTGCCGCGAGTGGGTAGTCCTTGAAGGATCTGGGTAAAGTTATCCATCATCATGTTCCTTTGCTTTTCGAGGGCCTCCTTAAGAAATATTTTGATAGGATATCATACTCCCTCATCTTTCTTTTCATCCCCCATGGGCGACCATCGGGGTTTGTGAGGCTGATCTTGCAAAGGTTCAACCATATCGAGCCCTAACTCATTATAACTCGACCTCATTGGGGACATGCAAAGAAGGATCGAGAAAGAGAAGACTGCTCTGATACCACTGATTTGGATTTATGCAAGAGTGCAATAGAATACACATATAACCATAAATATAAAAAATTTGCGGAAATAACAATTCATTTCATCAATATCAAAGAACTGAATTTTTTTTACAGAGAGAATGGAAATAAACTAGCTAGGGCGCTGGTAGCTTATCTTTGAGAAGAGATGTAGTGGCAAAATGCCTCTGAACTCTGTGTTACAATGAGACTCAAAGGCCTATATATTATTGAGAAACAATGGAAAACCCTATACATCCAAAAACCTAACCCTAAGAGATGAAACACCAGAATATGGGCCCCGTCGGGGTAAATTGGTACATCAATTTCCCGAGGTCGTAACTTTGGCATACTATCTCCGTTTAACGCACATGATACATCGTTAGAAAGATCTATTCGAGAACTAAAACTTCTAGTTGTGAATATTGAGTCTGGAACAGAATAGACTCATATTATTCGGAGAAGTGATGCCCAAAAGATGTTTAGGGCCTCAAAACAGCTCTGGAAGTTCAGGACCTGAAAAACTGCTAAAAATAGTAAAATGTGCTATAATTAAGGAAAATAAAAGACTAAAAGAAACAACAGTGGGGCCCCAAGTCGAATAGGCAGGTGGCCACCAATATCCACCTAGATCAATGCCACTTTATATGGTACAACAAAGGGCATTCGTGTTTTATGGCATGTTTGAGTGGATAGATCCCATGATGAGAAGGGTTCCTGATAGACACTTTGCACTCTAGAAATATAAGTTTAGGCTTGAGTAATATGGATTAAAATCAATTAAATAATTTCTATATATGCAAGAAACAAAGGATTGCTAAGTGCTTCCAGGATCTCTGTTGTAAATAAATATGTTTGTTGTATATACATATATATGTTGTTGGATGGAGCTATGAGACTCCCATTTACGATCAGATACCATCACCAAGATCTAGTCTTGATTTTCAGAAATCATCCTGGTAATTCTTCCTATATGAAGGGATCTTTGGCTAAGATTGTACATTGATATTTGGGACCTCCTGGGGGATTAGGGTACTTTTTGAGCTATGAGTGACCATAAGGTGATTGGTTCACCTTCCCTTATAGGTGTGCAGTGTATAGGGTGAGTGGTTCACCTTCCCCTTTACGTGTGTGGTGTACAAGTAGAGTGGTTGACCTTCCCCTGTGATGGATGCAATGTGTGTAGGATGAGTGGTTCACCTTCCCCTACGATTGATAACACGTGTGTGTAGTGAGTGGTTCATCTTCCTCTACTATTTATGACATATGTATAGGATGTGTGGTTCACCTTCTCCTATGGAATATGAGAAGGACGATTGGTTCACCTTCTCCTGCAGGTACCCCAATGAGAGATGCATATAGGCATCTATTGACATGTTAGTGGGACGTGGTTCATCCTTTCCCCACATGTAAGATGCTCATTCCCTACGACTGATGGTTGACATGTCAATGGGACGTGGTTCATCCTTACGCCACCTGTAGGATCCTTCCTACAATTTATGGTTAGCATGCATGTAGGACGTGGTTCATCCTTTTCCTACTCTCGGTGGTTTACATGCACGCATGATGTGGTTTATCCTTTTTGTAGGGCGATTTAATGGTATGTTAAATCCCTTGTCATTTAATAAGTCAAACTGGGGGTTTCGTAAACTTAGAAGCAAACCAAAATATATGGGACCTCAGATGAAACTATTGTAGAAAGTTTGTTTTAGGATGGAAATAAAGAAAGGAAATGCATATTACAAGTATGACTAAAGAAAACTGCAAAAGAAATCACATGCAAGAAAACTGAATTAAATCCTAAGGGTAGAAGTTAGATTCTAAGGGTGGAATGAATGAATTCCATGGCCTTTCTAAAACTTATAAACTAGTCTTTGAACAACTATTAGAAGCAAACTATGATAATCTAGAAAACGGGTAAACCTAGAACAACTATTGATTTAGTTATCAAGCAAGCAAACTATGAGAACTAGTAAACAATAAATTTAATGATAACTAAAGTGAAAATCTATTAGAAGTAAACTATGATAATCTAGAAATCAGTAAACTAATATAGAAAGTAGTAAATAACAATTAGTGATTTAATTTTAAAGCAAGCAAACTAAGATAGCTAGTAACAAAGCAGTTTAATGATAATCAAATCAAATCTAGGAAATGAAATCACACTTGGGGAAAGTAAATCACACTTGCAGAAATTAAAGCACACTTGCACGAAAGGAAATAAGAGAAATCAAACTATGTTACATATGTATGCGAACTGTGGTTGATGGGAATCTATCCATTCCTCAATGAGAACACATGAACAACTATCACATCTTAAGAATCAAACAACGCTCATAACTCATGATTTGGAGAAAATGATATTACTCATGTTGAACGAACAATCATAAATATGATTCTAACGAATAATTGACAACTTGTTGGCTTCCTTTGAAGGATGTTCCTCTTATTTATACATGAATTAGGGATATATTCTCAATAAATTTAAATCCCTTAAATATCTACTAGATCCATATTTGTCTCAACTTATCCCTAAACACTAGATACAAATCCTATGACACATCAAGATCTCCATGATATTTCTCCTTGGAATATGGTCCAGCTCTTGAGTTGAAATTCAAATTTGTACTTGGGAGGTCAAGTAAGACCCTTATAGAACCTCCAAATAAGCCTACACATGTCACAAATCTCATAACACATATATATGTATATGAAAACATGTTAATGTCCTAGTTTTTAATCATAAATTCACTTAAAAATACATAAAATAAATAACTTTGGAAAATTATTATGCTAACCCATATGATCATGAAGATGATTACTTAATATAGGCTTTAGGCTAGAGAGTTATGAAATGAGGGCTAAATGGTTATGAAATTCTGGAAATATGGATGAAGATGGAAGACAATTTTGAGACTCAACATACCCCCCAACTGAAGTTGTTGCATGTCCTCGTGCAACTATTGCATTGATTCATTTTTCCATAAGTTTATCTTCTTGAAATTATTTCCTCTTTATGAGATTTTGAATTTTATTGATTCTCTTCAAACTTTATGTCTTCATCTTCTCTTTTACAAAGTGTAATAAATTTGATTGAAACATATATTTTTTATGGTTGGTTCTTGTGTGACAATCAAAATTTTTGAGCATTGGTTCTTGGGTAACAATACTTTTATTTTTATTTTATTTTATTTTTTCATCAAATTACATGAAAACATTGAGAATTTTATTTTCAAGTCTTATAATAACTATTAATGAATTGATAATTTGCAAAGCATATAATCTTTTGGAACCATACTGCAAAAATAGTTGATTGGGAAGGATATGCGAGTTGAAATGAAATGAAAATGTGTGATGATGTATGAAATTTTAATATGAATTGGTGTCCCTTCCCCCCAACTAAAGGTGTTTTTTTAGTTTATGACAATATGAGGAAGGGAGTGAGGAATTTTCCAAAATTACAATATTAGCATTTTAAGGAATTTCATGACTAAAAATTAAAAAACAACATACCTTCACTTACCTTCAATGTGGATGAGTTTTGTTTACTGAAGAGTGTGGTTGTTGATGTTGGATCATGGAGCATTTAAACAAAAGAATTTGATCTACTTCTTTTTTCTCTTTGTGTTGATGACAATATTGTGATCATTATTGTTGTTGTTACAAATTGATTCTTGTTACAAACTGCTGAAATGATGTAGTCTTCAATCGTTACAAACCCTGATGGTACAATTCTAGTCATGCGAATAAATGTGTTAATGTCGAGCATGAAGAGAATTCATTGGATTACCAGCCATTAATGAATGTCGTTAACCAATGCGAGGCAAACTCACCATTAATTTCAATGAGTTCCAAGGTACCTAAGTACATCTTGTGAAGTGCAAATAGATGAGATGATGTTGAGCCACTTGCAAGATCCAACGATCAAGGGACATTGGTGTATTCCCATGATTTTCAGCGAGAGAACCTGTCATTAAGGCATACAAGCCTCAAGGTACTTGAAAGAGAACTCTAGCCTTGAACCTAGATAATGTGTTGAGGTCGATAAGCCAGGACTTGTTAGAAGGAAGGCCTTAATGAATCCTCCATCATCTAACGCGAGCATAAAACAATAATTTTGAAGGACTATGGATGAAAAATTTTGCAGTTGATCAAGGTTTATTTGAAAAAATGAAAAGGAAATGGAATGAATCAGCTTTGTAGAGGAGTTGAACGGTTTTATTGTTGGGTTGGATTTTAGTGAAAGCTAGGTAGGAAAATTACTGTGAAGGAAAATGAGATGAAGATCTTATTGACTAAATAAGTAGGAATGCAATGATAGAACTAGTATCTGAAGGGATTTCAAATAGTGTGGTGGATATTATTTGAAATTATTTATCCAAAATCATGTGCTCGTGCTTTAACATTTCATCTTTGATGTTTCTCTGATCATGTTCTTTTGAAAGAAATGTGGTCTTTGAGAGACATTGTTTTCTTATGGTCATTTGTTTGTCTTCCTGGAACCTACAAAAACTTAGTACTTTTTCTGCAATGAAATGTAAGATTATCAAAAGACAGAGGTGATAAATCTCTCTATTTATGAAATTTAGACAAAAAAACTGATAATTGGTACTAATAAAACAAATTCAAGAAATAAAATCAAATGAATTTTTACTTTTTTCGAAATTAGTGCCTCAGGTACCTGTCATGTCTTGTCAGAAATTTCTTCATTATTTTACTGTTTCAAATTCTAATGAAATATTTCTCATTTTTTAGATCTCTTCGATATCTTTCCAACGACATTTGAATCATCAAAAACCGATGTCATACGAGAAAGTTATGCTTATTTGAATTTTTTGTGAAACAATGAAAATAGTCATGAGTGAGTGTGACATGGCAACATGATGCTAATGTGAAAGATGAAGTAGGTAGATAATATGGCATGTTGATCATGAGTTTTTTATTAGAATGTGTTGTCAACAAAATAGATCATTGAATTAAATATAGAGCTGCATAATTGTTTTTTAGCTGAAAAATTGTACAATTTCTGCATCTAAAAATCCTACGTGGACAATTAGGTATACACAGATATGCAAATAATCAGTTTGATATTCAATTTAATCAGCACCTTCTCCATAAAAACGAGTAAATTCTTACTTTTTTTATTGATACAGTAAACAAATTTTATTAAAAAGGAAAAAAAAAATGAGTATGATTTTATGAAAATTACTCAAACCATGTAATCCATATAGTGTCACACTTAACACTTGCTCTATGGCAACATATGTCCTGCAGCATAAAAGTTGCATATAGTTGTTCTACACCATCCACTTGAAAATCCAATGGTTTCTAACATTTTTCAATTATTAGTAACCCCATCCAAACGTAGCAATTTTGTAGACTTCCAGCTACGCCTTACCAAACCTTTGGTAATCCAACATTGATTCATCTCGATATTCCCATTCATCTATCCACTCTCCAACATAAATGAGGGGACCATTGGAACTTGTGAGTATTTTCAACGTTTGAGCTCTGTTGTTATCGATATAGTCAATATTTTTCTAAACCAACATGCTTTTGAAAGTGGAATCATCATAGATATTGTAGTAATTCACATCAACGACAGTGATTATTAAGCCATTATTGATATCAAACAGCTATTTAGGATCCGTAGGAACAATTATGATGTACATTATCACATATGCATAGGAAAAATTCTTTCGAACTGTCATAACCTCTTTTATAATATGTTTCCAATGTGTCCAGGGGTACACTGATGCGCGCGAGGTTTATTCAACAACTCAATTCCTAGGAGAGCTAATTTTGAAGCATATCTGCCAGCGAGAAAGCTGATTATTGATATAATTTTATCAATTTTGTCTTTGTGAGATACTCAAGATATCCATCTTTGGTATCATTGTGTTCATGTCCGTTTTGGGAACCTGGAGCAGCATGGAGATCCAAAAATATGTCGATGTTATGTTTCTTAACCCATATGAATGTGTTATCCAAAGCTTTCAAAGATCCTCCTACAAACGGGGTAGGAGTATTGGGATCAATGGAAATACACCTCCTGTATATCAGGGAGATAATATTTGTTCCTTCTAGCATGGTCGCAACTGAAGCAGTGCATTAAATTGAAAACCATTTTTCCCAAGTAATCTGGTAAATAAGGTTCCAAATAACCCCTAAAATCTCTCAATTGGTTACAAATTTGAGAAAATTTCTCATGGAGAAAATAATTGACCCTGTATTGAGAAAAAACCATGTTTTATTTTTTTGATATTAACTTAAAATTATTCATAAACAAATTTTTAAAATGACTGGTCAAAAACTGTTACGTATTCTGGCTTGTGCTCCGGTAACAAAATCAATTGTTGCTGGTGGAAATCGAAATCTAGCTCGTGGGATCCTCTTTCTTGGTGGCGTGGTGTGGCATATCCTTACTCCAATGCCTCCATGGATGTGTGCCAAAACACCCAGTAAAGGCATAATAATAATAGTGCCTTAGTTTATCTCCACCTTTAGTACTCGAATCCTCATAAGACTCATTCTCCTCTATGCTTCTTCGATGACGATCTGCATTCTTTTTAGCAACCATGCTATTTCAAATGGATCCAAGTAAAGATGTGGTTGTATTTCCATCCCCAAAAATTACTAGCCTCACATCTCCATGCTTCAGTGTATAGTTACTGATAGAAATTGCTCTCTCTCTATGAAGATCACCATGTGGAATGTCCTCTTGTACATCAGCCTCCCATAGTTTCTTGAGATTGCGGTCAAATCACATTATCGACCAACCTATTGTGACTACAACCAAGATCTGTTTTCTTATTTCTCCTTGTTTATGTACTCGATCTACATAACCAGTTGCCATTGATACAACCTGTCTTCTTCCTACAATACGAACTCTTTCTGGTAGCAAAGATACCTCCTGAATTTGCTATCTGCAAAGATTTGGTTGTTCATGGGGTGGTTGGTTTTTATTTATTTTTGTTAATTTTTGTTTGTTAAATTTTCTTTTTATATATTTGTTCCATTTAAAATATATATATATATATATATATATATATATATATATATATAAAGAAACAATTTATATAAATATATAAAATTTCCAAAGTAATCTGGTAAATTTATCCTAAAAATCACAAAAACTTGTTTTTATTTGTTAGTCCTATTCTATTGAAAAATAAATGAAACGTTCTCTTAAGTATAAGATAATTTCCAATTCATCCATTTGCGTAACAATATCATGAGTAAACTCATATCCAAGTTTGAAAAATAAACCCTAGTGAATTCTTAGACATGATCATGAAGATTTGATGTTAAAAATTGTAGCCTAATGACTAGTTGAGACCAAATTTGAATGTGATATTTAGGTTTTTTATCTTCTTCAATTGTCCTAACACAAATCTCTTCAGACCTTTTTGTTGCAATTGTATTTTTATTGTGTGTGTGCGTGTGTGTTTTTTTTTTTTTTTAGTGGATGTGGTTTTTTTTGTTTTATTTCTATGTTTTCTATATGAAAATGAAAAATAAACTTAAATTAAAATGCCTAAATGCAGTTACACTAAATTAAAATGCCCCTAAATGAAAAATGCTTCCTAAATAATCCTCCTAACTTAGTTACTTCTAAATTTACTTCCCCGAAAATGGCACCAAAAATGTAGGGTGATTTAATGGTATGTTAAATCCCTTGTCATTTTAATATGTCAACCTGGGGGTTTCATAAAATTAGAAGAAAACCAAAATATATGGGACCTCAGATGAAACTGTTGTAGAAAGTTTTTTTAAGATGGAAAGAAAGAAAGGAAATGCATATTACAAGTATAACTAAAGAAAATTGCAAAAGAAATCACATGCAAGAAAACTGAATTAGATCCTAAGGGTAGAAGTTCGATTCTAAGGGTGGAATGAATGAATGTCATTGCCTTTATAAAAACTTATAAACTAATATTTCAACAATTATAATAAGACAACTATGATAATCTAGAAAGCGGATAAACCTAGAAAAACTATTGATTTAGTTATCAAGCAAGCAAGCTATGAGAACTAGTAAACAATAAATTTAATGATAACTAAAGTGCAAATCTATTAGAAGCAAACTATGATAATCTAGAAAGAAGTAAATAACAACTAGTGATTTACTTTTCAAGCAAGCAAACTAAGATAGCTAGTAAGAAAGCAATTTAATGACAATAAAATCAAATCTAGGAAATGAAATCATATTTGTGGAAAGTAAATCACACTTGCAGAAAGTAAAGCACACTTGCATGAAAGGAAATAACATAAATCAAACTATGTTACAGATGTATGCAAATTGTGGTTGATGGGGATCTGTCCATTCCTCAATGAGCACACATGAACAACTGTCACATCTTAAGAATCAAACAACACTCATAACTCATGATTTGGAGAAAATGATATTACTCATGTTGAATGAACAATCATAAATCTGATTCTCATGAATAATTGACAACTTGTTGCCTTCCTTTTAAGGATGCTCCTCTTATTTATACATGAATTAGGGATATCTTCTCAATAAACGTAAATCCCTTAAATATCTATTAGATCCATATTTGTCTCAACTTATCCCTAAATACTAGATACAAATCCCATGACACATCAAGATCTCCATGATATTTCTCCTTGGAATATGGTCCACCTCTTCAGTTGAAATTCTAATTTGTGCTTGGGAGGCCAAGTAAGACCCTTCTAGAACCTCCAAATAAGCCTACACATGTCGCAAAACTCATCACACATATATATGTATATGAAACCATTTTAATTTCCTAGTTTTTAATCATAAATTCACTTAAAAATACATAAAATAAATAACTTTGGAAAATTATTATTCTAACCCATATGATCATGAAGATGATTACTTAATGTAGGGCTTTAGGCTAGATACTTATGAAATGAGGACTAAATGGTTATGAAATTATGGAAATATGGGTGAAGATGGAAGACAATTTTGAGACTCAATACTTTCCCTACGATAGTTGTGACATGAATGTAGGATGTGGTTCATCCTTTCCCTACATGTGGTTATGACTTGTGTTTGTAGGATGTGGTTCATCCTTTCCCTACATGTGGTTGTGACATGTATTTGTAGGATGTGGTTTCTCCTTTCCCTACGTTTGGTTGTGAGCATGATGTGATATATTCTTTCCCTACTGGTGTTCCTGCATCATCCTACCCATGTAGTTCGGGACACATAGCAAGTGCCTCTCATATAGAAAATGAGTTGGAAAAAGTGGATAGGGACCATAGCACTACCGATGCACGCATTGTGTATTTTTGTACTCCCTATGTTTAGGATGCATGATGTTTGACAACTTGGTCACTTGGATCAAGTCTTATTGGGGTTTGACCACTGGTTAAGTGGACTAAATTTTGTTAGTGGAGAGTGGAATGGTCTTGCGACTCACTCTCAATCAATTCTTCTTTAGTATCTATATAAGTGGTCAACAGAAATGGGAAGATATGCAGATGGTTCATGATACCAAGATGACTGTATTTGTGGGTGGAATTCTCCCTAGTTGAGAGGGAGTGTTAAAATTGTCAACTAGGGCCAAATTCCACTTTGGGTAGGTCTTTTGAAAAATATAATTATGGAATTGAATTCCTCTTTTCGAGATGACCAAAATTGACCTAAATATCACCAAATTTGGATAAGGAAAGTATTTTATTTATTAAAAATAAATTCTATAAGTCTTGACCTTATCATGGTGGGAAAAAGCGAAAAATTCAAATTCAAATTTGCCTCCAAGTGTCAAGGTCGTCTTCACCTCCATAAGGCAAAAACATCATGTCTAATTTTGTATATATATAGGCACCCTCCCTCCTAATTTGGATCATCCAAAAGTCACCAATGTATTTCTGAGATAGACATGCCTTAGGAGGATGAAGGACTGTACTGTTTTTGGGTTCTACTTTTGCAACTAGGCCGAGATGCTTCTCACAGGGTAGTTGTTGATCTTAAGGCAAATTTTGGTCTCTTTTGTATGGGAAAATCCATTATTGCAGGTCTCTAAAAGGTGGGCCAAATATGTGGTTTGGCTTGTGGATAATAATATGTTGAATCTCCTTTCAAGTAAGGTCGCATTACATATCAAGTGCTTCAGTAAGGGTCACAGGAATTCACCATCATGTAGAGGATGAGATACACGTCAAGGGTTCTTTCCAACCACCGAAGGGTACCATTATGTTGACCAAAGTAAGTCGCAGATGAGATGAAGGGTTTTGAACAGTTCACAATGTTTTGCAAGAAGCCCTTACCAGTCCTCACTTTAGGAAGGTACCATATGATCTATGTGATTGAATGCCTAAATTACAACCTATTTATTAGACCATCTACTTCTTTTGGGCAGTGGCATTGGGTCTCCTCATTGTCAAGTCATTTTGAATTTAAGTATTGTACTCTCCCTCTGTTGAACATTTGATATTGATTATAAGAAGAATCGTTCAAGGGTTTTCCCCATCTTGGTATTTTTCCCTACCTTGAGCCATATCATTGTGTCCTCTTGTCTTGGCTTGAATTTTTCCTTTGTTGAATATTTTCTTTCTTAAATTTATGTTAATATGATAATGATTCTAATAATGAATTATGAATGGTTTAATATGAAATATTGAAGTAACTATCATAACCAAAGAAAATGTTAATTTAATTTAACATATGGATGGTGGATGATATCCATAAAGTGCCATAAATGGGGTTATTTTTGTTGTAGTATGGAAGCAAGTGTTATACCACCATTCAACTAGGTAACCACTGGACCCATTGTGTTTTTTTATCAGTTACAAAGCAACGAATATATCCTTCCAAACATTTTTTCACTATCTCAGTTTTCCCGTCGGATTGAGGATGATAAGATGAAATATGAGATAATTGAGTACCAAGACAAGAAAATAATTCCATCCAAAAATTTCCAATGAAGATCGGATCTCTGTCACTTACAATAATCTTTGGGTTTCCATGTAGCTTTTGAACTATTTCCATACATGCAAAAGAAACTGTATTGGCTTTAAAAGGACGAGATAATGCAAAAAGGTGTGCATACTTGGTAAATCTATCAACTACCATCATGATGACACTCTTTCCTTCAGACTTGGGTAAACTTGTGAAAAAATATATTGATACCTCCTCCTAATGCTAACTTGGAATGGCTAAAGGTTGTAACAGATTTGGGGTCTTAATTGTCTCAAATTTATTTTGTTGGCAAACCAAACATTCTGCCACAAACTTTTGAATATCAGATTTAAGGCCATCCAAAAAAAATTCCTTCATGAACCTGTGGTAAGTTTTTAAAAATCCTCAATGCCCTCATAAGGGAGATTTTTGCAATTCCAAAAGAATATTTTGTTTGTGCTGGGAATTATTACAAATAAATAAGCGATCTTGGTACCATAATGAATCATTTTTCCGGATAATTGTATTTGATATATTGGGATCTAGCTACAACTTTTGAATTAGTGTCCACACATCTTTGTCATTCTTCCTTTCATTCCTTACTTCATTTATCCGATCAGGTTGGTTAATAGAAATGGCATCGATAAATGCTTCCACATCCTCATCCTTTCTTAAGAGTGCATCAACAATTGCTTCTCTTTTTTTTAGATGATTTCAAAGTCATAATCCAACATCTTTGTGACCCAATTTTGTTACTCTTCTTAAGATAATAATTGTTCAAAAAATTATTTAAGACTATCGTGATTTTTTTTTACCTTGAAATGTCTTCCCATTAGGTAAGGTCACCATTTATTTATTGGATGTAGTATTTACAACATTTCCTTATCATAAATAGGTTTGTGTAAATACTTTTTCTTGATTGGACGACTTTAAAAAGAAATGGGTCTTCCTTCTTGCATTAAAAAAACACCAATTCAATTTCTTGAGGCATCACATTCCACAATAAATGTTTTTGCGAATTATGGTGTAGCTAATACTGATGCTTGGCACATTGCCTTAGTTGCTTTTAGAGTCCGATAAAATGCATCTTTATTCAATAATATTTTTAGAGGCACTGCTATTATCCCATAATCCTTAACAAACTTGCGATAATACCCTGTCAACCCGAGAAATCCTCAAAGAAGATTTAGGGTTGTGGGAATTTTCCATTCCTTAATGGCTCTAATTTTGTTAGGGTCTACCTTAACACCCTCATGAGATACAATATGACCCAAATTTTCCATGTCTTGTACTCCAAAGAAACATCTGGATGATTTTTCATATAATTCTTTCTCCTCCAATAGTTTGAGCACCCTATAAAGACGTTGAACATGATCCTTCCAAGACTTGTTTTAGATTAGTATATCATCAAAAAAAAAATTTCTAACACAAATTTCTAAGGAAGAGTTTGAAAATGGAATTCATCAAACCTTGAAATGTGGAATGTGCAATAGTAAGATAAAAAGGCATGACTAAAAAATCATAATGACCTTCATTATTTCTGAATGTTGTTTTCGAAATGTCTTCAGTCTTCATTCTAATTTGATGATATCTTGAACGAAGATCCAACTTGGTGAAGTAATTTTCTCCATGCAATTCATCCAACAATTCATCAATGATAGGAAAGGGAAATTTGTCTTTAATAGTGAGCTTGTTGAGATCCCTATAATCCGAACACATACGCCATGATCCATCCCTCTTGTGCATTAGTAGTACTGGAGTAGATAAATAACTATGAATAGGTTGAATTATACCGATCTCTAGCATTTCTGCAACCATACGTTCAATTTCACTCTTTTGGGCATAGGCATACATGTAAGGCCTAATGTTTGGAGGAACACTTCATGGAATTAAGTGAATAACATTATCGTAATCATGAATAGGTGGGATGCCTTTGAGAGTTTGAAATACCTTGGAATGAATGTCCAAGGCCTTTTATAAATATGGAGAAATAGATTATTTCTATGTTTGAACCTTTAGAGAGCATAATTGTGCAATTACGCCTCGCTTTTATTTCTTCAAAATATTTTTCATGCCATTATATTTGATTATATTCCTTAGTTTCCCTAAAATACCACTTAATTCAATTTCCATTCCTTCCCAAAAAAAAATCGAGAAAAGTTCTTGAAAATTAAAATCTATCGTCCCCAAATATTGTTACAATTGTACTCCAAGTATAACATCAACACCACCCATTGGAATGGAAATCATTGGACTATTAAATACACATTACCCCATGTTTAGCTTGATATTATGTTACTTTTTAGATCAATTTATAGTTCGTCCATTTGCAACCATCACTTGGATCTTTGGTGATGGATATAGAAAACAATTCAATTCATTGGCTATCTAACAATGAATAAAATTATGGGTACTACTAGAATAAATCAACACTATTACCATTTATTCTTGATATCCTTCAATATTTAGAGTTTTAGGAGTGTTAATTCCCATCAATGCATTACAATATATGGTCGAATTCATATATTTTTTCTCTGGGGTTGGTTCCTGGTATATATCCTCTTCTTTTGATGTTTCTTGTTCCTTTTCCTCCTCCTCTTCAATATATATGTAAAATAATTTATTCTCATAACACTTATGAACTTTAGTGTATTTTATATCACAACTGTAACAAAGTCCTTTTTCTCTTTTTTCCTCCAATTTTTGTGGTTTCAACCATGTAGGTTGTGGAAGGCTAGGAGTAGCACCATTTGCATCTTTATAGTTTTGGAAAGTAGAATTCCTTGTTGCCATAATTTTTCTTTCAACTTTTCTTGCCACCCTGAATGCCTTCTATAATGAATCAAGTTCCCAAATGCGAACCTCATGCTATATGTTATACTTTAAATTCCCTATAAAAACATCAATCCTATGCTCCTCTGGAATATCAATTACTCTAATATTCAACTTTTGGAATTCCTCAATACGCTCTGCCATTGAACCCTTTTGTTTGAGATTTCTAAATTGGATAAAGAAGCTATTGCTCTTTGTATATTTATAATGTGAATCATTTCTTTGGTAAAAATTAACCAAGTGACATGTGGTTTACGAGAACAAATCAAACGATACCAAACAAAATGATTGGGTTCTAAATATAAATATGCAATGTGTACCTTTTAGATGTGTTTCACATCATGTAGATCAAAATATTGCTCCATCTATAGTATCCATGTTACCAGATCATTGCCATCAAACTTCCTCATATTGATCTTTGGAATGTGGTTGGTCTTCAATCTAAAGTTAGAGTTCTAAAATCATGATTAAAATTCTTTTTGTTCTGGTCATGAGTTTCGGGGAATACTTTTTTGCCACTGGGAAGCATTTCTTGTATCAATTTTGTCAAACCTTCCTTCAAACCTTCCATGTTTGATTTTAAACAATTATTAAAACCATCTATATTAGATTCCATGTCTGCTTTTAATCCATCCTTCAAACCTTCAATTTTTCCTTTTATTTTTTATTCTAAACCATCCATCTTAGCTTCTATTTCATTTTTTGTTACTCTTTGCGAGAGCGAAATTTGTTGCACTTGGTATCATAATTTTGATATATCATATTGCATTTCTTCCTCTTCTTCATGTGTCATAGTATAGCTTTATGGTTTCTTACTAGGTGTGTCCATCTTTTTGTTTCAAGGAATTTTGTAAGAAAACCCCACAAGTCCTAAAATGTTTTCCTATGGTATTCCTCTCAGTCTTATTTCCAACCCCACAAGTCATATTGAGATTTGAATCTTCAATAAAAATTTATGCCCAATATCCCACGATGACTTTATTATATATTGGTTCATTAGAGTTAACTTGTACAAAATGCCACATGTAATTGTTTAAAAATTTGGCCTTGAAAATGATAGAAAAAAAAAACTTCATTTCGTTCACTTTCAGTCACCCTCTAAAAAATTCAAAAATGATCCTTAAAGAGAAATTTATGATGATTTTCCCTAGGTCACCTATTTGAGATTGAATTTTGGATCCTGAAAAAACCCTAACTTCTTCAGACCATATCTCAAAAAATATAGCAAACCAAAATCTGAAATTTTCACCAATATTTCATGGTCAAAATTTCAGCTTCTTAAGCCTTGTATAAAAAAAACTATAGTGAAAATTCCAAGATGACCTGCTTGAAGAAATGGAACCCTGGAATCCAAAGCTTTGATACCAAATTTTATGCAACGAGTTCACAAAATAGAAGAAAAGATAGATCTATGACTTGAGAAATATCCTCTTTAAGGGGGGGACCTCCTTTAAATCACATAAATGAAAAATTCTTGGATTATACAAATGACAAGGACTCCTTGGTATACATAGGATTTTAAGGGGTAGAAATATAATCAAACCCTACATTACAATAATAATGTAAGTGCACAAAAATAACAATAGCAGGATTATATAGGGCACAACAATAAAAATATGGGGTCTACATGGACATGACAATAAAAATAGGGGGCTACACTAACAATAACAATAATGGGGCTATACTAGTATTATAAGTACCTAACAAAGACCCTGATATATATGATGAAGAAGGAGAACCTTGATGGTAAATGTATTAGAGATGGGTTCGAATAGTATGCATGATGTTGATGTTGCAAAAAGATGAAGTCATGATGAAAGACCATCACGAAGAGGTAATTATATATATATATTAACACACTTTTTTTATTTTGAAAGAGTAATTTGGTTGGGTTGAAAATAGGGCTACTGGAAGAGGGTTGTAGAAATTCACCTACAACTAGAATACATAAACTTTGATAGAAAATCATGGAAGGAACATGAGTTGAAATAGGTAGCAATATAAAGGGTAGCCATATGATGATGAAGAAGGTCACTTTCTGATGAAGAGAGAAGGATGGCATTACTATTGGTTCAACACTATGTTTCGATGGTCGAAACCCTACAAAGAAGTTATGAAGAAGATGGCTCCATGATGAAGAAATTGAAGTTAATCCATGATGATGCAGAAAGAAGGATCCCTACTAGTAGCTTATAATACCATGATCTCCACCGAAGAGAAGATAGTTGTTGTTGGAAACAAGTCCATAGTTAAGAGGGAGCTTGGGTATATTCATTTTACAGGTCTAAGTAGATCCTCCCTAGTTAAGAGGGAGAGATAGACATGTAATTCTTGTCTTCATGTTATGAAGAAAGAATGGAGGATTGGGTAACCATTTGAGATTCATATTGATACTCTTTGAGGATGAGGTAGGGCATCCAATAGGCAAGAGTAGTTGAACAAGACATTCCACAAGGATGTGTAAATCCAAGATGGAAATGGTCCTAAAAGGACATACCTTGAAAATTTGGATGGGGTATGTGCCTTGAGAGATAATTATGATTTTGTCTATAAATCATTTGTGTCCCCAACATTGTGCTATAATCTAGTGGAGAGGTAGAGTTTTTAGTCAATGCTTTTCTATATGAAAATTTTGGTTAATATTATAAGATGCACTGGTATAAGCTGAATAGATAGCTTATGAGATGGCTTACTAATTCGACTCTTCTTATGATAATCTTCAGTATGAGAATGTCCATGTACCATGTATGTATTATGAATACAACCCTAGTTGAGAGGGATTGTTGGAAAATGTAACTAGGTTGGGTCTTCATATTGTATTATGTGCTTTTGATTTCATGTATTTGATGTAAAAGACAAAGAAAACTATTATTATTTTTTTAATAACATGGGTTTCATGCTCTAGGTTAATTTTTGTTAGGTCAAGCACCCATTGTGTGCTTCTAGGGATTTTTCATTGAGCCAAAGAAGTCAAAGCATCATTCTAATATGTAAAATACCCTATTGGGAATCATGTATCAAGTCAAAAGTATTTAATTGAGTCAAAGTCATGTCTAAAGACCCTCCAATATCAAGACAACCTAGCAAAAAACAAGTCGACCTACAAGAGAAGTCAAGTCAGACTAATTAGGGCTCCCTCGAGGCCTATATATAAGAGGCATTTGACCTCATTTGAGAGACATGCAAAAAACTTGTTGAAGAACAAGAAAGAGACCAAGAAGGGGAGCAAGGAAGAGGATGGATAAAGGAAGAAAAGGTGAAGTATTAAGAGATTGTTTTTGGGCTACTTTCCCTCACACGTGTGAAATAATTAGGGATATTTTGTTGTAACAAGACTAAGAATTGTAGTCCTAATGGGAGGTTTAAATTTAGTAACAAAAAATCAAGGTTGCAAGTTGAATTATCAAGGAAAGAGAAGCACGCCTAGCAAAGAAAGAAAGAGATAAAGTTTACCATATTCCTCCCACACGTGAAAATTTGCAGTAAATTCAGGAAGGCTGAAAATTGTATACCTATAATAGAAGCCAACATTCTAAAGAAGAAGCCAAAATATAAATTTTGAAGCAAGTTTGATGTGGGTTTACTTTGTGAAGGACAAAATCATCAAAGGAAAGGTTGAATTGAACTTGGAGGGGTGTTGATCTTGGGTCTTAGGTCTTGGAATTCTTCATTTGAAGATTCTATAAGAAGAGAATAATTCTTTTGGGTTTTCCTCTCAAAGTAGAGGTTTTGGCCTTGGCTAACAGCCTATATTTTGTGTCCTCTTGTCTCATTGATCTTCATAGTTTGGTAGTTTTTTTATGATAATAACACAATGATAATCAAGTGAAAGAATAATTTGATTAAAATTACATCAAATTAAGTAAAAGAACATCATAAGTAGTTATCAAATTAAGAGAAATCACCCTAATCTGGCTACCTTTGATTTCTCAACAAGGGCTTTCTCCGGAAATCTTGTTCTAGCTTCAAAGGGAGTTCTTTGAGATGAAGGACAAAGATTTGGTAAATTACCTCCTTGAAGCATAATTCTAATATTTTTGGGATAATGGGATGTCAACTGCAATGACAAAGGGAGAAACCATGATTTCCACAAGATAATTTGTTTCAGTTTTAGAGGGAGCACCCAGTCAGGTGACTGAAAAGCAGTTGTGATGATGAATTTAACAGATCAAGTTGAGCATATCAATATACATTTGGGTTTTTATGTGCAATGCAATGTTTGAATTATCAGGAAGTGACTGCATTGGAATTCACTTCAATATTCCAAAATTTCAAACCCTTTTTTATTGTAAAAGGATGTAAATGTTATACATAAGGATAATTCTCGATAAAGGTCAAATGTTCAC
The DNA here is from genome assembly GCA_034641835.2 of Pinus albicaulis. Taxonomy (NCBI): domain Eukaryota; kingdom Viridiplantae; phylum Streptophyta; class Pinopsida; order Pinales; family Pinaceae; genus Pinus; species Pinus albicaulis. Next base: position 1,230,658,217 of record CM076583.1, on the reverse strand, counting down.
CTAAAAATGTTAGGATTTTTGGCCCAAGATATGGGAGTTGTATATGAAAAGATGGAATTATAAGGAATTTACCACAATGGAATTGCATAGACAGAGTGTTCACCATCGTAAATCACCTATAATTTGACTTAAGGATTGTTGAAACGAACAATTTCCCCACTGAAAAACTCACAAACTTCCAATTCAAGCTCAATACCCCTCAGTAATCATGGTGGTTTCGCACACAATAAAAAATAAAAATGAATTTTAATAATGAAAACGCAAAAGCTAAACATGGATGGAGTAAAAACCCTCATTAATTGAAGCCATAGATGTAAACCAATATCCATCTCCACCATAGATCAATAGTTATGGCACATTAAAATTACAAGAGGGAGTTTTAGATTTCTAGACAGAATATAAATATGGTGGGGATCTTACACAGCTCTATTAACTAAACTAATCATATGAAACTCAAAACAAAACCAATCTCAAATGGGAAAAATTATGACTTGTCATATCAACTTGCATGCCAACAGATAGAGTATACCATGTAACACCCAGGGTCATATTACAAGTGGTTGCCATCGTGTAAGCTCCAACACATACAAATTGTCAAACTTTGGACACATTGAAATATCAACCACTGAAACCTTTCAAAATTATCTGACCACATAAGAGTAAGGCCAAGTTAGTAATCAACATATGCATTTACCATATAACAAACACCATACTAAAATTTCGCTCAATACATAATACCAAAAATCATATCTAGCTCCGGAAAGGTCCCATAGTATTTTCATATAAAACATATAAAACACCATATCAAATATCTATATGATATAACTATATCAAATGTGAACCAAATTTCATACTATAGCACCTAAATCCACTTTAAAGCCACAATATATTCATATGGTTGTGCTAAGCCTTGAATGCACCAAGGTGCTTGAACTAATGTATTTAGACTCTTCAAAATGTAATTGTTTTTAAAAACTAATGCAATAATGAAAGTTTTATAAAGTCATGTAATCCATGAATGATTTTTTACTTATAGTGCCAATGTTTTTATGATGGCAATCATAAAAAATATGTAATAGTTTCAACCACTTCATATTTCACCCATACTCATGTAATCAAATCAAAATTATACTCAAATGAAGACCAATGATCCTTCCACCACTGATCAAATAAACTCGTTCATGTCATGATAAGGGTCCCATTTTGAAATTTTCGTCATTTCATTAGGTCATCATGCAAAAATTTGGACACTTGGTGCATATTTAGGTCAAACCTCACTCTTTTCAGAAATTTCATTACTCACTAGCTCATTTCACCACTTTGTTGAGGGTACATCAGTCATGAGTTGTCATCATCATTTCATTTTTTTCATCATGAAGTTCATTCAATCAGAGTCTCCATTAGGTCTTAGGGTTTTCAAGGTCCATCAAATCTCCATTTGCATGCATAAAATACCAGCAAATAAAATAGTGACAATAAACACATTTTATTATGAAAGTTTGATTTGCAAATTTAATTTCAATTCAATATGTAATTTTAGGTTTCCTAAGATGTAATAAGTTCTCATGGTTCCAATGTAGCTGCATACTCAAGGTTCCATCAACCAAATAATTCAATGTTCTAAAAATTCACAGTGTTCCAAATTCACCAAAAGATAAAATCCAAAGATCGAGTTCAAAAGATAAAGTGCAATGTTAAAGTTGAGTTCAAAAGGAAATGTGGGTCCCAAAGCCAATTTATGAAATTTATTTAAGTATAAAGGGCCATCAAAGACCAAAAATACACTCATTTTCATCCTCATGCATTGATCTCTCAAACTCCCAAAGTCAAAAATCAAATTTCGATCAAGAAAGATGAGTTTTTTGGAAGGTGTTGCGCTCCTGCTTGAGGCATTGTGCTTTTGACAGAGAGAGCATTGTGCTCATGCTTAAGGCACTGCACTTTTTCCAGCTTTCTCCCACAGCTTCAAACCTTCATTGCAAGTGGTCCAGCCATCAAGTAAGGGTTTCTTCAGTCAATTTCAAGTAGGTTATACCTCTCAAAGCCCTCCTTTCATTTTATGATTATGAATTTATGGTGAAAATTTCCTCACTCACCATTTCAAGTTTTGAGCCAAGAAACCCTAACTTTCACCATTGCAAGTCAATATTGTTTTCCTGAACCCTATTTTCCCTTCCCACACTCTAGAATCACTCCCCCTATCCTTACATTACCTTATCTCCCATTCCCAAGTCCCATTTCCAAAAAATCTACTCCTAGGTTGCATTTTCCTAGGCAGCCACACCATATCCCTATAATCAAATTCCCTACCCTATATCCCTAAGTTTTTCTATCCCCCACCACTTTCCTTAGCTCCCTAACTCCCTTCCCCACTTCCGTAAATTTTCCTACACTTATCCTCATCTCCTTAACCTTACTATCCTACCCCCTTTCCCTTCCCCTTCCCTAAGGTTTCAAAACAAGAAAAAAATTATGGAGGAGGAAAGAGATATTATGGAAGAGGAGATGATCATAGAAGAGGAGAGGAGACACCACAAAGGAGGGAGGATTTTGTGGCTTGAGACATCCAACACTAGAGAATTGTTGGCCTTACCTATGACAGTAAATTTCTTCAAACATGTGGGTTGTTTTGACTTTTGTGAAATGGTCCAAAGAGTACAACATCACCTTGCTTTGACCAAAATTTTCATCTCTAACCTCCAAGACAACCAAGTGACCATTTCAAGAGTAACCTTCACCATCTCCACATATATTATTATTGCAGCCATAGGGATACCCAATGTGGGTGAAAAATGGTTTAAGGCAAAAGATTTAGATGCCCAACATTATGAACCATTTCTCAAGCCAAGGTACAAAAATGACAAAAAGAAAGTCTTTCCTTTTAGTCACCGACTTGATATATTTTCTCCCATGATGAATATCATCATGGAATATGTCACTTGTGAGGTCATATTCTCTAGACTATATGCCTATCACATCAGACTTCTCATGCATTTCAGTAGGGTGAAATTGCTCAACATCCCTTACTATTTGTACAGAAGTATGGATAAAATGTCATACATAGTGTAGAACAAAGAGTATGAACATCAAATGTGTAGAAATTATGCAAACAGATGTATATTAATGGATTAAATCCTATCTAACAATGTACTAAAGCTAGAAATTGAATTGCTTCTACAAATCAATAAGCGGAAATTAAACACAGTCGTCAATCACTTGAAGCAAAGAAAGAATCAAATCAAACCACAACATAGATAATTTCCTGGGGAAAGCTTGTTGCTCAAAAACCCTCTATCTTCTATTGTATATTAACCATGGAATCATTAAACAATTAAAATGCACTCTTCTCACAAGAGTCTTTTGCACTCTACTAACTGTCTCACCTTGTCCTGGACAAAATTGGCCAACACTTAACCAATTCTCAGCCTCTAAACAGCCCTCCTTGCTTGCACAATTCCTGATGAATTCAATCCCTATTCTTTAGGAATTTTGGCCTTCCTAAACCACGCAAGGATCATGGGCACTCCAATGGATGTTTGGTTGCATGAAGGCAACCTACTAATCACACAACTGATAATTAACCTCCCTTTAACCTTTGTCTCAACTGGGTCTCCACTAGAACTGACATGCATGCAAATATTAATATTAAATCATCAGTTGCATGGAATATCACTAATTGTGAATTAAATAATATTTAATTCACTTAATCTCTCACTAGTTCAACAAATATTTACAACTCGTTCAACTAACTTTAACTCACCTAACTAAGTTAATTGATTACACATGCATTAAACTAATGCACCAGCTGCAATTCGAACTCCATAACTAATAGAATTACTCTGCATGCCTCACCAAAAACTCTGACCTCGAAATACATGAGCTAACTGAGTTTATCACACTCAATTAACTGTTACAAGTGATCATGAGATCAGATTACATTTTATTGTCCAATTTAATTAAGGGGAAATTAAATTAGACACTGTTACACCATTTTTTGGTCATCTAACCTACCATCATTAGATGGACCCAAGTACACCATGTAAGACCAATTTTACCCTAAGTAAAATTGCTTTCACTATGTAAAATAACTTAATAAAACACATTTATTAGGTTGTTTATGGTCTAAACAGGAAACCCCGAAAGGAAATATTAAACAAACCTGTATTTGTTTGATTTTCCTCAAGGAATAATTAATTAAACAATAATTTAATTATTATTCCCGGTCATGTTTAACCCAAAACAAAGAAATTAATTAGATAAATCCTTATTTATCTTATTATTTTCTAGGAATAATTGTTTAAATCTTATTTAAATAATATTCCTTGTTAAAAATGACTAAATCACCCATAAATAATTAAATAAATCATTATTTATTTGATTATCCTTCAACCACTTCCTTAAAATGATAAATAAATCATTTATTTATTTATTATTCACAAATAAAGGGATTTGACCCAAGTCAAATACTTTTCCCTCCAACAAATATAATAAAATATTCCATAAAAGGTGGATCTAGATTTGGTTAATGTTATTTTAATCATGCACCAAGATCTAGAAGGACCCAATATTTTGTTATAAATAGGAGGGTTTTCTCCTACCATTCTTCACCTTTTGTTGCCTATTAGATCACTCTGGATCTATACTCTTGGTCTAACTTTGATCCATTATCATTGTCAAATTTTCCATTATTTGTTGTGTGAGCTCCCTTTGAGTTCTATCTTTGTCTGGGTTTTCTACACCAACAAGAGAGAGAAATACTAGATCTGAAGTGCTGAGGACTTCCAAGAACCCATCCCATTGAGGAGAATTGGAAACACCTTCTTGTTTTCCTCCCAGGTGCCCTTAATACAAAAATTCTTTCAAAAATATCGTTCTTGTCTTGTCTATTGGATGTATGGAGCAAAACCTTACTTTTACTGCTTAATGTCTCTTTATGCATAGATTTGGATTTTTGCAGCATTTGTCTTGATCAACTAACTGCAGATCTGAAGATATTGGCAGCCATATTTGATGTTAGGGCTATAAGTTATGCATAGCTAAAGTGGTCTTTTTTTGTACACTTCGACAAAAGATTCATACTAACAATTGGCGACTCCACACGGGTTTTCAATTACGACCGCTGTCGTTTTTCATATTCCTGCATATCCAGCTACTTCAGACCCTAGGGTTTCTTTTCAGCTTTTTTTTTTCCTATTTTCATGGTGTTTTTCCCCTATAAAAACCTAAAACATTAAAATTTCTAACTTAAAACATTTACCTGGCCCTATTGCGCCGGGTGACGGACATCGACGCAACTAAGACGGCAAACTTTTCGGAAATACGCGTAGGGACACCGAGGAGCTTCAAGTACTTTCGGCTAAAGCTGCGACCTGGCCTCCAGTCACACTTTTCGGCCAGTATGCGCGGCACACGGAAAACGGAGTCGGAACACTGCGACACGCGGTTTTTTACGCTGTTTTATAATTTTTACGAAGCATACATCGGGGTTTCCGGCCTACGTCTCGGCCGTCTGAACCCACCATTTTGATTTGTTTGCTCATCTAAGTGGGAACATAGCCCCCTAGGGCTTCATTACCCTCCACTTTTGGTGGAAGAGTTTTAGCTGTTTCAGGTGTCTGATTTTTCAGAGTTTCAGCCTTCCCTTTTTCAGATCTAATACCTCCTTTTCAGATCCCTTTTAATCAGCTCTTCTCCCTTTTAAACCACATCCTGAAGTTTTGTTTGGATCTACCTTTAGGGCCTCCTCCTTGTCCCTTCTGCTTTTTTCTGATTTCCTCCTTTTTTACAGCCACCTTGCCTCTGCCTCTTGGCTGTGTTCTGCACCTCTTTTCAGCAGATTTCTCCTTTAGATCCCTGTCCCTCCCGACCTTAGATCTATTGGCCTCTTTTTAGTGTGTTTTGACTAGATTTTTTCCCTCTTTTAGACTAGTTTTGAGAGACCTGCCTTTTTGGGTTAGATCGATGCATTGTTAGCTGTTAATTTTCTGTTATTTCAGCATTATATACTGTTCTCTGCAGATTTATTTTCAGTTACGCAACACACTTTTTCTTTTGCTCTCAAAATGTCTGGATTTAAAAATTAAAATTAACGCACGCCACACACTCACCCTAAGCGAAGAAGAGCCTGGTTAACACCGCCAGGCAAAGACTTTAAAACATTGTAAAATCAATTGACACTGCACCTTTCTGCCCTTGATTCGACATTGTAATCACTTGATTCTGCACCTCCCTGCCTTTGTTGGTCGTTCTTCTTCCCCTTATGCCGTGTTTGTGTTGTCACCATTGCGCCCCCAAGGCGCACATCCCAGAGACTTCTTGGCCTTCACCCTCAGTTTCCGGTCGGTCAACCTACTCCTTCCCGCCGTCGTCAAGTTAGTCCCCCTCCGAGTCCACACTCCGACTCCTCTTCTGATTCATTGGGTTCTCCCTTTACTTCTAGTTCTCCCCTTGTCACCTTCACTATGTCTGGTCTAGGGCCTAATGCTAGCGGTAATCCCAGCCCTAATGTCGGGACTACTACTAGCGGAACCGTCACAGGAACTACCTCGGCTTCACCCTTGCTCCCCTTCATGGCAGGCCTCAGCATCCCTGATTTGGATCGGTTGATAAACGACCCTATACACCATGATGCTAGTTGGCCTGCTATGCCGACAAAGCTCCCTTCCGACATTCCAAAGTTTGAAGGCCTTGCTGGGGAGGATCCTTCAAATCATGTTCGATCTTTCCACATGTGGTGTTCATCTACCTTCATTACCGATGACTCTGTCCGTCTTCGGTTGTTCCAACGAACGCTTACAGGTGTGGCTTCTAAGTGGTATGTTGATCAGGCCCCTTCCTCTCATACCACCTTTGTGACTCTTGCCCGGGCTTTTTTATCTTACTTCCAGCTTCCCCTTCGTTATGACACTGGTATCGAACTTTTGACTTCTTTCCGTCAATCATCTGCGACCCGCCTATCCGATCATGTCCAGGAATGGCAGAGAAGAAAGAGCCTATGTCAATCCCCTACCTTCGAAGACCGTGTCTACATGGACTGGTTCCTTAGATCTCTCTTGCCTCCTATCGGGAAAGATGTCGCATCGCATTTTCCCCAAACCGAAGAAGCCGCCCTCCAACTGGCGTTAAAATATGACTTGATCTACGCTCAGACAGGTTATGTTTATACTGTCCTACCTGATCTCCCCAGACCCGGTGGTGTCAATGCACCAGGGGCACCTCATGCCACCGACGGTATCGTTGGAGCTCTCTCTCATCCATATGCCCAACCTCCCATGGGTTATGGTTTTCCTGGGGGAGGGGGCAGCACCTCCCGCACTTTTTCCCCTCCTGGTAGCATGTATCCAGGATATAGCATGCCTCCTCTTTTGGCCCAACCTCCTGGTCACCATACTGTTACCCAACCCCCTTATTATTCGTATCCGCGGTTTAGTGCTCCAGCTCCTCCAGCATCAGCACCTCCGCCTCCCTGGCCTTCTCAACCCCTGCAACAGTGGTCACCGCCCCCTCAAGAGCAGGTGGATGCATAGCAGGGATTCATGGCTACCCAACCACCTGACAGACAAGTGGCCACTCAACCTTCCCCTTCTGGTTCCTCCAATTACCAGATCCTCATGATAAACTTTGATTCACCTCTAACCGTTGACCTTAACCTTCAAACTCGGTCCCATCAGTACCCCAAGCCTCCTGCTCCGTCTGTCCCCGAGTCACCTTCTTTAGGGTCTACAGAGCCTCTTTCAATATCCCATGGTCCCTTGCATATCCCTCAGCCCAAAGTTGAGGTTGATACCAAGATTCCTAAGGGACCATTATGCCGAAACGCTGCTTCTGGTCGAGCTGCTCATTCATATAGCATCGTAGATGATTTCGCACAATCTTCTGTTGTCATTTCAACACTGGAACTCCTCTAGTCGTGCCCTTCTCAAAATAAGGCTCTACTATCTGCCATGGGTGCTGCAGATCCCGCTGATGACCAATTTATTGTTTTCGACACCCATCAATCAGAACATCCTCCTCTTCCTACTTCTGTAGCCTTCCAAATCCCAGTCAAAATCCGGAACGCTAATGTTTCTCGGTGCATCATTGATGAGGGGGCATCCACCTGTGTGATGTCCGCTTCGGTTTGGAAACAACTCGGATCTCCTGAATTGGCCCCTTCCACAATCACCCTTCATGTGTGGGATGGCCATGCCTCCCAGCCCATTGGCTTATTCCGTAATTGTCCTATCACTCTTGCAGACAAGATTGTTTGCGTTGACGTTGAAGTCATTGATGCCCCTGTTGATTATAACATTCTTTTGGGGCATAGCTACACTTATGCTATGTCTGTTGTCCCATCCGCGGTCCACCGCAAGATGTTTTTTCCTCATAATGGAAAGATAGTCACCATTGACCAGTTGACGTATCATGAGCCAATATCTCAGGCCTCCCCTAAGTCGACCATCTCTTCTGTAGCCAATCAAAAAACTGTCAATTCTTTGACCAGTGTCTCTCCCGGCATCTACAAAGACTCCTCTTTGCTTGGCACCTTCCTTGGTCTTCCTCCTCCTCCTGTCTCTGACCCCAGCTCATCGAATGTTTGCATGATGCAATCGTCTCGGGCTGCTCTCAAACAACGTGCTTCGGCTAGTCAGCAACCGCGCTCTCCACAACTTGCTCCTAGCCCTTCACCTGCAGCTTGTATTCATGAACCTCTTTACCCTCCTGGAATGGTTCCTACAAGCCTTAGCCATTTAGGAGCCGTCCCACCTGGCCATTACCCCTCTGGTCAGATACCGTTCCTATCTCCCCCACCAGGAGTGTACACAGTACCTGTCATGGCCACCCTCTCTCTTCCGAACCTGACCCTTGGGATTCCCATCTAGTACCTTGATCCTCCAGACGCAACCTTTCCTGGTCAACCCAAACCTTATATTTCTTTGACCCCGGTTCAACCGGTCCCCATGACTTCTCCCGCTGCAATAGTGCCTCAGTCACCTCAACAGGAACCACCTCTTGTTGCGACCGCTTCAGGTAAGAAGGACAAAGCTCCCAAGGGGGCATCAAAGGACAAGGCTGCCCCGACAAACCCTGCCCCTCCTTGGCCTCCAAAGCATACCATCCAGTGTGCTTTGTGTGATGTTTTCGGTCACGCCACCCACACCTGTCCTGAATTGCTTCATCTCAAGCCCATGGTTAATGTTGTGTTCCCTGAGTCCACGGTCCCGGAAGCTTCTGTTCCTTCCGCGACCGCAGCCAAGAACCCCAAGACTATTCACACCAACCACCCCTGTGCTTTGTGTGATCTCCATGGCCATTACACCCACCTTTTTCCCTGCCTCGAGGACTTCCACACCTCTCTAGCCGCGGTCCGCCAATTTGAGGCCAAGCGCAATGAGTCCACCTCTCCCCTATTTGTGCATTTTGCTTTGGAAAAACTACCAGACATGACTGCTCCCATTGACATTCCCCCTCCTGATGTCGAGATGACGGAGCCTTCGTCCAGCATTTTCTACCTATCATCATCCATGAGACCCTCGGGGAACATTCCCTCTGAATCCTCCCTTGCTGTTTCACTTGACCTTCCTTCAGCGATCACCTTGGGCTCAACATCGGTAGATCCTTTATCTACTTACTCTTCTGTCGCCCCTTGTGACGATGCGCATGTGAACCTCTCTTCTCATGATGATGAGTCAGGTAGCTTCGCCATGTCAGGTGGTCTTTCTTCCACCAGTCACCCCATCTTCTATCACGGTGATGACATTATGGAAAAACTCCCCACCCCTGAATTTATCTATTCCCCCTTACATAAAATCCATGCGTTCACACCACATACACCTTGTGGCCATTACATTGAAACCCAATGTTTGGGTAAGGGGGCACCCACATTTGAGAGACCAAGAGAAGCAATTCTCCATAACTCTCCTAGTGTATCTGGTCGTGCCAACTTTAGTACCATTATTCTTCCACCTTTCGAAGAACCTCTAGAGTCCCATATCACTTTAGATCACTCTAGGGATGATACCCCTTATCGTTCCCTCATCTTCCATCAGCAACCCAATCTCTTAGACATTGTTGTTGACCAACCTATGGGTTTTCTAGGCGAGCATCAGTTCATTATCTCCAAATCCTCTCTTTGGGATAGTGACACCAGGTATGCCAACCCAAAAACTTAAAGTCCATTTGCTTCATATATGCAGTACTAAAAGAGATTGGTAATCCTCCATTTCCTTTCTCAAACTACATAACCATAACGAAAACAAATGGCACACCACATCATTAAAATGTGTTTAGATTCCCCTTTTTCTAAATAAATTTTGGCATGACCACACCATGCTTGGGGGCACCTATGCCCCTCAACCATAACCCTCCTCAAAATCGAATTTCTTCACTTGCAACACTCATACTAGGGGCACCATTTGGCCTCCATACTTATCCATGCTCGTGTTGATGTTCGTTGTGAGTTACCATCTTGCACTCATGTTTTCATGGTCCCCCATTGGACCTTTACTGTGTGGCAGCACCATTGAGTCGCCCTTGTTTAGAGCATCCAAGATGAGTCATCATCACATTCATGGAATCTATCCCGAGTCCCTTTGTACCCCGCGATAGTCCTCCATCCTTCATTGCTTGGTCTCTCTCTTGTGTCGCACATTATGGCCTTCAGTCCCACTGTCCCCTATCCCTTATGATACTGTGTCAGTCGCTGCCATGTCATTCATGCCTTTTATGCTCTAGCAAGGGAAGTCGTCCATTTGCTACTCAGTCCCCTCCATTCCATCATCATTGGTATTAGTCTGTCAGTCGCTCTACTATTTTCTCTCGTGCCTTAGTTGAGGATCCCTTATTGCCTCACCTATGGCGGACCTCCTTCTGTCGACATCAGCGCCATTCATTCCAGAAGACAGGTCTAGAGGGTGGTGTACCTTGGTTCCAGCTTCCACTCTTGTTCGGTGCCTCGAATCAGGCAAAGGGATTTCTCATTACCCTTTGACTTGATTGTTTCTCAGCTCTAGCTCCTTTCAGCATGATCGAGATCCGTATACTTGATGGTTCAGTGATGCAGCAGTAGCTCTTGGTGATTCCCGGGTGTGTGTGAGATGTCTCAGCCCTCATGAGGGGGTGGCCCTGCAGGTAGCCCCCCACATGCCTGGATGACCTCTTCATTGCAGCCTTCGATGTAGCTCCATATATTTGATGATGTCGGCCTTAGCCGCTTGTAGCGCCTCTTTGATTTGCATGTATCAGTCAGATTTTGTGAGCCCTTCCCCACTTGTAGGGGGCATTTGGGTTGTATTTGTATCTCATGTACTCAGATATTATTGTATAAGTCCTGGCTGTTATCCCAGGCACAACATGTATATGGGATCCCTCATTGTATTTCTATCTGGCTCATGTTTATGCCGGTTGTACTTTATGGTTCGGTCCCTTGTTTATTGGACACACTATTCTTTTGTACTTTGTCTCGGCGGGCATAGGTATGCCTCCCCCGTCGCCTTTAGCACAGGTACCCTCTCATAAAAAGAGACTTGTTGCACCTGTAAGTCTCGTCTCCTCAGGGTCTAGTTCTTCAGCACATTAGTCTACCTTAAATTTCTCTCTCTGACTTCCCTTTTGATGTCTGGTGATTGAGTTCTTACAACGTACTTCAGTCATACGATTTTCTCCTAACACTCGCACGCTGGGGGGCAATCTGTTACACCATTTTTTGGTCATCTAACCTACTATCATTAGATGGACCCAAGTACACCACGTAAGACCAATTTTACCCTAAGTAAAATTTCTTTCACTATGTAAATAACTTAATAAAACACATTTATTAGGTTGTTTATGGTCTAAACAGGAAACCCCAAAAGGAAATATTAAACAAACCTATATTTGTTTGATTTTCCTCGAGGAATAATTAATTAAACAATAATTTAATTATTATTCCTGGTCATGTTTAACCCAAAACAAAGAAATTAATTAGATAAATCTTTATTTATCTTATTATTTTCTAGGAATAATTATTTAAATCTTATTTAAATAATATTCCTTGTTAAAAATGACTAAATCACCCATAAATAATTAAATAAATCATTATTTATTTGATTATCTTTCAACCACTTCCTTAAAATGATAAATAAATCATTTGTTTATTTATTATTTACAAATAAAGGGATTTGACCCAAGTCAAATACTTTTTCCCTCCAACAAATATAATAAAATATTCCATAAAAGGTGGATCTAGATTTGGTTAATGTTATTTTAATCATGCACCAAGATCTAGAATGACCCAATATTTTGTTATAAATAGGAGGGTTTTCTCCTACCATTCTTCACCTTTTGTTGCCTATTAGATCTCTCTGGATCTATACTCTTGGTCTGACTTTGATCCATTATCTTTGTCAAATTTTCCATTATTTGTTGTGTGAGCTCCCTTTGAGTTCTATCTTTGTCTGGGTTTTCTACACCAACAAGAGAGAGAAATACTAGATCTGAAGTGCTGAGGACTTCCAAGAACCCATCCCATTGAGGAGAATTGGAAACACCTTCTTGTTTTCCTCCCAGGTGCCCTTAATACAAAAATTCTTTCAAAAATATCGTTCTTGTCTTGTCTATTGGATGTATGGAGCAAAACCTTACTTTTACTGCTTAATGTCTTTTTATGCATAGATCTAGATTTTTGCAGCATTTGTCTTGATTAACTAACTGCAGATCTGAAGATATTGGCAGCCATATTTGATGTTAGGGCTATAAGTTATGCATAGCCAAAGTGGTTTTTTTTCGTACACTTCGACAAAGGATTCATACTAACAGACACTAAATAAAATTAATTAATTAATTTGGCCCACGCTAGTGTGTATGTGCTACTATGACCTATTGGTCCCACACTAGTGTGTGTGATGCAGCTTTTTGTTGCACTTCAACACTCCCTCTCAATAGGAAAGGGATTATCTGGCACCCCAATCCTGCCTCTATGGTATTCGAAATTTATCCTGGTGAGTGCCTTCATCAGAATATCTCCATCCTGATCTTCTGTGGAAATTTTTTGAAGTAACATTATGCGCCTTTGAACAAAATCTCTGAAATGGTGGTACCGGATGTCTATGTGCTTGGACCTATCATGAAACACTATATTAATAGAGAGTTTAATGCAACTCTGATTATCACAATGTATCACTATCAGATCCATCTGATAACCAAACAAACCAACCAGGATCTTTCTCATCTAGATGGAATCACATGCAGCTTGTCTTGCTACCATGTACTCTACCTTAGATGAACTGAGTGCAACATATCGTTGCTTCCTACTATACCAAGAAACTGTTGTCGATCCTATGCTGAAGATCCCTCCTGATGTGCTCTTTCTATCTGATGGACTGCCTACCCAATCTGCATCTGTGAAGCCTTGAAGCTTCACTCCCTCTGTTCGTCTGTACCATAATCCATACTCTATAGTGCCCCTAAGATATCTCAAGACATGCTTCCGTGCCTTCCAAAAGAGCTTGGTCAGCTTAACCATAGCTTGACTCAGCTGGTTAACTACGTAGAAAATGTCTGGTCTAGTGTTCACCAAGTACATCAGTGAACCCACTAACTGCCTGCAGACAGTAGCATCCACTACTTCTCCAGAAGTAGCATCTTTTTTCCTCCAATTTCCTAGAAGAGGTGTGTTCATGGGTTTACATCTCTCCATGTGAAACTTACCCAGTATCTCTTTGGCATACTTTCCTTGAGAAACAAAAATTTCACCATGTCACTGCCATATTTCCTAACCAAGGAAATAGTGAAGGAGTCCCATATCCTTCATTTCAAACTCCCTTTCAAGATCCTCCTTGCGTGATTTTATCAGCTGCCCATCACCTATCAAAATTAGATCATCAACTTAAAGTACGATAATCAAGAGCTTACCATCAACCACAATCTGGTACAGGTTTGCATTTGCTTCACTTTTGGTGAATCCCAACCTAGCGAAATAGCTTTCAATCCAAGTGTACCAAGCACGAGGTGCTTGCTTCAACCCATACAGTGCTCTCTTGAGTCGACACACATGTGACTCACTGTCAAATATCTTGAAACTTTTTGGATGCTCTATGTACACTTCTTCCTCAATAACTCCATTAAGAAATGCAGTTTTCACATCCATATGATGAATGCGCCACCCCATCTGCGCTGAGAGTGCAAGGATAGATCTAATGGAAGAGTACCTCATGAATGGTGAAAAAGTCTCATCATATTTGATCCCCTCAAATTATGAGAATCCCCAAGCCACAAATCTAGCCTTGTACTTCTTCACACTCCCATCAGCAGCTTGCTTCACCTTATAGATCCATCTAGATCCAACCACTGATTTGTCGACCAGTCTTGGGAAAATCTCCCATGCACTTTTCTTGATGATGGATTCATACTCCTCTACCATAGCATCAACCCAAATTGGTTGTTGCATTACCTCCTAAAATTAGGATGGTTCTATCACAATACACTTGCTCATAAGAGCCATGTATCCAGTAAGCATGTCTCGAGACTCTCTATGTCTGCGCAGTGAAGTAGGGGCTCCTACATTATCTGTTGCATCAAGTCTCAATCTATCATCTTCTATCATCTAGGTGGATATTGGTGGCCAACCGCCTATTCCACTTGGGGCCCTGCCATTGTCTCTTTTATTTTTTTAGATTCGGCACAACTTAGTATTTTTAGCAGTTTTTCGGGTCCTGAACTTCCGGAGCCGTTCTCAGGCCCTAAACAATGTTTTTTGGGCATCGTTTGTCTGGAAAATATGATTATGTTTTAGAATTAGTATTCATGGCAACAATTTTTGTCCTTGAATATATATTTCTAACGATGTATCATACGCGTCAAATGGAGATCGTATGCCGAAGTTACTTTTCCGGGAAGTTGAAACACCAATTTACCCAAACAGGGCCCATAGTTTTGGCGCTTCATCTCTTAGGGTTAGGTTTTTGGAAGTTTAGAGTTATCCATTGTTTCTCAATAATAAATAGGCCCTCGAGCCTCATTTTAATAGAGATTTCAGAGGTCTATAGCTGCCACATATCTTCTCAGAGATTCTCTACCAGCAACCTAGTTAGTTGATTTCCATTCTATCTGTAAGCAAATTTCAGTTCTTTGATATTAATGAAATGAAGTGTTATTTCCACTGCATCTTTGTATTTATGGTTATATGTGTATTCTATTGCGTTCCTGTATAAATATGGATCAGTGGTATCATAGTGGTCTGCTTTTTCTCGATCCTTCTTTGCATGTCCCCAATAAGGTCGGGGTATAAGGAGTTAGGACTCGATCTAGTGGAACCTTTGCAAGATCATCCTCACAAACCCCGATGGACGCCCATGGGGGATGAAAAGAAATATGAGGGAGCAGGAGATCCTATCAAAATATTGCTCAAGGAGGCCCTCGAAAAACAAAGGAACGCGATGATGGATAGCTTTTCCCAGATCCTTCAACGACTGCCCACCGGCATCGCATCTGCATCTAGCAGCCACTTTGGAGGCGCGACTCCCTTTAAGGTAAAAGTAAATTTTGGCATTCCCATATTTGTGGGTCAAACAGATGCAGATGTCGTAGATAGATGGTTGAAGCTATTAGAAGGATATTTCTCGATTCATGACTTTTCCGACTGGGAGAAGATTATTTTTGCACTCCTCAAAGCTCCCCCCCATGTCAAGGACTGGTGGGAAACCTATTGTGAGAAAAAGTACGAGATAGAACCCTCTCTATTCTCAACCATACCCACTTGGAATTCTTTCTTGAGATGCCATCAAGGAACAATACTATCCCATGGCGAGCTATGAGGACAAGTACATACAATGGACCACGCTACGACAACAAAGGGATCAAGATGTGTATGAGCTGACGAATTTGTTCCATACCCTACACACAAAGTTGGGTATCAAAGATTCAGAGAAAAAATTGGTGCTAAAGTATCGCGGTTGTCTACATAGATACATTCAGGGGGAAATGGAGTTCCTCCACATCTCCTCACTTGGTACAGCATACCGGTATGCTGCCAAGATTGAGCAGAAATTCAAACAAAAGAAGCAAGACTTTGGATATGCGAATCAAAAGCAAGGGAAAGGTGCCCCCAAACCGAAAACCAAAGGAAAAATCCAAGGTATGGCAGCCCAAGACAACCTACCAAAGCCGCAAGCAAAGAACAACATCGCGAAGCTAAAGAAGTACATGGGAAAGTGGTGTGAGTTCCATAAGAGATCCACTCACAACACAAGCGAGTGTCGGGCCAAGCAATCATTAGTGGCCGAGATTAGGGCTTCTAAATCAGATGCATGCTCCGACTCTGAATCATAACCTGACAAAGGGAAGCAGATTATTGATGTGAAGCCCAACACCACTATTGCCACTACAAAGATCTAGAAGGAGGAACCAGAAGATCCAAAGGAGGCAAAGCGTCTCTTCCACTCCCAGATGTGGGTAAAGGGTTCCCCACTATAGTTCATTGTTGACAATGGGAGCCAAGAGAACCTCATTTCAGCAGATGTCATGAAGCGGTTGGGCTTGCTGACCATAGCGCGCCCACAACCATACACCATCGGGTGGCGTCACCAAGGATGGGATCTTCGCGTCAGCCAGCAGTGCTGCCTTCCCTATAGCATCAAGCCCCTCATTGATGAGGTATTGTGTGACATTGCTCCTATTGATGTTTCTGATGTATTATTAGGCCAACCATACTTGTGGAAGTGACATGTTGTGTATGAATCATGGCCTCGCGTTGTTATTGTTACTTTGGGAAATAAGTTGTACAGGATACCAGAGGTACCACCGCCTCCCACTATCTCTTTGGTTACTACAAAAAAATTTAGTAAGCTCATTTCCCAAACCAGGAAATTTGTTTTCCTGATGATCCGCCCCCAGGGCAAGAAGAAGATTGTGGCCACAACCTCCAAACATGGCTCCTCTTCACAACAAAAATAAATGAACAAGGTTGTGGAAGAGTACGGGGACATCTTCACCCCACCCATA
Organism: Pinus albicaulis; assembly: GCA_034641835.2. Lineage (NCBI taxonomy): Eukaryota > Viridiplantae > Streptophyta > Pinopsida > Pinales > Pinaceae > Pinus > Pinus albicaulis. The sequence goes on along the minus strand of CM076583.1, from coordinate 1,230,641,261 downwards.
GGGGTGCCTCTACACTATCAAGTCAAGCACCCCATTGACCTGACCCTAGGTGCGCCGCTACCCAATGGACCGATCTGTAGGCGCTCTATTCTGGAGAATGATGAAATCAAGAGGTAGATTCAGGAACTGCTGCAGAAAGGTCACATCCGGCCAAGTTCATCACCCTATGGGAGCCCGATCGTGTTGATACAGAAGAAGGATGGGACTTGGAGACTCTGTATTGACTATCGGGTGCTGGAAAAGATCACTGTCCAGAATAAGTATCTGATCCCACAGATTGATGACCTTCTGGACCAACTCAAAGGGGAAAATCATTTCAGCAAGATCGACTTGAAGTCTGGGTATCACCAGGTACCAATCGAACCCTCTGATGTGTGGAAGACTGCCTTAAAAGCCAAGGAGGGCCTTTTCAAATGGCTCATCATGCCTTTCAAGTTGACGAATGCTCCCGCAACCTTCATGAGGTTGATGGATGACATCTTGCGTCCATTCACCAACTCATTTGTAGTGGTTTACTTGGATGACATTCTGATCTTCAGCCAGACTTGGGAAGAGCACCTCCACCACATCCGAGAAGTCCTCCAAACACTAGAGCAACACAAGTTGTGTACCAATTTGGAGAAGTGCACTTTTTGCATGACCCAGGTTCAATATCTGGGATACATTATTGATGAAAGGGGGGTGCATGTGGATCCAGCCAAGATCCAAGTCATTCAGGATTGGCCAGCCCCAACCAATCTAAAGAGCTTCGCATATTTCTGGGTCTTGCTAATTTCTACCGCAGATTTGTGTTGGGATTCTCTCATATCACTTGGCCCTTGAGTCAAGTCACCAAGGGAGGAGCGAAAGAAAAATTATTTTGGTCGGAATCTCAACAGAAGGCATTCATAGAATTGAAACATCGCCTCTATTCTGCCCCAGTGCTCACATTACCAGACTTGCAACAACCATTTTAGATCGAGACAGATGCCTCTGACTATGCTATTAGGGCAGTTCTTACTCAACAGGGGCATCCAGTGGCATATCACAGTGAGACATTGTCTGACACAGTTCGAAAGTATCCCACTTATGACAAAGAAATGTATTCCATTGTGCAAGATTGTCAACAATGGAAGCATTACATTTTGGGGAAGGAAACAATCATCCACACAGACCATCGACCCTTGCAGTTCATACAGACATAAGGGAAGTTGCAGAATGATTTCCATTAGAAGTGGTCCACATATCTGCAACAATTTCATTTGAACATCAAGTACAAGAATGGTACCACCAATAATGTTGCTGACTGCCTCAGCCGACCACTGATCGTGGCCATAACCACAGTTCTCAACTCTTGTGGGCACAAGACTTCTGATTGGCTGCTTCTCTACAAGAGCGATCACGAATTTAGCCACACATACAAGGCACTCTTTGGGGGGTACGCAAGTTCCAAATTTTCACCTCCAAGATGCATTGTTATGTCAACTGGGACACATTTGTATTCCTTCAAGCAAGGGTTCCAAGATGATATGGGAAGTGCATTACAGTCGAGTTGCTAGGCATTTTGGGGTCGAGAAAATAGTGGCAGTACTGTAGAATTATTTCTATTGGCCGAGCCTTCGATAGGATGTCGGGAAATACATCAGATCCTGCACTTCTTGCGCCATTTCCAAATCGACCATCAAGAAGCAAGGGCTCTATACTCCGCTACCTACCCCTAGTCGACCTTGGGAATCCATCTCCATGGATTACATGTCAGGCCTTCCTTCTACTAAGCATGGAAATTACTGTGTTTTTGTGGTCGTTGACAGATTCTCAAAGATGGCCATTATGGCGGCCTGCAAGAAGAATATCACAGCAGAAGCCACTGCTAAAATCTTATTTGAACGAGTGTGGGTTCACTTTGGGATCCCACAGTCTATCATATTAGATCGTGATGGCAGGTTCCTCAACACATTTTGGTCCAGAAGCTAGTCAATGTTGGACACCAAGCTCACCAAGTCCACAGCTTTCTATCCCCAAACTGATGGCTAGACAAAGGTCATCAACGGGATGATTGTACACATTTTATGCATGTACAATTCAAAGCATCCACGCACATGGGATGAGAGCCTCCCCTATTTACAACACAGTTATAATCGAGCTCTCCACATCTCAACCGGCCACATCCCCTTTCAGGTGGGCTTGGGATTCCAGCCACTATGTCCCATTGACATAGCCATGCCATTTGTGGCTGCTCTGGCCGATTCGGCTCATGTCTAGTCTGAAGCTGACAAAGTGAACAACTTCATTGAGTGCATTTAGAACATCCACCAAAAGGTTCATGACATATTTGATAGAGCTAATGCTAAGTACAAGCAACGACATGATCAACATTGGGTGCCACACAACTTCCAGGTGGGCGAAAAAGTGTGGCTACATTTGTAGAAGGAACACCTCATTGGACCCCACCGCAAGCTTTGCCTGGTCTGATATGGGCTGTACACCATCACTAAGGTTGTAGGGAACAATGCCTTTGAGCTCAGTATTCCACCATTCCTTGGTCTGCACCCAGCATTCAATGTAGACCACCTTCGTCCCTACTTCCCACCTCTACTGGACACCTCTGACATTACAGAAGAGCTCACATCAAAATAGTTAAACCCTGACTGCATGGAACAGGCCACCATTGATTGTATCATGGACATGAAAATCAAGAACACTAACCAACAGAATATCCAACTGTATCGGGTTGTCAAAGCTGGCCAACCCCTGCACCAAGGCAAGTGGTTCACCAGGGACCAAGTTCAACAGAAGTTTCCTCATCTCATGGAGGAACTCAACGCAATGGGGACCATTTCTTCCTAAGGGGGGATGAATGATCAAGGTGGATATTGGTGGCCACCCACCTATTCCACATAGGGCCCTGCCATTGTCTCTTTTAGTTTGTCAGTTTCGGCACAAGTTACTATTTTTAGCATTTTTTCGGGTCCTGAACTTCAGGAGCCGTTTTAAGGCCCTAAACGACATTTTTTGGGCATTGTTTGTCCAACAAATATGGTTCTGTTCCAAAATCAATACTTGCAGCAACAGTTGTAGTCCTCGAATAGATATTTCTAACGATGTATCATATGCATCAAATGGAGATCGTATGCCGAAGTTACGCCCCCGAGAAGTTGAAACACCAATTTACCCAAACGAGGCCCATAGTTTTGGCACTTCATCTCCTAGTGTTAGGTTTTTGGACGTTTAGAGTTCTCCATTGTTTCTCAATAATAAATAGGCCCTCGAGCCTCATTGTAACATAGAGTTCAAAGGCCTTTAGCCGCCACATCGCTTCTCAGAGATTCGCTACCAGCACCCTAGCTAGTTGATTTCCATTCTGTCTGTAAGAAAATTTCAGTTCTTTGATATTAATGAATTGAAGTGTTATTTCCGCTGAATCTTTGTATTTATTGTTATATGTGTATTATGTTATGTTCCTGCTAAATCCGGATCATTCTGTGGTGCACCTTCTACCATTTCTAGTGTATGGCTCTTCATGAGTGTTTTCTACCACTCCATGATCCTCTGCATGTGGTTGATCCACATCTTGAGGTTCATTCTTTAGAACCAAGAGTTACTCCTCTGCATGCAAATCCGGATCCCTCTAAAGGGACAATCATATGGCTTTCTCGTCATCAAATTTTATATCCTGTCACACAACAGTCATTCTTTTTGTTGGGGTTCCCATGTTTTGGCCAGATTGGCAAGACCAAAAGATGAGACAACATCAAAACCGCTTTGGGGCCCTAGGATCTAGCCCTCCTGGACCCGGAGAGGGATCTCTCCAATAAAACAAAGGATGATATATCTTTGAAGCTCAAAATGAGATGTTAGGCCAGGTATGAAGCGCAAAGGGGGGTTTAAAATGATTTGGTTGGTGAGTTGCTAGGTTGGTCATGAGATCATAGACTGAGAAAGTAATGGGAGAAAAGGAACAAAAAAAAAGGATGTTTTAGCTAAGAGGATAGATCAAGAAAGTGCCATCCATTGGGCTATGGAGTCATGAAAGGTAATTACATGCAACAAATAGCCAAAGCTTTCAGAGGGCAAGTCATCTACACTAAAGGATATTTTAGATAGATGGTGGGATGGAACATTAAGGATTGAAAGTGAGAGAAGGAAAGCAACCCAACTTCTATCTATAGATCAGGTCAGAGGTCATTTAACTCCAGACCTACTTGGAAATACTCATATGCAACTCTCAAGGGAGGGACAAAGGGGCAGCTTATAGATTGGACCAGAGGTCATTTAACTCCAGGTCAGCTTTAGCGTGCTCCAAGGAAAAATAGAGATAAGTTTAACAGAGAGATCTTAGAAAGGCCAGCTGGTCACACAAGGATCCTAGTGGACAGGGCTAACTCTAATCCCCATTGTTCCCAAATCTTCCAGCTTAAACCCAACAATAACATCTAAGAATAGATTCATTTAATTCATACATCAGCTAGCAGGCAATGACATCCACTACACTGGTTAAATTAACTGAAATCAACCCTTAGATAACACATTTAGCAGAAAAACATTAAAGGCAAGGAGAGTAGAGACATAGGGTACCTAACAAGGGTAAATCCTATGCCATATTTCTGATGCAAGCCAGTAGAAAATGAAACAGTATGAAAATGTAATAAACAATGTTAGAAGAACATCACCAATAGTAATAGACCAGGATCCTGTGAAATGTGCTTTGATTAATTGATGCAAAACCAATCACATACACTGAGCTCAATGGCTATTACAATCCCAACTTCTCCTCCCAGCCTACTACAATACAACTACTCTGCTACTTTCTCCCATAACTGTTCTAACAATCAAAACTGAATCCTTCTAACTACAATGGCAGCAGCCGAACAACAACCTTTACAATATGTTCTTCAGGGTTCTTATAGGAGAAAAGGATAACAGGAGTAGATGTAAACTTAAATGCAGCATTAAACTCTGAAGCGGAAAGAGGGCCGAGGCTCCATCCCCTTTTAAATACTGGGCATTTATCTCTGGTACTCTTTGGATGATGGAGTAGTCTTCGTCAGGTTTCCATTTACTTCCGGGTATGTCTCTGGTGTACTGAACAAAATTCAGAACGATGATGCTAGGGTCTACCATACTGTATACTAATGCACTAGTAGCATAGGACTATTGTCAGGGCACGAAAAATCTTACTTGGACACAATGTAGACTGACCATAATCTGTACCGTGTCTTTTCATGGAAGAACATTCTGGTGACATTAAAACCCTGCTAATATGGTTTTCTGTGCATTGGACCGTCTGAAAGATCCCCGGGGTTTTTATTTTGGTACTCTGCCTCCTACTAATTGGATTAAGGCTCAAAATCTGCAATTGCAGGCCTTAAACGCTCTGTTGTTCCACTGGTACTCTTTGCTGCTCCCACAATTTCCTCTGACTGTGAAATCTGCACTTTCAATGCTCTGGACAGGTCTTTATAGAGTTTTTAGCTGCTTTCTTTGAATGCACATCCTGTCACGGCTCCTTCCTAGGCTTTCTTCATAAATTCAACCCCTGAAAATGGTCCTTTCCTGCGTTCTCTATCACTGTGACAGGGACTGTGAATTATGGTGGTTTATCGCCGCTCGAAACCCTGCAAAACATGAAAACACGTTAAGAAATCATGCACGGAGGTGGTGGATGCAACGGGGGTGACGAGAATGGCCATGCAGACTCGCGAAATGGTGGAACAGTGTGGGATTATGGTGGAAAATGCAGTGGGAGGCTTGCAAAATGGTGGTGCAGTGGGAAAATGCATGGAAAAACGTCGAGGCAGACGTTTTAACATAAAAACATTGAACTTTGACCTTGGAAAGAATATATATAACGGGGGCAGGCGAATGTACGGTGGAGACACGTGGATTGGTGACGTGGCAGGACCGAGAGATGGCGGGACAGTCAACAGCGGGGGGAAATAAAATCTGGACCGTCCGATCTCAGGAGGAGATCGACGGCTGGGAATGCATCGAAGGGTGATGAACGGTGGGCCAGGGGTACGGTGGCCATGGATTATCGCGTGCGCAGCTTCGTGGAGCGACAACCATTGGATGAGGCACCCCAGATCGGACGGCTGATATGCATATCGCTCCGTATCCTGTGCCGAACGTTAACGCGCGATGAGCAGGCGGTTTTCCAGCCATACCGGTGCCACGTGTCGGATGTTGTATGGAATTGCTAGCCAAATGAAAATTACCGCCCATCTCCAAACGCGGTGCGATGGAAACCGGTGGTTTTTGAATAGTGCGCGGGGACCACCGGGGCGGGTAAACTCTGACCGTAGATCTGGCGGATAAATGAACGATTAAGAATGTGATGAACGGTAAAAGGAGGTGGGTGATGGGCGCTATGGGGAAAACGACGGCCGTCCGATCTATACAGATCGACAGTACAAAATGCGCCTGATACAAACGCAGTAAGCACCTTTTACCTTGGCACCTGGTCTCGGCACCCAGTCGCGTGGAGGGGAAAGAAGCAGGGGCTTGGCCTAAAGGTGCTAGGCCCACATATATGGAGAATATGTCCTTTTGGGCCATTTTAATGCAATCTAAGGGTGGAAAAGGGAAACGATAGGGAGCAAAGGGTTGTTTCAACCAAACAAAAAGTATTTGAAGGGTTTTAAACAGGGTTTTGGGAGGGGTTAGAGGATTAATGAAGGAATTTTAGAAGGGGGGAAAAGAGGGTGGAAAGGAAAATTAGAAGAGGGACAACAGAGTGAAATGGGACATTATGTAGGGATACAAGGGGAAAATTAAAGCCTTTTGGAGCACAATTTTTTCATAATCAGAGAGGCCTTATAATGGGGATCAGCAGAAGGGATTCTATCAAAGGCAAAGGCACAGGAGACTTCAAGGATGATGTGTCTTCAAGGGAGATGCATTCCTTGAAGGCTCAAAAACAATTTAGCCCCCTACTTTTCCTGTCAAAAATTTACAGGGGGCTAACAGTGGCTCCACATGGGGATGGCTTCTTCTTGAAGGAGTCAAGAATTCAGAGGATAAATCTTTGGTGTAGGCCAGATGCCTGGTACTTGACTCATTCTTTTTTTTTTTTCTCGTGGATCAGCTGCCACAAACGGTGAAGACATGGACTTGCAAACCCTTTACATCATTTATTTTTTACAAACAGGAAAATAAACCTATTCTACTTCTACCCTTATTACTCCATGAGACCAGATTAGACTGTTGGCCTCATAAATTCTCTACCTACACTACTATCTGCTAGGATTAAACTATCTAGCAGATTTCTTCTCTACATTCTATAACAAAAATTGAAAAACAACCAAGTCAGAATTAGATTGTCTGACTTGCTGGACTTTGCATAAATTAAAAACAACTAACTACATGCTCACAGACTGAGCTTTATTGAGCTTTTCCTACCTACCCTACTCTAACTGCAATATACACAGACTAGCTTACAAACATTGTCTTCCAATGTAACCAGTCCATCAAATGATCCCATGACTGGTCTTTCTTTCTCAACTCCTTGAGCAGGTTGGATAGGTAGGGCAGCTCCCACTCTTTTTGTTCCACAACAGCAGCTCCAAAAAAATTTCTATCTGACTGCATCATGCTGCTCAAAAATACCCTTGATCCTTCTTCAAATGTTTGCAGAAAATGTGCATAAGGATCATGAAATGATACCTAGTTATGGATATCTGGCAGGCAGGCTTCAACCAGGATTTCTTCTTCTTCCACTGGATGGAGAAGAAGACTCTCTTGGAGTAGAGTGTCTCCTTCATCTTCTTCATTTTATAAACTGGAGGACTCATCATATATGGCAGTGTTGTCCTCTTGGAGCTCTGATATATTCTGCTCTGGTGGGCTGAGCTCTGTGAAAAAATCTAAGTATTCTTGAGCAGTGGTTTGTTCCATTTCTTCCTCTTTTTCAAGAGAAGGCTCATTGCTTTCAAACTGCTCAAATATCTCTTCCTTGTTTTCCTCTTCATCTTCTGAGATGAAAGGCTGCTGACCTCCAATCATGTGAAAACCATTACTGATGAGTTGTAATGGAGTGAAGCAAATATCTAGAGATCCTTCACCCTCTTCTGTACTCTTAAAGATTTCTTCATCAGTATCATAAATAGCCTGCATTGGCTTATTACTCTCTGGAAGTAAAGGGAACTGATTCTCCTCCCACAAATCTACTAATGATGACCCTGAAAGATCATCTTCTATTTGGAGAACATCATCATCAGATAGATCAAAAATAGGAGAATCATGAATGTAAGTAATGCTACCAATCAGATATACTGGATTATCAGTAATTTTTTCTTCGCTCTGATTTACATGTGAGCTTTCCAACTCTGTACAACAAGGCTCATCAGATGAATGGAAAATAATGTCTGATCTGTAAAAAAATTCATAGGCTGGCTGTCCATTGATGATCTAATCTATTTCTTCTTTTGTCAAAGGGGAAGATGGCCTTGTGTTCCCTTGTGCAGAAGCGCAGAAGCTCTCTGTTTCCTTTGAAGATTGGATTTGAGGCAGGATGTCATCTTGAGCCTCAACTACAAGGGATGACAAATCAGCATCTAAGTTTTCAGGAATATCATGAAGAATATCTACAGTCTCTTGACTATTTTCTTCCTCAGCTGATTCATCTATGTTCTTGTGATAGCTAGGATGCATATGAAAATTCTGAATGGATGTTAATAGATCTTCAGGATTCATATTAACCAAATCCTCATCAATTTCTAACAGATATTGTATGATATTCTGAGATTGATCACAACAATCCCATGATAAGGATGGAGAGTTTCCTTTGTAATTCTTGTAAAATACTTGGTGCATGTCCCTTAAAGAAAACAAACTCCGAGGCTCTAACCATTCATACAAGACCCTAGCTTTTCCTTCTAATGTTGCCATGAACATTTTCATTAGGCAGTCTTCATGCCATTCGACTTTAAATTTCCACACATGTATATGAAACTTGATGAGATGTAGCAAGGGGTCCTCAGTTTTTTCACCCTGAAAGATAGGCAGGTTTTTTAACCAATCCACTTCAGGCATTTTGTGTGGGAATCCAGGGATATTCTCCCTACTCATTGGGGCATATCTTCTCTGTATGCGTGAAAGCATGTTTGTAAATCAGAAAGAGGTCACTGTATCTTCCCAACCAGTTCAGAGTCTTCTACCAGTGGAGTCATTTGGTCTTTTGGGAGTTATGGAGTGTGGAGTCGCCAGGTGGATGTATATGAATGTTTGAAGCAGGATGTTGTCCACCATCAGCAATTGAATGCCAATATAACCAGAGATCTTGGGTCTTTTGAGTGCCTAAGAATGTTTAAGGTGAAATGCACTCAAGTTCCCCAGCGGAGTCGCCATTATGTTGGGGTTCCCATGTTTTGGCCAGATTGGCAAGACCAAAAGATGAGACAACATCAAAACCGCTTTGGGGCCCTAGGATCTAGCCCTCCTGGACCCAGAGAGGGATCTCTCCAATAAAACAAAGGATGATATATCTTTGAAGCTCAAAATGAGATGTTAGGCTAGGTATGAAGCACAAAGGGGGGTTTAAAATGATTTGGTTGGTGAGTTGCTAGGTTGGTCATGAGATCATAGACTGAGAAAGTAATGGGAGAAAAGGAACAAAAAAACAAGATGTTTCAGCTAAGAAGATAGATCAAGAAAGTGCCATCCATTGGGCTATGGATTCATGAAAGGTAATTACATGCAACAACTAGCCAAAGCTTTCAGAGGGCAAGTCATCTACACTAAAGGATCTTTTAGATAGATGGTGGGATGGAAAATTAAGGATTGAAAGTGAGAGAAGGAAAGCAACCCAATTTCTGTCTATAGATCAGGTCAGAGGTCATTTAACTCCAGACCTGCTTGGACATACTCATAGGCAACTCTCAAGGGAGGGACAAAGGGGCAGCTTATAGATCGGACCAGAGGCCATTTAACTCCAGGTCAGCTTTAGCGTGCTCCAAGGAAAAATAGAGATAAGTTTAACAGAGAGATCTTAGAAAGTCCAACTGGTCGCACAAGGATCCTAGTGGAAAGGGCTAACTCTAATCCCCAGTGTTCCCAAATATTCCATCTTAAACCCAACAAGAACATCTAAGAATAGATTCATTTAATTCATACATCAGCTAGCAGGCAATGACATCCACTACACTGGTTAAATTAACTGAAATCAAGCCTTAGATAACAAATTTAGCAGAAAAACATTAAAGGCAAGGAGAGAAGAGGCATAGTGTACCTAACAAGGGTAAATCCTATGCCATATTTCTGATGCAAGCCAGCAGAAAATGAAACAGTATGAAAATGTAATAAACAATGTTAGAAGAACATCACCAATAGTAATAGACCAAGATCCTGTGAAATGTGCTTTGATTAATTGATGCAAAACCAGTCACATACACTGAGCTCAATGGCTGTTACAATCCCAACTTCTCCTCCCAACCTACTATAATACAACTACTCTGCTACTTTCTCCCAGAACTGTTCTAACAATCAAAACTAAATCCCTCTAACTACAACGGCAGCAGCCGAACAACAACCTTTACAATATGTTCTTCAGGGTTCTTATAGGAGAAAAGGATAACAGGAGTAGATGTAAACTTAAATGCAGCATTAAACTCTAAAGCGGCAGGAGGGTCGAGGCTCCATCCCCTTTTAAATACTGGGCATTTATCTCTGGTACTCTTTGGATGATGGAGTAGTCTTCGTCAGGTTTCCGTTTACTTCCAGGTATGTCTCTGGTGTACTGAAAAAAATGCAGAATGATGATGCTAGGGTCTACCATACCGTATACTAATGCACTAGTAACATAGGACTGTTGTCAGGGCACGGAAAATCTTACTTGGACACAATGTAGACTGACCATAATGTGTACCGTGTCTTTTCATGGAAGAACGTTCTGCTGACATTAAAACCCTGCTAATATGGTTTTCTGTGCATTGGACCGTCCGAAAGATCCCCAGGGTTTTTATTATGGTACTCTGCCTCCTACTAATTGGATTAAGGCTCAAAATCTGCAATTGTTGGCCTTAAACACTCTGCTATTCCACTGGTACTCTTTGTCGCTCCCACAATTTCCTTTGATTGTGAAATATGTGCTTTCAATGCTCTGGACAGGTCTTTACAGAGTTTTTAGCTACGTTCTTTGAATGCACATCCTGTCACGACTCCATCCTAGGCTTTCTTCATAAATTCAACCCCTGAAAATGGTCCTTTCCTACGTTCTCTGTCACTGTGACAGGGACTGTGAATTATGGTGGTTTATCGCCGCTCGAAACCTTGAAAAACACGAAAACACGTTAAGAAATCATGCACGGAGGTGGTGGACGCAACGGGGGTGACGAGAACGGCCATGCAGACTCGCGAAATGGTGGAACAGTGCGGGATTACGGTGGAAAATGCAGTGGGAGGCTTGCAGAATGGTGGCGCAGTGGGAAAATGCATGGAAAAACGTCGAGGCAGACATTTTAACGTAAAAACATTGAACTTTGACCTTGGAACGAATATATATAACAGGGGCGGGCGAATGTACGATGGAGACACATGGAGTGGTGACGTGGCAGGACCGGGAGATGGCGGGACAGTCAACAGCGGGGGGAAATCAAATCTGGACCGTCTGATCTCAGGAGGAGATCGATGGCTGGGAACGCATCGGAGGGCGATGAACGGTGGGCCAGGGGTACGGTGGCCATGCATTATCGCGTGCACAGCTTCGTGGAGTTACAACCGTTGGATGAGGTGCCCCAGATCGGACGGTTGATATGCATATCGCTCCGTATCTTGTGTCGAACGTTAACGCGCGATGAGCAGACGGTTTTCCAGCCATACCAGTGCCATGCGTCGGATGTTGTATGGAATCGTTGGCCAAACGAAAATTACTGCCCATCTCCAAACGCGATGTGATGGAAACCGATGGTTTTTGAATAGTGCGCAGTGACCACCGGGGCGGGTAAACTCTGACCGTAGATCTGGCAGATAAATGAATGGTTAAGAATGCGATGAACGGTAAAAGGAGGTGGGTGATGGGCGCTATGGGGAAAACGACGGTCGTCCGATCTATACAGATCGACGGTACAAAATGCGCCCGATACAAACGTGGTAAGCGCCTTTTACCTTGGTGCCTGGTCTCGGCACCTGGTCGCGTGGAGGGGAAAGAAGCAGGGGCTTGGCCTAAAGGGGCTATGCCCACATATATGGAGAATATGGCATTTTGGGCCATTTTAATTCAATATGAGGGTGGAAAAGGGAAACGATAGGGAGCAAAGGGTTGTTTCAACCAAAAAAAAAGCATTTGAAGGGTTTTAAACAAGGTTTTGGGAGGGGTTAGAGGATTAGTGAAGGAATTTTAGAAGGGGGGAAAATATGGTGGAAAGGAAAATTAGAAGAGGGACAACAGAGTGAAATGGGACATTCTGCAGGGATACAAGGGGAAAATTAAAGCCTTTTGGAGCAAAATTTTGTCATAATCAGAGAGGCCTTATAATGGGGATCAGCAGAAGGGATTCTATCAAAGGCAAAGGCACAAGAGACTTCAAGGATGATGTGTCTTCAAGGGAGATGCATTCCTTGAAGGCTCAAAAACAATTTAGCCCCCTACTTTGCCTGTCAAAAATTTACAGGGGGCTAACACTTTTGTTTGGAAAATACACCCGATAGTTGTGAGGAGTTTCAATGTACCCCACAATTATCCCAATCTCAGTTGTTGGTTCCAGCTTCTTCTTAGCGTCTTTGGTCACATGCACATAAACAGATGAGCCAACAATCTTAAAATGTGAAACGTCAATTTGCTTACCAGTAAAAGCCTCTTCTAGTATACTCATGCCAACTATCCGATGAGGACAACGGTTCTGCAAAAATACCATTATGTTGCATGCCTCCACCCACAGATGAAATGGTAGGCCCTAATCATGCAACAGCACCTGTGCTGCACCCAAAAATTTTCTATTCTTTATTTTTGCGACCCCATTCTGCTATGGGTTATGAGGTGCAATCAGTTCTCTCTGAATTCCTTCTTTGCTGCGGAAGTTCTTGAATTCTTGGAGATGTGCTCACCACCATTTTCGCTCCTAAGGACCTTCACATGCTTCCCTTTGTCTTTCTCCACCAGTGCTTTGAACTCAAGAAACTTTGAGAGCATCTGATCTTTCTTCTGCATGAATCAGTTCTCCTTCTCATGAAAATTGGCCTTTTTATACTTCCCCATAGTGCATCCATTACATGTGTCTAACTACACAAGTGTACCCTTGGGAAGACCCGTAAAAATCTATTGCATGACCTTCAAGGCTCTGTGGTGAAGATGGCCCAATCTCTTGTGCCATAACTCACCCTCATCCTGGCTCACCACTTTGTCGGCCTTACCCATCAATGTTGCGCAGTCATCAACATCAATTTTATAGAGATAATTAACTCTAATCCCAATCTTCTTGGCTTTTCCTATTGTTATGTGTCGCGGGAAAGCTTTTCCTTCACTAAAAAAACATCATAGCCTCTATCCTCCAACATTTCAACTAAGACTAAATTTTAATTCAAGCCTGGTACATGCATTACATCTTTTAATTGAAAAGGTTTACCTAAATTTCTCTGGAAGGTAATTGTACCAATCCCGGTAGCACTGTATTGCTCGTCATCACCCATTTCGATATGCATCTAGAGGTCCTTCTCCTCCAAGCTACTGAAATTTTCTTTGTCTCTCGCCATGTGAAAGGAAGCACCATTATCCTAGTACCACACCGATCCCATTGCACTTAACACCATGCATGAAATGTGTGATAATTCAAGCTCAAATTGCGAGGCCAAAGCCTCACTAGTTGCAAATCCTGAAGCATTCTTGTTCTCCTTCTTTTGTGGACAATTAGTGGCATATTCTCCATGCTCGTGACAATGAAAACACTTAAATTTGGACATGTCGTGCTTCTTGCTATCTTTACCGAACTCATATTTGGAATGGAATTTATTTCCTTTCCCCTTCTTCTCCTTGGCATCCAAAGCATAATCTTCTTCATCTTCATTATTAGATGATTATCCATACTTGGTATTCCACCTGAATTCTTCTTACACCAAATCCGACGAAAGTCATTCCCAATCTGGCAGATTTTCCCTTCCATTGACAGAGTCTTGATACCTATGCCAACTCTTGGGAAGTCCTAGAAGAGCTAGGCTCACCAAATCATCATCAGCGATAGTAATGTCGATGCTCCCAAGCTCATCCTGACATTGGAAAAATTTGTTAAATATTTCGACATGGATTCTCCTTTCTCCATTTTGATCTTCCTGAGTTTATCCTTCAATGCCAATTTTCTATGATCACTGATGTTCTGAAATAGATCTGTCAAATATTTCCACATTGAATATGGTGTCACTTTGACATGGAGACTTGAGACAATGTGGTCTCGTACTCCCTCCAATAATATCCTCCTCACCTTTGCAACCTTATTTTTCCAGGTATCAATATTTGCAGCATCTACTATAACGGGTTTGGGAACATCATTGTTAATGAATTCTTTCAACCCATTTTCCTCCAGTACTACCTCCATCCTGTCTTTCCAAGAAATATAGTTAGATTTTTCCTCGAGTGCATACTCCAATCTCAAGCCATTGAAAGCCACTTCGATCCTGAATCACTTGTCACACCAAGAATGTCTTCTGCAAATTTGAATTCTATTTAGTCACAAACTCAGCTTCTCCTCCACTATAGTGATTTCATGTGCTTTGATACCATGTAAAAATTATACAAAAATATGTATATCAATGGATTCAATCCGATCTAACAATGTACTAAAGCTAGATATTGAATCTCTTCTACAAATCAATTGTGGAAATTAAACACAATCACCAATCACATGAAGAAAATAAAGAATCAAATCAAACCACAACACAGATAATTTCCTGGGGAAAAATTTCTGCTCAAAACCCCTCTATCTTTTATTGCATATTAACCATGGAATCATGAAATAATTACAATGCACTCTTCTCACAAGAGTCTCCCACACTCTGCTAACTGTCTCACACTGTCCTAGACAAAACTGGCCAACACTTAGCCAATTCTCAACCTCTAAATAGCCTACCTTGTTTCCGCAATTCCTGATGAATGTAATCCCTATTCTTTAGGAATTTTGACCTTCCTAAATTGCACAAGGATCCTGGGCACTCCAATGGATTTCTGGTTGCATTCAGGCAACCTACTAATAACACAACTAATAGTTAACCTCCCTTTAATTGTTATCTCAACTAGGTCTCCACTGGAACTGACATGCATGCAAATATTAATAGTAAATCATCAGTTGCATGGCAGATCACTGATTTTGAATTAAATAATATTTAATTCACTTGATCTCTCACTAGTGCAACAAATAGTTACAACTAGTTCAACTGACTCTAACTCACCTAACTGAGTTAACTTATTACACATGCATTAAAATAATGCAACAACTGCAATTAGAACTCCATAACTAATAGAATTACTCTGCATGCCTCACCAACCACCCTCAACTCGAAATACATGAGCTAACTGAGTTTATCACACTTAGTTAACTGTTACAAGTGATCATGAGATAAGATTACATTTTATTGTCGAATTTAATTAAGGTAAAATTAAATTAGACACTAGACCAAATTGATTAATTAATTTGGCCCACACTAGTGTGTGTGTTGTTAGGACCTATTGGTCCCACACTAGCGTGTGTGCTGCAATTTCTTGTTGGACTTAAACAAGATGAACAACCTCTTTCATCACTCTCTAATCAAAATAATTGTCCTTCATCAGCTCAATCAGCGAAACATTGCACGCGAGACCTTCATTGATAATTGTGTCTTCAATGCTCCACCACCTCAGCCTACTAGACCAATTCCACCACCAGCATCAGTGTCTCAAAGACAAATGGGGTCATCTAGCAGGGCTACAGTGAAAGAGGCCAAAGAATTCAAAGAAAACAGAAAGTTCAAAACCTACCATAGGGGACCTACGCAAGTGTTTTCTCCACATATTGTGGAAGGGACCTTGCCTTCTTCATCAGCAAAGCAGGTACATCAGGATGAGCAGCAAGAAGAGACAGTTGTCCATGAAGAGGAAGACCTTCATGAGGAAGAAAGAGACTTTGGGTTGATGGTCTTGGATGACCAAGATGATCATGAGGCCTCAAAACTGATCATCAAGAGAAGGATGCCATTATCAAATAATTGTAGTACAACATGGCAAGATCCCAATTTGTCATATCATTCCTTGAACAAGAGAACAAGTAGTTGAAATACAAGCAGGTACTCATGGAGCTAGAGTTGCTAAAGGAAAAACGACAAGACATCAAGGGTAAGGCAATGATGGCACCTAATGACTTTGACCATGATGATACTAAAGCCATCAAGTCAAGACCAAAAACAAAAGGTCTTAAGAGAGCTTTAGAGCAGGATAAACATGAGGCAGAGAAACTTAGTTTTGAGGAAAGGGTTGCAAAGGAAGTTGAAGATGATAGAGAGGTGTGGCTTGAAAAATATAACCTTCAGCTTGGGAAGCTCCTCCATAAGGCAAAAAAATACAATGAGATTCTCAGACATGTGTCCAATAGGTACATCACTAAAAACAAGATCTGAAAAATTAAGCTCAAGCAGTTGAAGGACAAATACAAGCAAAGCCTAATCAAGAAAAAGGAGGAGGATAAACTTGAGATCCTTGTTGATCCCTCCCTCATTTTTTGAGACACATCATCAGCACTCTATCTACAAATTTTGAAGGTTTTTGGGTAATTTTTTCTATTTTTTGTGATTTTGACAAATTTTGACAGACTTTTAGCATAGTCCACCTGTCAAAAATGTAGTGCCTAGGGTGTTGCGCTTATTCTAGGAGCCTCGAAATGACAAATGGAAACCACCATTGGATTTAGAAGGTCATATACATCAAAATTTGACTATTTTCACATCAGATTTGGACATTCTGAAGGGGATAAATGGCCAAAAAGACCCAAAAATCACCTTTCTGCCTCATTTTTCAGGTTAGAATTGCGCTTTTGACTAGTCTTGGGATATTTGACTTTTGAGGGACTTAAATTCATCATTTTCATAACTTAAGGGCATTTTTGTAAACTATATAGGAGAATATTTCCAATGAGCTATCATGAGCTCAATTTGGAGTTTAGGAACGCCTCCAAAACTGACCTTGAAGTTGGCACTACGCTTTTGCTTCAAGCACTGTGCTTTTCCCAGTTGCCTGATATCTTCAAAAAATTTCAAATTTATCAGTTGGTGATATAATTTATGAGTTTTAACTGATATAATCCATCCATGTAAATGTAATTATGTCCTAAATAGTTACTATAGGGTAGATACATTGGGTAAAAGTGTATTTTTGGATAAATGAATCAGTTTCACCAAAGTTAGGGATGAGTTTGTTGACCTCCCTAGTCTTTGGGTTTCCAGTTGAGCACTTTGTGGAACAGCTCCAAAAGTCAAGGATTCAACCCCTGAGCTGGGGAGAATCAGTTTTGGTCTATATTAGTCACTTATTTTCTCATAGCAAGGGTTGGATGTTGTTGGATTGATCACTAAACATTGTTGTAATCATATTTTTGGCAATTAATAACAGACTGAGTTGTAGCTATTTTGATGGAATTTTTGTGGTAAAGTGATTTTATATTGTTTCTTCTAATATTTTTCAAATGTGTGAATTTATTGTGATTTAATATTCATTCCATTTCTAAATGTAATTGTTTCCTAAGTCAGAAAGACAGAATTCGTTAAGCTTATGCTCTATTTTGGAGGAATGTTTATAGTTTGTTTCATCTTCTTCTAGTAGAAAATAATTCATATATCTTATGCTCTTTTCTCAAACCCTAGCAGTCTAAACCATTTCATTAGATATCCTTTTTTCTTTTAACTGCTTACCTACCTTCCTCCATAAGATCCCTACGATTCTGATGTTTTTTTGCCCTGACCTAGTTTCTTCCTTGACCTATTCACCATCCAACACCTCAAAATTCAATCAACAAAACCCCTGTGCTAGTATACCTATTCTAATATCTTATTGATCCAGTCATATTGAATGAGATCCATTGGAGAGATGCCTCTCCTGCCTAGTAGGGCTAGCTACTTGGCAAAATATTGGTATGTGGTTAGCTTTGTTGGTCTCTTCTCAACCTCGGAGATCTGGTGGAGTGATAACAACCAACATGCATATCTTAGAAATAGTAGATGCAATCTCATGTATAAAATAATTTGAGTGGTCTTGCCCTTTCGCTCATGGTAGTAAAACAAAAATTTTCAATATGATGAAAACAAAGTTTCTGACGACCAATTAGGGTGTGACCAAGCATGATAGAGGCGGGAATTTTGTAGCTTATTACAAAATCACAAAATTTCCAAAGTGAGTTTCAATAGTTTATAGACAAAACCCATCCAACATTGACATCATTATTGCACCCATAACTCTTTGTAAGAGGTCTTCCATCCTAGGCAAAGGGTAATTCTCTTTGAGGCATACTTGGTTAAAGTTTCTAAAATCCACACATATTTTGATGTTTCCGATCCTTTTCTTGGTTACTAAAAGGTTAGATAACCATTAAGAGTTCCTAATTGGGGAAATGATCTTAGCATCGAGCATATTTTGAAACTCTTATTTGACTAAGCGAGCCATCTTCAGGTTTATACTTCTCAATTTTTTCCTAACTAGTTTAGCTCCCTCCTTTAAATGAATAGTGTGTTGAATGGAATCTTCACTATAAGCCTTTAAGTGTTGGTACAACTAGGAAAATATGTCCTTAAACTCATGAAATAAACTCTCAAGTTTAGTTATTTCACGTTGGGTGTTCCCTTCCAAACCTTAATCGTTTGGGGATTTGATTTTGATCCTATGTTTATCTCAATAGTATCATGTGGCTCATGTGTTATCCTTTAGAATTTGTAGCCATCATCTCTATCAAAGGATTTTCTAGGGTGATTTTATTTTCAAGCTCAAATACTTCACACACATCCTCTAAAGTGTGTCGGCTTGAGTACTTTGATGGTCAAATTAATCGTTATTTTATAGGAAACTAAATATGACTATCGTTATCAAATACCTACCAATGATCATTGTTGTTAGCCATGGCTAGTTTGAATATTACTTCCCTAGTAAATTCCCCTAAATTAAAGGTACCTCATTGGGAAGTTGCAAATTTGTGGCAACAACAACTAAGGAATCAAAAAAAGAATTATTATCTCTAGGAAAAACATCTATATGAAACGTTTCAAATCACTCTACATGTGTGGCATACAATATCTTTGTAATTTCTGAGCTTTTCATTCTTAGCATTAAAATTCCATTTAATTTGAGACACAATTAGATTGAAGTATCTTATAACTTTCAAATGTTTTATACCTTTTTTAAGGGCAAGATGGACAAGCAAAGATAGTAAATAAATTGATTGTGGAGTACTTAAGGAACTATGTGTCAGGGAAACATAGGGCGAGGGTGAAGTGGCTACATCTAGGCGAGTATTGATACAACAATTCACACGTGTCAATCGGGATGTCACCATTCAGAGCGTTGTATGGTTATGATGCATTATCCTTTGTTGACATGGTGTTTGGAGATAGTTAGGCCCCGATGGCTAGATATTGGTTCCAGAAGTGCCAAGGTATCCTTTAGGCACTCAAGGATAACCTTCACACAACTCAGAACTGACAAAAGATATATGTTGATCAACATCATATAGAGAGGATATTTGAAGTGGGAGATACGGTATACTTGCGCTTGCCACCATACAGGGATTCTTCCCTGAAGCAGAATGGAGAGGAGAAGCTTAAGCCATAATTTTATGGGCCCTATCAAATTATCGAGCGAGTTGTATAAGTGGCCTATGAGTTGGAGTTTCCAGAGGAAAGAAAGATACACAATGTATTCCATGTGTGTTTCTTAAATAAGGTAGTTGGACAACAAATTTCTACTTCATCCGAGCTATCTCCCTTGGATGAGGAGGTACATTTGGTATTTATTCTTGAGGATATTCTAGATGTAAGGGAGAGAAATATGAGGATCATAATTATCATATAATATCTCATTCGATGGAAAGATCTACCCCCCAGAAGATCCTACATGGGAGGGAGAAAATATATTGCAGCATCCAGGCCTCAAGTTGGTTGAGGGAAAGCAATTTTGGGCAGGGAGGATTGTAATGTCCCCCATTTCTTGAGTTTCAAGCAATTATTCCCTCTCACCTAATTGTATCCTATAAGCTAGAGATGGGATAAAATTATCAAGGAGACCATGGGAAAATTACACAATTTTGATATTATGATATATTAAATAAAAGGGGGTAAATTATAATTAATAAGAAAAGGGGAAGCGTTGACTACCATATCACGAATAAAATAGAATAACAATAATGTAGGGGAGCGACATGGCTAGGTTTACTTTGCAGTATACATTGTCAAAGCTTGGATCAACGCAACGATCTTTGATGGCAGGGAGATTGGTGAGCTTTGAAAAAGGTCAGATTTTCACAACAACACAACTATTGAGGCTTTCTCCTTTTTGCAAAACACTATCGGGTTATGGCTTTGGTTAGTTGATTTTGTTGGCAAGGTTTTTCGAGACACCACTCTGCAACAGGTTTTCACACATGATCTAGATCCAAGCCTTTTTTATTGGCAATGGATCCTCTCTATCAACAATATGATCTCTGATGACAGGGATATTATTAATCTCTAACAATTTTTGGTTGTTCATTATTACCAGTCAAACTAGCAGGGGACCTAAAAGGGGTTCCTAAGAGGGCAACTATTAGGCTAAGGGCAATAGTGGAGGCTTAGCCCACTTTCACGATGGCTAAGACTCCCTTATCTTTATGGATTTTCGTCGATGGGAGGATTCTCAATCCTTTTTGTAATCCAATTATAAAGGTTACATCAACTAACATATGAGAAGTGGCCCCTTAAACCCTTTCCCGGGGAGGAGGTGAAGAATGGAGCTTGCTTGCTCTTCAAGCAAAGGATTTTCCTTTCAAGGGATAAGGTATGAGGATTGGAGGGTAAGGATACAAGGTAAAACTTGTAGAAGTACTTCCTGATCCCTAAAATCCTATAAGAACTTGGTTTCCCAAATAGCCCTTGATGATTAATCTTTTATAGGAAACGGGACCACACGGGACCAAGTGGACCCAATCTCGGTTTTGGGATGGAATATAGCAACCAATGATGTTCCTATCTTGGACAAGGTTAGGGGAAAGGGTCAAACAAGAATTTTTACTTCAAAAGATCAAATTGATCATGCCAGGTGCTAGCCTTGGGAAACACAGGGAAAAACTTTATCCTAGAGCTATGGCTTGGTATATCCCCAGATTCCACTATCAGAATGTATTCAAAATTTGAGGAGACCTGGGGGACCCACAAACGCAGTTCACCCTAGGAGATCAAATTTTTCCTATGGCCAGATTTTCGGGAAACTAATGCCCTGGGTAATCCAATGGGGCTAGACCTAGGGAAAATGGATAAAAGGTAAAATAAGAGTTAAAATGATCACCTTGTGAAGGATCAATGCCTAATTTCACTTAGGGATATGGATTCAAGGATAATTTAGAAGATGGAATGTATTTATATCGTTTAAGGAGGCTTCAAAGTCAACTTCGTCTAATGTTAGAGGCTAGAGAAGAAAAGTGACTTTAAAACATTTATACTTCTTGAAAATGGTGAAGGCTTACCGAGATAACACAATATCTAGGAAATTTAATTCATATAACATGGCCCATACACATATATACGTTAAAATAGACACATAATTCCACATTTAACATATGCAGCAATTATCCTTAATCATAACGAAGTTCAAATGTATGCAGCAACAAGAAAAATGACATCAAATTCCCACTTAGACGTTATATAATATATCCAAAGAGAATAATATTCACAATATAAGAAACTCCAAGATAGAGAGAACCCTAATCGATACATCAAAATTCATCCATTATCCAAAAATCTCCTCAAAGGAAAAAATGTGAAATTCTCTTAAGAGAGAGAGAGATCTCAATTCAAGCGATGATACAAATGAAAGTATATAACATCAATTTATACCCCTATTAGGAGTTTTAATTAGCCTATGAACCTAAATTAGCCCCTACTTATAAAATATTGTGAAAATAAAACCCTTATCAGTGACAAGACCACCAAACTAGCTCATAAATGGAAAAATAAGCCTCTCAGGGAGGCAAATAATAATAAGTACATGTCGTGGGGCCCTCCAAAGGCCTAATAATATCATGAAGTGCTACAAAGATGAATAAAATCCTCAAAATATGATGGACAAGGGGGTGGTCCCTTGTTATCCAAATAGTAGACATGTGGTGCTCCCAGTGGGTGTGGGGGCACATATAAATGACCCCATGGGTCTCCATATGAACCGAAGATGCTTGTAGATCCTATGCAAGGACTCGAGTGATGGAATTAATGTTTCCATGACATCGTACAATTTCTGAGACACCTGCCATGATCAGGTGATCATGTCCTAATTGGATAAAATGCTCAAAATTTCATTTGCTCAAAATTGGTTAAAACTAGAATGACAAGAAAGGTCTCATCAAAACCATCCTATAGCTCCAAACTGCACTGAAAACGGATAATGTATGAGGAAGATATTCAAGTTTGAAGTTTCTCAATTTCAAGGAAAAAGCCCAATTTCACTTTGAATAAAAAATTATTTAAAAAAGAATATTCTGGGCGGACCAATGAGCAGGCGCCACGTGGCCTGCCCGGAGGCCGCCACGTGGCCCCAAGAGTTTAAATAAATGGTGTGCAAAATTTATCATAGTCAACAGGGTTCGAACGTGGGTCTATGGGCTGACAACCAACGCGCCCGACCGGCCTGCCTCCGTGGTGGTTCTTACCCCTAAGGGCCACCACTACTATATAAGCTTTGTTGCATTTGTGGGCAGCGGAAAAGGGGGCCAGCTCCCACATAACATTATCATATGACCCGAGCTCGAAAACCGAAGGCTCTAGTCCTGGTGGCTAACAACTAGCGGTTAAAACCATTGGTGTTCACATATATACCCGGTGGTAATTGCGGTTGAAAGTTAATGCTACGGTTTTATAACCGTCCACTCCAATGGCTTTGGCGCGTTCCCATATGGCCACACTTAACCTAAAATTTAATGTCATATGAAATCGTCCAACCAAAATTGACGTGTTTCATCAAATTTTGGCGGAAATGCTAATTTAGTGGAGCTATCTATAGTTCCTCCACTTTTGGTGGAGGTTTTCTATCCCTGATTGGGCAAAAGTGGTTCTGGGTCATTAATTTTGCTAGGAGAGACCATTTGGAGCGAATTTTTTTTTTATTTTGGGTAATTTGAGCATTCTAGAGCCAATGGTGTAGGTTGCAAAGGCAACAAAGATCATCTTTAGGTACTTTTTTAGCATAAAATCTTGGAGAGCCATCAGGGCCTAGGTAGTGTTGGATCTATATTGGGCTATGGTTAACCTTTGGAGGTGAAAAAAAATCCTATCTTTATTGCTTTCAGTGTTCTGAACTCATTTCTACAGCTTTTTTTTTCCTGTTTAAGCTTTATTCACACTGTATAACTAATCTTGAGCATAACAAGAGCAAGTACATGCCCATTTGGGGGCCTTGGACCCGGCAGATGTAGCCCAGGAGGGGTGAACTGCCTTATCATATGTTGTATTATATTCTGTGATTTATTTGTTGTGTTTTATCAGAGTTAAAGATGTTAAACAGTAAAAATAAATAAGCCTCCTATTCACAAAAAGACTCATAAATTCACCAAAAGAATTTTGTTCCAACTGCAAAACATATTAAACAGTTTGCACACATAAGTTTATGGATAATGAATACCTTGCACCAAAAAACAAGTAGTTTCATTTCCAGATCATTAGTGTTTACTTCTATTATTTCTTTAGGCAGAGTCTATAGAGGGCCAGGTAGCTTCTGGATCTCATCCTTTCTTTAAAGGTGACATATCCAGTAAATGCCCCTACAGTCAATCTCTGTATTAGAAATAAGAAGTTCACACATTCAAATCAGATTGGTATCAGAGCATAGGTTTGAGCTCAAGTTTTGAATTGTGTGCAAAGAAATATTTTATTGTTTTGCAAGATTGATGCTTACTAGGCTTAAACTTAAAAGAGGGGAAGGACAATTGGTTAGAGCACAAGATAATCCTCAACCAAGGAGGGCCAGGGTGCCATTATCTCCACCTTCTATCTCACCCTCAATAGCCTTAGAAGCAGCTAAAAGCATGTCTTCAAAAGAAGAAGAAGCTCATGAAGAAATAGATCCCAAGGAAGAAGAAAGAATATTTGGCAAAGCTTTCTTGGATATGACTGAAATGGTAAGGATCCTCTATCAAAAAAGAAATGATAGGATTGCTGGAGAAGGATCTAAAAACCAAAAAGAAGGAGAGGATTCCTCGGGAGGAAAGAAGGGTAATGATCATTCAAAGAAAGGGAATGGAGGAAATGGTGATCCTTCATCTCCATCGTCATCCTCTTCCTCATCATCATCTTCTTCGACTTCGGTAAATCAGTCACATAAGTTGAAAACCACTAGTAAAAATCCTTTTCTAAAGCTTGATGTCAAATTTGAATTACCAATGTTTAACGGTGAAGTGAATGCAGAGAAATTAGATAATTGGATCAGACAACTGGAAGTCTATTTAAGGATTCAAAATCTTCATGATGACGACACTAAGATTCAGCTAGCCTCATTAAGGATGGAAGGAGCAGCTTTGGTATGGTGGGAATCCAAGACCAAGGAGGAAATCAGGAAACATGGTAAGCTTACACTATCATGGACTGAATTTATTACTGCAATCAAGAAACAATTTTATCCTCTTGCTCACCTTCAAAAGTCTATAATGAACTGGCAAAACTTTAGATAGCTTAAAGGACAAAGTGTTCAACAATACACTCAAGAGTTTAGGAGAAGAGCATTTTTGTTATGAGTATGCTTACAAAGTCAAGATACTTTGCTGAAGTATATAGGTGGTTTGCATAATTACCTTATACATACTATCCTTATGTTTAATCCTACTAGTCTAGACGAAGTTTGTGTACAAGCTACGCATTTAGAGGCTAGAGGGAAAAACACTTTTGATGCACTGAATGCGGGTAGTGATTTTAAAAGCAAAGGAAGAAAAAGGATTGCAAATTCCAGAAAGGAAAAAGGGAAATTCTTTTGCAAGAACTGTTCAAAAACAAGCCACGATGAAGATCACTGTTGGAAGCTTCATCCTAAGTTGAAACCAGAGAAATATAAAAACAAAGACAAAACCAAAGAAAAGGGAAAAATTGTTGCAACTGTTGAACAGGACTTAGGGTCTGAATCATCTGATGAAACAAAAAGTATCACCATGGTATTAAAGAACATAAAAGGGAAAGAGTTTGTACAAGAAACAAATCCCAGTTCTAGCACATTAAACTATCATAAAGAAACTCAAGATGAAAAGAGGAGGATAGAGCTATTTCATGTGAGGATAATCTCAAACCACACAAAGATAGACACACTTTTTGATAGTGGGTCTCAAGCTAATCTCATCTCAGAAGACTTGGTTAAACAGCTGAAACTTGAGACAATTCCACATACAAAGCCTTATCTACTTGGGTGGATATGCAAGGATGCAAACTTACAAGTCTCAAAGAAGTGTATCTTGTGCTTCGCCATAATAGCTCAATATGTTGATTAGGTTGAACTGGATGTAGTACCGCTTGACATTACAGGTGTTGTGTTGGGTAGGCCATATTTATATGACAGAAAGGCAATCTTCCATCGCCATGAGAACAAGTATCACTTGTTCAAGGATGGAAAAGATTACATTGTGAGAGCACATAAGAAGAAGCTAGAAACTTCTTTAGTCCATGCAGGGCAATTGAAAAGGCTAGTTAATGCAAGTCAAAATATGACTTTGTTAATGGTTAAACAATAATATTTTGTACATTTACCTTTTCATGATATTACTAATGATGGTATGTTTCAGTCTGATAACAGTTCGTCTTTGAAAGAAGATGACATTATGTTGCACAAGGTACCTTTGGTGACGATCGGTGCAGAGAATGAAGTGTCAGTGCAAAGTAGTGAAAGAGTCCGTGAGATGGAAAGGCATGAAAGAAAAGAGGGCACACAGTTTAGCATGGGTCAATATTGGTTTCAGAATGGCACATTTGTATGGCGAGAAGACTTGGTCGGGAATCGACACAAGTACAAGGTTCATTTAGCAAAATTCGCCATGTGAAAAGTTGGCAAGGTGAATCTTATTTTCAGTCTTCTTTGAAGTTTGACCATTGTAGAAACAGTATGCTTTCTGTAAATTATAGTTTTTGTTCTTCAAATTTCAACAATTTGCGTCATGACTCAGTCAATGTTAGCAATGGTCGGTCAGTGGATTCAAGGAACAATTTATCTTTTTATGAGAAGCTCAATTTGATGAAGTTAGGAAGATTTTAGTGGTTCAAAGTTGGAAAAGTGGAGAATCAGTCTCCTCATCTTCATTTTCTGTAATCAGAGAGATTTTGTGAGTCCAAAAGCTTCCCATTTGGGACGTGTGATCAGGTGATCATGTCCTAATTGGATAAAATTCTAAAAATTTTATTTACTCAAAATTGATTGAAACTAGAACAACATGAAAGGTCTTGTCAAAACGATCCTGTAGCTGCGAATGGCACTAAAAACTGATACTGTATGAGGAAGATATTCAAGTTTGAAGTTTCTCAATTTTAGGGAAAAAGCCCAATTTGACTCAGTTTGACTTTGAATAAAAAATTATTTAAAAAATAATATTCCACAGAATATTTTGGGTAGACCAATGAGCGGGCGCCACATGGCCTACCCGGAGGCCACCACGTGGCCCTAAGAGTTCAAAGAAATGGTGTGCAAAATTTATCGTAGTCAACAGGGTTCGAACGCAGGTCTATGGGCTGACAACCAACGCGCCCGACCATCCTACCTCTATGGTGGTTCTTACCCCTAAGGGCCACCACTACTATATAAGCTTTGTTGCATTTGTCGGCAGCGGAAAAGGGGGCCAGCCCCCACATAACATTATCATATGACCCTAGCCCGAAAACTGAAGGCTCCAGTCCTGGCAGCTAACAACTGGCAGTTAAAACCATTGGTGTTCACATATATACCCGGCGGTAATTGCGGTTGAAAGTTAATGCTACAGTTTTATAACTGTCCACTCCAACAGCTTCGGCGCATTCCCATGTGGCCACACTTAACCTGACATTTAATTTCATATGAAACCGTCCGACCAAAATTGGCACGTTTCATCAAATTCTAGTGGAAATTCTAATTTAGTGGAGCTATCTGTAGTTCCTCCACTTTTGGTGGAGGTTTTCTCTCCCTGATTGGGCAAAAGTGGTTTTGGGTCATAACTTTTGCTAGGAGAGACCATTTTGAGCGATTTTTTTTTTTTTTTGGGTAATTTGAGCATTCCAGAGCTAATGGTGTAGGTTGCAGAGGCAACAGAGATCATATTCAGGTACTTTTTCAACAAATAATCTTGGCGAGCCATCAGGGCCTAGGGAGTGTTGGAGCTGTATCGGGCTATGGTTAACCTTTGGAGGTGAAAACAAATCCTACATTTACTGTTTTCAGTGTTCTGAACTCATTTCTACAACTATTTTTTCCTGTTTAGGATTTCTTCACACTGTATAACTAATTTTGAGCATAATAAGAGCAAGGACATGCCCATCTGGGGGCCTTGGACCCAGAAGATGTATCCCAGGAGGGGTGAACTGACTTATCATGTGTTTTGTTATATTCTATGATTTATTTGTTGTGTTTTATCAAAGTTAAAGATGTAAAACAGTAAAAATAAATAAGCCTCCTATTCACAAAAAGACTCATAAATTTACCAAAAGCATTTTGTTCCAATTGCAAAACATATTAAACAGTTTGCACACATAATTTTATGGATAATGAATAACTTGCACCAGAAAACAAGTAGTTTCATTTCCAGATAATTATTGTTTACTTCTATTATTTCTTTAGGCAGAGTCTATAGATGGCCAGGTAGCTTCTGGATCTCACCCTTTCTTTAAAGGTGACATATCCAGTAAATTCCCCTACAGTCAATCTTTGTATTAGAAATAATAAGTTCTCACATTCAGATCATGCCAAGAGTGTGCGGATCCTGTGGGGCATGTTGGGCATAGTGTGTCATTCACATCATCATCATCTGAAAAGTGGATCACTAGTAGTCTTTGAACATTGATGGGGAGACATAGAGTGTTTTCTACCACTGTGGAGGACCGTGGCTCTCTATGCACACCCTATATGTGCCAATGTAGCCCTCTAGGGGTTAAGACCTTGTATAGGGAGACCAAAACCAAATGGAAACCACCTGCAGTTTTGTATAAGATCCAACAGGTCTCCTAGGTTTCTAGTACAACCAATCATTAGAGTAATCTTGTAAAAGAGTTTACAAATCATGGATAACAAAATCGGTACTTCACAATGGCATGCCCTTTTGTAGTAGGATTTGGCATGTGTTATTATCTCCATACTCCAAATGGGGTTAGCCACATACCTTACTAAGTGGTTTCATACCTTAAATGGGATAGTAGGTCCAAGGTACATCTTTTGAATGGGGGTGGAAATTGATAGATAAGTGAAATGAAGTATGGAATGAGAGGGGAAATTTTGGGCCACATATTAGGGCATAGGGGCAGCCAGATAAGGGGAAGCCCACATTGGGGTATAATGTGTAGGAGGGAGTAATCATGGTACATGAGGTTTCCAAACCTTGATTTTTCCACCCTTCTTTATATGCATTTTTCCTTTTATGAATTTTCTTTAATTAATTGTTCAGGGCTCAAGGATAAGAGCATGATGTGTCAAATATATCAGTGATTACCCCTTTAAGGTAGGGCGGTTCATTGCCCTCCAGGGATTGGGGAAATTATGGGTTTTTGAATGACAAAGGAGGCTCATATAGGGCCTATGGAACTAGGTTGATGGCCATGGGTATGGGGAAAAGCTCATGTAATGGATTTTTCCCAACTGTTAATTATTTTTTTGTCCTAACCATATTTTTCATTTTTTGAGACAATTTCTTATTAAGTGTGGCCAATTATACTTTTTCTTTTTCTTTTAGCTGCTTCAACATCTCGGGCATCATTCCAAGCCTAGCCCATGGTGGGGGCAAGGGGACAGGGAGGTTGGCCCTATGTGGACCCATGGAGGCTATGTGTACCCAGGTGGGAGAAGTGATGAATGGGGGCATAATGAGTAGAAAGGGAGTAATATATGTGGATAAAGGAGTGGTACCATGTACCCAAAGTCGGGGTTTCCCAAATAGTACCACCCTACAACCAAATGGTCAATAAAGGAGATCTCACGGGTCTAAGATGCAAGGCTAACACCCAAAAGAGATCAAGGGGACAAGAGCACAAACTAAGCCCACTCTTTTTGCCAAATCCCCCCATCAATCCATGCCTAGAAGTATCCATGATAATTAAACCCAATACTTAATTACCAAATGATAAGACATACCTTTAGCTTCAAGAGGCCCACCTTAAAACATACAATCAATACAAATGGGTGAGGGACGACATGGCTGGCTAAGGTGGTGGAGAAATGGCACAACTGTGAAAATTCCTCAATTTTGTAATCCTATTACAACAACTAGTATTAATTTTCCTACAGATAATTTAATTATTTAGTTTATTGCTATGGCAACATCGAATTAAACACAATGAAACCTTCACTACATAAACTGCGGAAAAATACAAGTGCAGAAACAAAACTAAGCAAGAATACATCACACACACATCTGACACAATTATTTTTGGACCAATGTCCCTGAAAAAACCTAATGTGATAAAATCGATGCTGCATCTGAGAGTTTATATATTATGCAGTAATTTTTTCTGAATATAAGTCTATGGTTGATGAATATGTCAAATCATGAAGATAAACTGACAAGAAATATCTTGTGAGACAAACCTCACTCCTCCAAGGGAACTCGGCATTGATCAGTACCCAAAACGAACTAACCTGCGCTGCCTTTAAGCAGTGACTGTGTCACTCTGCGTCACTACGGTTTCCCTCTATCTCCACGTTTGTCCCTCTTATGGATGAGGCCTTTTGGCCTCCGAAAAATCTCTCTGGGATCTGGCACTAGCCCAACATTGTCACCTCAGCAAAAATACGACTTCCCCTCAAGCTCTGTGCAGTTACTGTGTAAGCTATGCATCACTAGCTCTATGTTTCCTTTGTGGCTCTCACTGTCTCCTCTAATATGCACTCTTCGGCTCAGGAATGCTTCCAACCGAAATTACTGCCCCTCTCTATGGAAGATCTCTCGATCGAAGTTTCTTCCTGAGCACTGCTCACTAAAGAAATCAATATCTAATCCTTTCTCTGTCTTAAATGTTAATGTGTTTTCCAAATGACCCTTCAAGCCATTCTTATAGTATTCTTGTTGAAACTTCAATGACCCAAATTAGATCTCTAATCAACGGCTAAGATTAACTTTTGACTTGATCTGTCTTTTCTAGAACATTCACACCCATATTCTATTAATTCACTTTAATTATTTTATTTTCCTAAGTTTAGACTTAGGGTCCCTTTAAAAGTAATTAATTATTTTAATAAAATACAATCCATGTGGAATTTCCCCAAACAATTTATGGGTTATCTAGAATACATGTGTCTAAACCTCCCTGCAAATTTTGACAATTAGAGCACATCTGACGCTACCCCAAATCAACACACCCTATTAGTGAGGAATGTGCTCTAGCAATACACCCTCTGAGTACTGCTCTAAATCTATAACATCTAACTTTACATTGTTGATGTCTAACATTGTTGCCTTTCAACTATGCTCAAACAATCCATCAGTAGTGTTGCTGACACTGCCACTGTCAATACTACATCCGTATTGCAACTCTGTAATATTCCAAAAATTTAACCTTCAAGCTAAATGGAATATTATAGTTGTTTTATCACTAGGTAGGTGAATAAGTGGGTGAGGAGGCCCATAAGTCTCTTGAGCAGCAATAAAAACACTTCAAGTGTGAAAGGGGACCTTCGTAGCAGCTAAATAAATCTCCTCCATGTGTGAACAGGGTTTGGATCATGTTTATTCAGTCAACTTGGACCAATTCAATAGCGCTATTAAGGAGGAGTGTTGTACGGATTAATCAATCTTGCAGACAAGACCGATCTCCCTAGTACTAAAAGTATCTAGCAACAAATATCCAAATAAACTAATCTTTCTCTAAGCATATATGATTCACAAGAAGCTCTATAGAGGTGTAAAAGACTTACCTTATATCCAGCATTGGTTTGAAGTCGTTGTTATCCCTTGTGCACTTGAAGGAATTATCTTCATAAACCTGCAGTCACAAACAAGAAAAATATTAAATAGCACCTGTATAGAAATCATCATAAATCACGCTTATCATAGTTATCAAGGAATCTATGAAATAAACCATTAACTAACAACTTATTGAGAAAAATGAATATATTTGTATTAATTTCAAAAGAAGGAAAACCTTACAACCTTAGCCTTGATGTTGAACAGGCCTTCCCGGGGTCCGAAGCAGGAGTCTCCTCTACTTTGATAAGCTTTGCACTCCTCCAACCAAGACAAATAGAGGTATGTGATCTCTCCTCACAAAAATCTTAGTTAAATGAGTCTGAATCCCAACAGCACTTAACCTCAAATATTTCTAAAGCTTGAACTCCCTTTGAGGCTATCCAATGCCGCTTTTTATAGTGGAAAAGAGGAGGTTTTTAGTTCCAAATATGAAGGGATAGAATCCTCCTTCAAAGGGATAAGCTCCTCACATCAAGGGGTTAGCTCCATAAGATAAGGGATACATGAACCTCGTAAGAGTGGTTCTACCACCGCAAGATATTTTCTATAAGCTTCTAGAATTTACTAAAAATAAGCTTTTTTGAGTTTACTTGCGCCTTTTTAATCTTGATAGGGGTCCGCACCTATAACACAGAGAAAGTGCGTTCAGGTACGCAGAAGACATGAACATTAGGTGTGGGGCCGTAGGCAAGATATAGAGAAAGTGTGACACAAAAGTTAAGGAGATTTTTAGGAACTTTTCTCTGATTTTCAAGGCTTGAAATGAGGAACTGATATGTTAGACTTGCAAAGGAGGAAGTATGAGTGATAATGAGCTCATACACATAGCAGAATTTCAGGATGAAAATTTTCAGTGTAACAAATTTCCCCCTAAAGTGAAAAGTCTAGAATAGATGAAGCTGAAGTCTGTCATATATGAAGAGTGCAGTACTTTATCATTTCAAGGATCATCCTATGGACACCCCAGTCGGAACCTATAAAAAAATTCAATGCAAAATATATATATATATCATCGCTGAGGTAGGCATTCCCATACTCATATCAAAACTAACTAGAAACTGATTCAAATTGTTCTGATATAGGAATGATTTTGAGTACATCACAATATAGACATGTGTAAACATAGTATGGACGCAGCCATCTGTTTATGAATAGTCTACTGTATAAATGATAACAAAATTCCTCGCAGCCTGGATGGTAGAAACTAGATCCAGGGTCTTGATTTCCACATCTCAAACTAGTACAATTCTATCCATGTGAATGAATGTGTCAAAGTCGAACATGGTAGAAACCACTTGGTTACCAGTCAATGATTTAAACTGTTAACAAGTGTGAGAGTAACCACCAGTAATGTCAATGGTTCTCAAAGTACTCAGTACAATCCATGAAATGTGAGTGAATGAGATGAAGTCGAACATATCACGGAATCATTCGATCGAAGGTCAATGATGTAACCTGTCTTCGAAGGCAAGAAACCTGCCATTGAGGCATGCAGATTTCAAGGTACTGACGATTTCTAGATCAACTTCCTAGATAATGAGTTGTCTTTGATAGAAAGTGATTCGTCGTAGGCTAGCCCAGAAGACGAAATCATAGATCAAGTTTTGAAAATATATTGGCAAGGACTGACTCAGGGATGGTCAAAATGAATGACAGATATTTTGCAAATGAATGGTTTATTTGAACTGTCCTCTTGAACACATAACAACACTGCAGATGGCTTGGTGACAATTAACCCAAAGCTAATACCCAGAAACCGGCTGAAGACTTTCAATGTGGTTTGATTAACTGTTAGGTAAAGGATTTCCCAACCCAGGTGAACAAAAAGTGTCGTGTTCAAGAGTGGTTAACTGGATTTTCAAAAAATCAAAATACAACAAACAAGTCCATTTTTCTCTCTTTTCCCCCACCATTTCTGGCAAGTACCTCTTTATTTTTGACAAGGCTCTTGAGGAGGATAACATTTGCTTGTTTATAAGCTCATCCTTTGGATGAGTCCAACTTAGTTTAAGATTCGAACCCTAAGAAGGAGTGGTTCGTTCCTGTTTAAAATTGAACAGGTCCTTTACTGTTAAATTTTAACGAGTCCAGTATAGGAGAAACTCGGTGTTTTTCAATTTTAGGGAGTCAGAAGAAAAAACTTAAGAAAAATCCATGGGTGTACTTTTTTGTAAATTTAGTCTCTCGAGCCCGAAAAAGGATAAAATAATGCGGGAGAGAACTCTATTGACCGTAATTAGTCAACGTATACCTTTTTCGTAAATAGTCCATTTCAGTCCGTAAAAGGGGTAAACTTATACTGAAGGGACGATCATTCATTTACTTTAATGAGTTCGAATAATCAAGTGCTCGGAAATCTTTTCATGTTTAGAGAGTCTGAAAAGGGCTTAAAAAAAGACTCCGAGTTTTCTCTTTTTCGTAAATTTTTGAAAGAGTCCGAAAAAGTGATAAAAGTATGCTCTTTGTTGAAAAACGATCAATTCTCATGAAAAAACCAATTTCTGCACAAAAACTTGAAACATTACACATACCTATTTTAAGATGAATAAAAATGCTTTCAAAAATAACCTTTTTAAAGTGAAAAATAAACAAATTAAAAACTCGTTTATTCGAAAAAACTTATAAAAAGGGCTTTTCTAACTTCATTTTTACCGTTCGAGTTCAGAGTGAAAAGTAAAAGCTTTGGGTAAAAAAGTTCCTGTGAAGATTCTGGAAGATTCGTCCGATGAAATCGAGAACCGTCAGCTCTAGGTAATCCACGACCTCCTAATCTTGTATTTCATCCGTTTGCATTTCATTTTTAGGCTCTAGTTTTCATTTTTAAGAGAAAAATATGTTTAGAAAATCACTCGCGGGGGTCCGCAGGCACAACACACGGGCCCTGCGGACCCCGACTTTTTCCTATGTAGAAAAAGGTCGTGGGTCCGCACTTGTCATACAGCACGCGCGTGCGTTCCTACGCACTGTGTATGAAGACAAAGTGCGGACCTCCCGCAATTAGATTCCAAAATTAAATTTCTCAATTGCCGCCCAAAATTTTTCAAATTAGATTGTTCTAATATATATTTTAATGCATTGTAGGATAAACAAGATGCTGATTTGGAGAGAACGTGAGCATGAAGACGTGGATGATGTTGCATTGCTCCATTTTCCCACAATGCAGGCATTAAGAGCATGCGGTTTGTATAAATTCTGGGCCATTCAGGGCATGAGCGCACAGGTAGACCTCCTAACATCGTTGGTGAACAAGTGGAACGTACAGGACCAGTGTTTCATTATTGGCGGCCACTGGCTCGAAATTGAGTTGGAGGATATTTATTTTCTGACTGGTTTTTCCAAAAGGGGTGAACAAATTTCCTTGTTTGGGACTAGGCCAGGTGGCCAGACTGTCGCTAGTCTTCGACAAGAGTTCTGTAATGATCAGGCAAACCCTAGGGACAAACGGATCGACATAAAAACTATCATTCGTCCCGAGCTGAAAGTTATTGCGTTTACTGTTACCAGACTAAGTGGGAGTTCAATGCTGCACGTGGCTACCGGTTCCCAAATGCGCATTGCTGTAGACTGTTTTCGAGGCACCATTTTCAACTGGTGCGAAGCTGTGTTGGCCAATGTAAAAAGCCAACTAACTAGAGCGAAGAATGGAAAACTAAATAACTTTGGATATGGATCCATTGTAGTCACCTTTTCTCTAGAGAGGATCCCCATGTTAGCTCCGCAAAGCATTCTTGTTGATGTCAGTTGACCTCGAGAACCTAGGATGGTTCATTGAGTTGCATTGATGGCCCGCCATGGTATTGAGGGCATCGAGATTGTTCGATTTCCTCCTTCATATTTTCGTTGGCTAGAACGCCAACTTTTCGTTATAGAGGATTTTCCATACGCCAGGATAGATTTCCGCAGTGACCGAGAGATGACTCTCCCAGTAGGGGAACAATGGGATGAATCAGGTAAAATCATTTTCAACAATTTCTAGTTCTAATTTTTTTTTTGTATTTTGATCGTCTTTTGAAAATTAATAACCAAAAGTTTTGAATGCAGATGTGGGCCCATGGTGACCAGCCCATCTCCAGCCTTATGAAAGAAGACAACCAGTTGCAGCCGCACCAGCCCCAGCAGGCCAATCTGCAGAAATCCTGTCTGATTTAGAGTATCACCTAGAGCGTCTGACTCTAGACATTCCAAAGACGGACATAGATGAGATTCCTCTCAGATTACAGAGATACGTGATTGGTGTTCCAGGACCTTTTAGGAGGTTCCTGTGTAGGGTGGCTCGGGCAGTGGTCTCTTATCGTGATCACCATCAATGATGGGATGATCATGTCGTAGACTCATACTTTTAACCTTTTGTATTACCATTTTTCCGATCATAAGGTATTTCCAACCTATGATCGAAGACGATGTATATATGTTTTGAAAACGCTTCTATACTATGATATATCACTATTTACCGGCTACCTGTGTACATGTTATGAATGTTGTTTAATTTACTGTTTTGATTATTGCAAATGTTGATTTATCATACTAGAAGCAACTGCATCTGCTAATGTATTTAAATGTCTTGGAATATGTTTATATTCAATGTAATCAAATTCACGTTCCAAGAGACGAACTCTAAAAAATAACCTAATAACACTGGATTTCTAATGGCATAAACCATGTTAATCTGTAATATATCAAGTTCAGAATCCAACCTAACAATCAAACTTCGAATTCCAAAAGATATGGATTCAGATAATAACTCAATCACTGCACTATATTCGGCAATGTTATTCGTTGTTTGACCAAGGCTTACCCCATGCATGGATACTAACTCGTCAGAGGGTGAATAAATAACCCAAGTTGCGGAAGAAATGTTTCGTGTAATACGACAAGCACCATCAGCAAAACCAACGTAGGTTTGAAGAGACGTCGACATCTGCAATATCAAGAGTAAAACTCAGATAAGTAGGAATAGTGGCAAAACACACTTCTAAAATAGGCACGCTTTTCTAATCTAAATCACACCAGCTGTAAAGAAATATAATATAATTAAATCTCCACACCAAGTTTAAGCATAATATCTCTTTAGATAAAGCCCATTTCTAGGTTTATCTAAAGGGACACCGTCAAAATCTATCAGCTCATAGGCCCCTTTTTCAAGTTTCTGCTTAAAAATGAAAGGACCATGCCACATAGGCACGAATTTTCCAGCTCCTAGCTTATCGTTGGCTTGATCATAAACTAAGACTAGGTCTCCTTCTGAAAAATTTCGAGGGGTAACACTTCTATCATACTGAGCTTTTATTCGTTTCACATGAGCCTCATTTGCTATTGCAGCATTTCGTTGATTCTCATCTAGCTGAGCCAAGTACAAAAAACGTTTCACCTCTTCAGACATAGCTGGAAGTAATTCTATGGCTAATTTCAAAGACGGAATTTCGCATTCAATTGGTAACACAGCCTCCAAACCGTAAACCAGTTGAAAGGGAGTGAAACCAGTTGATGTTTTTACTGAGGTTCGATATGCTCAAAGTGCTGAAATTAACATGGAATGCCAATTCGTCTTGTGAATACCAATAATTCGTCTAATCATAGTGACTAAAACTTTATTGATAGCTTCAACCAGACCATTAGCTTGCGGATAATACGGAGTGGAACTATCATGGCGCACGCCAAGTTGATTTGTCAGTTCAGTCATCATGATATTCCGAAAATGACTTCCATGATCTGTAATAATGGCTTGAGGAACACCAAACCTAGCAATTATGTGATTGAATACAAAAGTTGCAGCAATCTTGCCGTCAACCGAAAATGTAGGCATCGCCTTGGCCCACTTAGTAAAATAATCTACCGCTAAGATAATATACGCATGCCCCCCGGACGAGTGAGGGTTACATGTAATAAATTCAATACCCCATTTTGGGAAAGGACCGACAGCAATTATAGGGTGAAGAGGAGCAGGTGGCGCACGCATATTATGATCAAAAAGTTGACAATTGTGGCATTTCCGGACTGCATAAATACAATCTTTGAATAATGACGGCCAGAAATAACCAGCGCGCAATATCTTTTGAGCTGTGGCATACCCAGACATATGAACGCGACATGCCCCAGAGTGGCAGTCATTTAAAACCTTCTCAGCTTCTTTATGAGTAAGACAGCGTTGGAAAACAGAATCTGCTCCACGACGATAGAGAGTATCACCAATAATATTGTATTGCTGGGATTGGAAACGTATTTTCCGTTGCTGAGATTGTGAGATTTCAGGCCGAAAAGATTGGGTTTGGAGATAAATGATAATATCCCCATACCATGGATCAAAAGTACTGATAAGAAACAAGGATTCGTCCGCAATGGGATCCTCTGCCACAGTTTCAGTATCAGTAGAGGGGAAATCACACATCAATTCGGCAAAAACCAAAGATTTCTTTGCCTTGGATTTTTCAAACTCCAAGTCAAATTCCTGCAGGATAACTATCCATTTGGAATACTTGTCCCCTAGCAATTGTTTGGTCAAAATGTACATCATAGGGTTACAGTCAGAAATTACTGTGGTTTTGCATAATAAGATGTAGTGTCTAAATATTTGAACAACTTGAATAGCTTCCAAGGCCAATTTCTCCACATGTGTGTATTTGATCTCAGTCGGATGCAAATTTTGACTAAGGTAGTAAATCACATGTTCAGTTTTAGATTCGTCTTCCTGAACTAAAACCATCCCAATTGTGGAATGAGAGGCGGCGAGGTACAAAACGTAGTCCTGGTTGTAGTTGGGAGGATGCAATAACGGTGCATGGGTCAACGTGTGTTTAAGTGCATCAAAAGATCGATCAGTGATCTCATCCCAAAAGAATGGAATGTTCTATTTCAACAACCGGGTAAAACCCTTTGTTAGCTCGGCGTAGTTAGTAATGAACCGACGTAAGAAGTTTGCTTTCCCCTGCAAACTTTGAAGTTGTCGCAGAGTCGAAGGAGGAGGTAAATTGACAATAGCTTCGACCTTCGACGGATCAACGCGAATACCTAATTTCGAAACAACAAATCCCAGTAAGTGACTCGATTCTACACAGAAAACACATTTTTGTGGA
Organism: Pinus albicaulis; assembly: GCA_034641835.2. NCBI lineage: Eukaryota > Viridiplantae > Streptophyta > Pinopsida > Pinales > Pinaceae > Pinus > Pinus albicaulis. The sequence goes on along the minus strand of CM076583.1, from coordinate 1,230,602,929 downwards.
TTTAGCCTAATTCGATAATGCCTACATCTCATAAAGATAGCTCATAAATGAGTGAGATGGTCGGCCCTACGCGATGAATGAGCAGGTAAATAATCAAGATAAGGCTGCACAATGTGCTTAATGTCATGAAATGCGTAAGACATAGCCCTTTGAAAAGTTGCTCCAGTGTTCTTTAATCCAAAAGGTAGTTTGCAATAAGCAAATGTTCCCCATGGACAAATGAAAGTTGTTTTTGGTTGATCAGCAAGGAGTATGTTTATTTGATTGTAACCGGAAAAACCATCCATAAAGGAAAACATTTCATTGCTGGCACAATCATCAATTATTTGATCGATATAGGGGGTTGGATAATTGTCTTTGGGACAAGCTCGATTAATATCCCTATAATCGATACATAATCGTATCGTTCCTTGTTTTTTAGTAACAATAACAATATTTGATACCCACTCTGTTAAAGGAATTGGATAAATAAAACCTGCGCGAAGTAAATTTTCAACTTCAGCTTTGATAGCAGCAGCTTTTCTAGGATGTATTTGACGTAAACATTGACGAACAGGTTTGGCATCCAGGTAAGTCTTGATTTCATGTACGACAATTGACGGATCAATTCCTGACATTTCTTCATAGGACCAGGAAAACACACCATGGAACTCTTGAAATAGGGCTTTATAAGTTTGAATTTCATCTTCTATACAGCAAGCACCTATATGAATGTTTTCAATTATTCCTGGCTTTACTGAAATGTCAATTGGAATCGTTCGAGAGATATTTTCCAAATTTAACTCAGAATCATGATTTTGCAATGGATTCTATGGTTCTTTTACATATTCAGCAGTAAAAATAGAAGCGAAATCATCTTCAAAATGATCCAGCTCAGGTAAAAACGAAGATTGATGATGTAGATCTTCCCATGGTAAATCTTCAACAGACAAAAGTTCACGAATCTGCTCATCAGTATGAACAAGATCAGGAAATGTCGTTGTGGCTGAACTAGATATAGAAAGTGATTCCTCATGGATCCCATTCATTGGATCAGTTTTGGTTGAAGAGGGGTTAGAAAGTGATTGTACAGCCTGATACGCAATTTCAAATGGACTCAAAGGCATCATGCCATCAAATGAATCTAACTCAGATTCGGACGGTACGACCCAAGGATCATCAAACATAACAGTGTCTGATGAAATCATATGAATAGTTGCGGTAGAAGGCGATACGTTAGGAGGAGGAAAGGAAAAAGTTCCTAGTAAACCAAAATATTTAAGCAAACCTACTCCAACATCCTTGTAAGGGATAGCCGCTTTACCAATGTGCTGGAATGTTTCTGTAGAGGCTGGATCGGAAGAAAAATAAGTTAACTGATCTATTGTAACGATCCTTCCTTGATGTGAAAATTTTATGAGCCGAAAGACCGAAGAAACAACAACAGTCATAGCATAAGACCAAATGCTACCCAGAAGAAGGTTGTAATCTAGAGGGGCATCAACCACTTCCACATCTAGATTTACAGTTTTACCTTCGACCCCTATGGGTAAATCCTGCAAAATACCAAAAGGGTGGAAACCTCGGACATCAAAATCCTTTAGAATTGTTGGAGACTGATTGAGTGTAGGAGAACCAAGCGATTTCCAACACTGGATCAACATAATACACGTTGACGCTCCCTCATCAATCACAGTCCGAAAGATTGGTATGTTTTTTACTAACACTGGAATTTGGAAAGCCATTTGATGAGGTAGGCAAGGTGTACTATTCTCTAAATTGAAGATTATAAGGTTCGAATCCTGAACATCGACAGCTCCTATGGCAGACAAAAGTAATTTATGTTGTGCTGGGCATGACTGCAGCACTTCCAAAGCTGACATTGTTGAAGGGGAAAAAGCTAAATCTTAAACAATGTTGTAATTCTGAGCAGCTCTCGCATGTGGATTGAAAGCTGATTTACAAAGAACAACCTTAGTAAGCGGTTTGATTATTAAGTCTAGATTTGGTTTCTCGATCTGTAGCGGACCAGAAATAGGAGGAGGTGTAGTTGATGTGTTTGCATTAGAAGATTCTGCTTCTTTACCATCAACATGATTCTTAGTACCATAATCTTGCGATCACGTCGCAATCCGTACATGAGACATCATTAGAGTAGGTTCTTCTGAGGCATTCGAGGTAGAACCAACCATTTTACTGTCTTGAGTTGGAAAAGGATCCTTCAAGACAGCAGGCTGTTGTAAACCTTTAACGAATTTTGCAACCTCTGCTCGATGTGGGCATTCCTTAGTAAAATGATCCTCGTCATAGATGTAACAAGGATAGCGAGGTTTGCGTTTTTCGTCGTTGGATTCATTTTTATCAGTTTTCTCTTTTGAATTCTTTTTGTTTTTATTCTTCCCTTTATTTTTACCTCTGGATTTAGATTTGGTCGTAGATGTCTCTATGACATGAATGTCAATAGAAATTTCGGGGGAAGATTCTCCTTTCGGGGAATCAGGTAAAGTTATAATAGGAGAGGAATTCTTTGAATATTTTTTCTTTCTTTTAGTATTTACTGTACCAATCATACCATCAGTGGCATGAGACCTTGAAGGAGCTGCAGCTATTTGACCTTGTTTTGGAAGATCGGGGATTTTTTCATGTAAAGTACCTAACTGCGTATAAACGAGGTCAAGGTACTAAGCTTGAGCAATTACTTTCTCCTCAGTAACAATGCCAATCTTAGCTACATCCTCAGTAATTTTGGGTAACAATGATTTAACAAACCATTCCGCCAAAATTTGATCCAGAATGTAAACTTTCACCAAACGCCTTCTACGTCGCCATTCATGAATATGATCAGAAATATATGTGGACGTAGATTGCTTTAGTGAAGTTAATAGTTCCATGCCATTGTCGTATCTGACAGGCAACTGAAAATGAGTCAAGAAGGCAGTTGCTAACTGACTGAAATTATTAAAAGAGCCTCGTGGTAACTCAACGTACCATTTGGCAGCAAGACCAATAAGAGTTCTTTGGAAAAGATGTAAGCGAATTGAATCATCAATTATTGAATTAGATGCACACCAGAGGTGATAATTCATCACGTGATTTGATGGATCCTCTCCTAGCTTACCTTTGAATTTAGGTATATCACTGGGCAATTTATGTGGCATTGGTGGCCAGTACGAATAATAGAAAATTAGATCATTCGTAAGGCGCATCAAATCAGGTAAATCCAAAGTTGCAATAAATGGTAACTAATGGTTAGGGTTGCGAAAACCTTGAGTAGCCAAAGCAGTTCCAAGAGGAGGATACCCAGGATAACTGGGAATCGGAGTTGCATTAGGAATTGTGTAACCTCCCGGGTAAATAGGATTAACCAGACCAAACTGGGGTTGTTGAGGCTGCTGATAAGTGTAGCCAAGGTACGGTTGATACTGATGATTTGGATTTTGTGAAACGGGACCGAATTGAGGCTGTCCCTCATACAGTTGATACGTGAATTGCGGTTGACTTGTGACCACCGTACTTGTGCCAACTTGTCCCGCAGGCATCTGGACCGAAGTCTAAACTGAAGGTCTTGACTGGGGTATAGAGAGTTGAGGGATTTGCACGGATGCAAGGATAGAAGAACTCGGAGCTACAAATACTCCAGAAACAGGTGTTTTAGGTTGAACAGACATCGCAGCAGTTGCAGTAGTTTGAGGCGGAGTCTGATGTGTACTAGGCCCAGACTGTTGAACAAAACTAGGTGCAGGAGTTTGAATAGTAGGCTGGATAGGCTGCTGGGTTGGACCAGAAACCAAAGGTTGTCCAGGTTGAGAAGGAAATTGCACATTAGGCTGCATAGGCTATTGATATTGGGATGGATCCCACACCATATTCATTCTGGGGTATCGTCCCGTAGAAGTTTGAACGTAAGGACCATAGCCTGGTTGAACATAGGGTTGATAAGTAAGTGGTAAATTTTCATCTCCTTGAACAGATGATTGACCAGAAGGCTATTGGAAACCTTTAATTGGGTACTAACCTTGAGGTTGATAACCCTGAGGTGCGTACTGAAACTGGGGTTGATAAGGACCCTGAGGAGCATATTGAGTTTGGGGTTGACCCTGGGGCATGTACTGTCCTTGAGGTTGATAACCTTGAGGTATGTACTGTCCTTGAGGTTGTCCTCCAAAATAATATGATTCCACAGTTTGTCCTGGGAAAAAGTTACCTTGAGGTTGCCCCCGAGGTGGTAACTAACTACCTGAAGGTTTCCCCCCAAGCGGTAGTTGAGTACCCTGAGGTTTCCCCCCAGGAGGTAACTGATTTCCCTGAAATTATCCTCCAAGCGGTAACTGACTGCCTTGAGGTTGAGGATTCGGAATATTACCAGACATCATAAATATTTTCTCTGTGTTCGACGTTTTAGTTTTAATTCCACTTAAACCAGATGATAATACATGTTCAATTGGTTGAGGAGCTGCTCTAGAGAAAGTACCAGACAAAGCCTGATATCCTATAGGAACAGAAGGACCACTGTGTAAAAATGCTTCCGGTGTCTGGGAAAACATGGATGACTCTCCTGCCATGATAGATGACGGATAGTAACCTCTGGGTGTAGGATGAAATGGAATTCGAGGTGGAGAAAAAGCAAGACCCGAATTCTCTAAAAAATTTGTTAAAGATAGATACCAAGCGCCAGTTCGAATAGGGCTATAGAAAATAGATTCACGCTCCCTAAGATTTAAATACTGAGGGGATTCGGGAAAAGATAACTCTTCATCTGGATTAGTAATTTCTTCAATAGAAATAAGGCTAGATGGAAGATATTCAATGATAATATTTCTTACCCTAGGTGAACCAGGATTGCTAGAAGTTGGTGTAATAAATCCTGAGGATGTTTCCAAAATAGAAGGTTCAGTTTCAGGCTCAGAAATTTCAGGTTCGTCAGCAAGTTCACTGGAAGGAGAAATACTACCAGTAACTTCCGAAACTAAAATTGGTTCATAAATATGTTCTGTTATGGGTGTTTGATGATCAGGATTAACAACTATAGATGAAGTTCCAATTTGTGTTGATCTAATTCTACTGCTACTAGATGATACTAGAGCACGCAACCCTTCAAGATGACCTGGTGTATATTCAGGGGGTTTCCCTTGAAGTCTCCGGGATTGTCTCGGCAATTCCGCCATGATTAAATATTAACTAATCACACGCAAACAAATAAAATTTCAATAAAAACACCTAAAGTCTCTAAAGAAACAAACAACTGAATCACACGCTTAAAAATCTAAGAATTCAAACCACACACAAACAGTAAACTTCCCGTACTAAAAACACTAGTTGGTGATGAAATCCAACTTAGTAGAATTTTAATACAAAAAGGGCGGTTGGAACAACTACCCCGACAACCTGCTTAATGAAACAGACTGGCACAAATTTCTTCACAAAACCATCTCGTGTGAAGAGAACCCCCCAGAGAGTCCAAGTGAGTCTAGTCGACGTCTGCTCCAGGTACAGTGAGATCTTTCCTTCACCGTCACCTTAGGAAATAATCTTAAGTTTTTGGACACTAAGGTTACCAACAATAACAAATACAACTGGGGGAACAGTCTACGATCCGATCCCACGCGCAAGGGCAGAGTAACAAAGCTCAATCCCCTTGAAGGCTCCTCAACATGGTTAATCTGAGGTTTACCGACAAGTGACCCCAGGCTCCTCGACAATGGTTAATCCGAGGTTTACCGTTTGTAATGCACGCAAAATCTTCTATCTTCCCCAATGAAACATAATTGATTGTCTCAAAGGTTCGAACATGATCTCTTGATTGAATTCTTTAAGAGAAGCTTCCCAGATTGTACCAATTATAATTGGATTTATTTCCTATCGCAAGATTTCTCTACTTGTTTGTTTTTACTATCTTGGAGATTTAATTACTCCCTACTCCAAGATACTAGCCTAAGCTATGTTGGTGATAAGAGCCCTAGAAAATAAAAAGATTGCTAGATGAATTTTAATTAAGCGTTACTTTTATGAGCTGTTTCTTAAGTCAATAGGTACGAAATGAAACTTTGATGGTGTGAAGACTTGACTTCCAAAAACACTAAAAATGCACCTAAAAATGATAATCAATTCGTTTTCTTTCAATGAAATTCTAGCTAAAGAAAGAGTTCGAGAATGCAATTCTTTTAAGAAACAATTCTTTCTTTGAACATAAAGAATAATTGGAAGAAAATATTTTTGTCTTTTCAACAATAACTCAAAATGAGACAAATTATCAAAGCTCACAACAAAATCCTTTCACTTTCAAAAACTTGAAAACTACAAAACAATTTTCCTTCAAAAGAAATCTACAAATTTTAAAAGCACTCAAAACTATAAAACTAATTTCGAGATCTACAAACTTTAAAAATCTAATTGAATAAAAGCTTTAATATTTTTTGAAGAATTTTTTACTTATTTGTTCAATAAACTAAGGATATATTTGTCCAGAATAACAAAAAAATCAAAAACACTAAGATATGTTTTTATAAAAATGAAATTCAAAACCTATAACAAAGTTTTTTCGAAGATTTGCAAAGAAACAAGTAGATCTATTTCTCAATAAAGGATGGATTTCACAATCAGGTCAGTCTCAGCAAAAAGGAAAAAAGACCAATGTAATCTGAGGTATTTCAAACTGCCAATGCTTTGAATCACTACAAAGACCAAGTGAAAAGCAATCCAAAACGCAAAACTTCTAGAAAATCATCAAAACACAAATACCGTTGGAATTCATTCACAAAAGGCTTTTGACAGAAACAACATCAATCTGGGTAGATACTAAAAACTCAAAATAAAAAATAAAGATAAACTGAAAAAATAAATCTGGAGTTTTTCCAAAATTTTAACAGGGTCCGCAGGCTTCCAGAAGTAACAGGTGCGGTCCTGCACTGTTTACTTAAGGAAAGTGCGAAATTGTCCGCACTGTGCAAAATGACAAAGTGCGGTCCCTAGAAAAAATAAAGAAAAACATAAAAGATTTCAAGATTTTCAAAAACAGAGAAAACCTAAGCTACCCAGGTAGATATCTATCAATCAAAAACCAGGAAAAACTTTTCCTCAAATCAAAATAAAAGAGAACCAAAAACAACAAGTTCCTTTCCCCGTGGAGTCGCCAATTTGTTGGCCGGATAAATCGATCTTGCGGACAAGATCGATCTCCCTAGTGTTGGAAGAAAATCTAGCAAAAAACAGCCAAATGAACTAATCTTTCTCTAAGCATATATGATTTACAAAAATCACTATAGAGGTGTAAAAGACTTACCGTAGGTCCAACGCTTGTTTGAAGTCGTTGTTGTCCCTCGTGCACTTGAAGGAGTTATCCTCGTAAACCTGCAGTCGCAGACAAGAAAACATTAAATAACACTTGTATAGTAAACATCATAAATCATGCTTATCATAGTGATCAAGGAATCTATGAAATAAACAGTTAACTAACAGCTTATTGAGAAAAATGAATCCATTTGTATTAATTTTAAAAGAAAGAAAACCTTACAACCTTAGCCTTGATGTTGAACAGGCCTTCCCGGGGTCCGAAGCAGGAATCTCCTCTACTCTGATAAGCTCTGCACTCCTCCAACCGAGACAGATAGAGGTATGTGATCTCTCCTCACAAAAATATCAGTTAAATGAGTCTGAATCCCAACATCACTTAACCTCAAATAATTCTAAAGCTTGAACTCCCCTTGAGGCTACCCAATGCCTCTTTTTATAGTGGAAAAGAGGAGGTTTCAGTTCCAACTATGAAGGGATAGAATCCTCCTTCAAAGGGATAAGCTCCTCACATGAAGGGGTTAGCTCCATAAGGTAAAGTAAATGAAACTCATAAGAGCGGTTCTGCCACCGCAAGATATTTTCTAGAAGCTTCTAGAATTTACTGAAAGTGAGCTTTTTTAAGTTTACTTGCCCCTTTTTAATATTTATAGGGGTACACACCCATAACGCAGAGAAATTGTGTTCAAGTACGTAGAAGACATGAACATTAGGTGCGGGACTGCAGGCAAGATATAGAGAAAGTGCGACACCAAAGTTAAGGATATTTTTAGGAAATTTTCTCTGATTTTCAAGGCTTGACATGAGAAACTGATATGTTAGACTTGAAAAGGAGGAAGTATGAGTGATAATGACCTCATACACATAGCAGAATGTCAGGATGACAATTTTCCATGTAACA